>CM077576.1:2522740-3122740 GCA_039657325.1 Stephania cephalantha | reverse complement strand
AGTTTTTAAGTATAGTAAAAATACGTTAGTGGGCAACATTCAGTTGGTTGGAGTGATAAAAGATTTTGTTTTCTTTTAGTAATGTCTTGAATTTGAGTCTTATTGTAATGAAGAAATTGGGTTGGAAGAGTCGTGGACCCAATATGGGTCAATGCTCGAGTGTAAATTATTCGGTGCTTGCGGTTGGTACTTGAGTAACAAAATTAGAAATCTAGGCTAAATCGGACACACGAGTGATCCGGTTGTCTAGGTGTAGTGCCTTCACAAAGCTCATTGCGATCAACGCATTAAACCCAATTCACTTGAATTGTGGTTATGTGTTTGGTTAGGGAAGTAGTCACCCGTCGTACCTTGGCTATCGAGATTAGGAAGTGCGAGGAACCGCAGCGTGCGTCACAGGGTCTATAGCCACACTATGATATTTTGATTTGCATATTTTACATAAATCGAAGACCAAATCCAATCTTTTACCGAACCGAACTTGTATGTCTTGTCCTAGGTATTTTTATTTATTATTTTATTTTTTTTATTTTATTTCAATTGTTTTAATTATTTTATAATTAGGTAATTAATTCATTCACTCTCCAACCCCGATTTCCCTTTTTTGTTATTTTTGACCGAAGAGAGAATACCAGTCTCTGTGGGATCGACCCTTTGCCACTATTCTACAAAAATAGTTGGTTTAGGAAAATTAAAAATTTATTATTGACGCGTTCGACGCGCGTCAATTTTTGGCGCCGTTGCCGGGGACTGGTCTTTTTCTTTCTTTGGTTATTTATTTATTTTTATTTTTTATTTTTTATTTTGTATCTAGTCCCTTGTTCTTAACATGTATGCAGGCAACCCCGCGATGGCCTCTTACCCCTACAATTATGGTCGATTCGAAGACTCACATTATTATAATGTGAATGGGGTAGGTATGTTATATAATGGACATCAATTTTCTAACATGCATTCTTTTGTGCAACAGGTTGAGGTTTGCGAAATTTGTGAAGATTATTCTCATTCCACATATGATTGTCCGTATTATCCAAAGTATGAGAATTATCACTATCCTAGCTATGCATCGCCACAACCCGATTTCTTTGAGCTCATGCCAAGTCCACAGATTTCTCAACAAAGCACCTCTTTAGAAGATATGATGAAAAAATTACTAGATGATCAACAGCGGTTTCATGAAGAGCTGCAACAATTTTCGCGTGAGTTTCCAAGCTTGCAAAACTTGGAAACTCAGTTTATTCAATTGAATGCCACACTCCAGAATATGCATGACGAGAAAGAGTTGTGTAATACACAACCAACTTCTTACTCAGAGGTGAATGTGGATGTTGATACATTGAGTAATGTTGAGGAGAATGTTGATACACTGGTGGAGAACTACGGTGCGAGACAACGCAAGTCCTTCAAATCGAGTGGGACATGTCCATTGCACCGAATGATGATGATGACGCCGCGTTAGAAATTGAAGTCATTTCGAAAGGTCGGAGGAGCCGCAGATAGAGAGCAAGGAAGACCAACCTCGGTGTTGGTGAAACCACCCACCCTCCCTTGCATATTTGTTAGACCTTATAAGGGGTGGAAGTAAAGGAGCGTTCGCGGATTTTCTACATCGCCGACACATTTGTGTTGGATGACCATGACTCGACAGATTCTTTTGTGTTAGAGGTCCCGAATGAGCTCGATTCGAAAGAGGGCATGCATGTTGCATTGCCCAAAGCTATAGATGCACAATTCGTTGTTGATATCTCGAAAGGAGAGGGCATCACGTGATAAATCAAAGCAAGTCTAGCCAAAGACTTAAAAGAAAGGCGCTCGTTGGGAGGCAGCCCAACTTTGTTTTTATTTTTATTGCATTTATTTCAGTTTTAATTTAGTTTTAGTTTTTTATGTTTAATAAAGCCCTAACTTGGTTTCTTGGATTTTTGCAGGTGTAATGAATGTTTGATGAGCACTGATGGCACTAGACCACCTCCTGAGTTTTGCTAGGTTTGACTATGGATTACATTGTTTTTGGAGTAATTTGAGCATATTCTTTTTTTAGGAATTAACATATTATTAGAGTTTTAGGTGTTTTGAGACTTGGTTGGGACATATCCAACTTAAGTCGCCACATTAGTGGCGGGTCTTTAAGTAGACCCAAAACCCTAAACCTCATTCCATCATCTTGTTGACTTCACCCGTAGTTGAAAGACTCGGGCTCGCAAGATTTGATAGGAATCATTTGAGTTAACTCCCATGCTTATTAGTTCTTGCTCTTATTATGATAATTTTATTTCATAGTTTCCTTAGTCACCTAGACATGCGAGATTTGAGCATTCACTAGTTTTTGGAGACTTTTATTATGCATGTATTTGTATCATCTTCCTATTTATTTATCCATGTTCTTTTTCACCACTATTCTTTTTCTTTTTGTTGCATGGATTCATTGACTTGTTTTGAACCTTGAGGACAAGGTTCGGAGAATAAGTTTGGGGTACTTTAGGATTTGTGGATTGAGTAGGATGGATTGCTTTGCGAAAGACCGCAGTGAGATCGTTAAAATTTTTTTTTTCAATTATATGCGGCTATATGTGGTTGTTGGACGGTATTGGTGGTGTTTGATATCTCTTATTCATTCATTTCTTCCATTTCTTTTCCCTCCATACTCATCTATCTCACTTCATTAGAAGTTGATACACTTTCATGCATGTGTTTAACATAGTTTTCATTATTATATTGTTTAGAGTCACCCGAAACTTTGTTTCATGCCTTTGGTTGTGGATGAGTACATTATAGTTGCATTTTTGACTTGAAACTTATGAAAAAATAGGTGAAATACTCACTCGAGTCCGTAGCTCGGCATTTTTATGATTTCGGGATTAAGGACTTAGTACGTTGGTTAAGTCTTGTGCTAGATACCAAAATGGGTAGACAGTTGAAATTGTGCAAGTGATGAGACTTTAACCCACATTGGGGAATTTGCTTAATTATAGTGAAAGTGAGAAGGGCTAACATGAGTTTTCTTAATATAGAGAGTCCCACAAGTTTCCACAGGAAATGGAGCAGGGAAACTTGTGGTGGGAAAAAGTGAGGAAAGTGGTCCACAGGAAATGGAGCAGGGACCGTATTATTTGAAAAAAAAAAAAAAAAAAAAAAAATTGGAGAAGAAAAAAATAGAGAGTATACATATAAAATGGATAAAGGCGGAAGTGTATGGAAACTCCTCAAATAAAAAGATTTAGCTCGAGTGCTTATAGCTAGATTAAGTACAATTGTAAACTTGCGTGCTTGAATGTGTAGACCAAGAAAACCCGTGAGTAGTTGATGGTCTTTGTCTTGACGACTCTTTGTCTTTAAAGTGTGATCTTAATTGTGTTTGGGTTGCGGTTCTTGACATATCTTAACTCTGAAATTTCATGAGTGGCTTGTTAACTTGGCAACTATGTAAACTAAAGGAACTCCATGAATTCAGAATCGGGTATAGGATTAGTCGAGTCTGTACATATCTATATTATGAGTCTAGTTTATTTGCATGTTTGTCATTTACACCTTTGCTCGGGACGTGCAAAGTCCTAAGTTTGGGGGTATTTGTTGAGTTGTTAATTATGTAATATTATAAATAGGTTATTTATATATTTTTATTGTCAAGTCTCCAAAATACTAGCCTAATTGCGTTTATTTATTATTTTTAGGATTTTTGGAGTGCGCGGTTGAATTCGGGGCGAAAAACTACGCAAAATAGAGTATTCTTATGCTCGGATCAATTCGACATCGAAAACTGCGCTAACACGTATCTCGAGGCAAATTTGGTGGGCCCCACACGCGAGGCACAAGAGTGATGATGTGGCGGACAGTTAGACATGCGATGTACGTGCTTGGTATGATTCATGGAGAGAAGTTGGCAAGTTTCTAATTTTAGTTTTGTTAGGAAACACTTTAATATATAATATATTATATAGATACATATAGATATATATAGATATTGAAGAGATATAGGAATATAACAACTGGGAGATAAAATAGCAAGAGATCTTGGAGGAGGACGCACAAAAATAAAAATCGGAAAGAAAAACGGGCTCGGAGAATTCGGCTATTCGGCTCCTCTCTGGCCTTTTTCGGCCGAACTCTCTCCTTCTCCCCGATTCTTTATTCTTTATTTTTCTTTTTCTCTTGGTGTTCTTCAACTATGCGAGGCTAAAACCTCTAGCGTAGACAAGGCTGCGAAGGAGGTTCGATTGCGTATATCAATGGATTTGTGAGATTTATATATTTTAATTTCAGTCTTTTCATTAATATTTTATTTTCTTGGGTATTATTTTAACAATCGAGATTAAACACTAGTTTAAATCTTGATTTACATGCTAGTAGGTCGTACGCACCCGTACTTGTGCAATAAGACCACATTAGTGGCAATTGACCCTACCAATTGATTAGTCTCTTTTGGGACCGGTTGAATACCTTAGAAATCTAGGCTAAATCGGACACGCGAGTGATCAGGTTGTCTAGGTGTAGTGCCTTCACAAAGCTCATTGCGATCAACGCATTAAACCCAATTCACTTGAATTGTGGTTATGTGTTTGATTAGGGAAGTAGTCACCGTCGTACCTTGACTATCGAGATTAGGAAGTGCGAGGAACCGCGTGCGTCACAGGGTCTATAGCTACACTAGGATATTTTGATTTGCATATTTTACATAAATCGAAGACCAAATCCAATCTTTTACCGAACCGAACTTGTATGTCTTGACCTAGGTATTTTTATTAATTATTTTATTTTCAATTTTATCTCCTTTGCTTTAATTATTTTATGATTAGATAATTAAATCATTTTCTATCAAACCCCGATTTCCCCAAAGAAAGATTACCGGTCCACGTGGGATCGACCCTTTGCCACTATTCTACAAAAATAGTTGGTTTAGGAAAATTTTAAATATTATTGACGCTGTTTCGTTAGTAGCGAGTCAACCGATATTGACATTCTTTGGAGCCGGGCAAGATCTTGATAGTATATACGATGCGTCGGGCATTGGTCTTGGATATGTGTTGATGTAGGATGATAGACCGATTGCTTATCTTTCCAGACGGTTGAGACCACATGAGGGGAATTATCCAGTGCACGACCTGGAGCTTGCGGCGGTCGTCTTTACTTTGAAGGTTTAGAGGCACTATCTTTATGGAGAGCGATTCGTGTTGTATACGAGATCACCGAGTTTACGTTACATCTTCACTCAAAGGGATCTCGAATATGCGCCAATGGAGATGGTCGGAGTTCTTTGAATGAGCAAAAGTGGACTCGACAATCGAGGCATTGCTGCGACGAGATGACACATGAGCATGGCTTATTACAGCAACATCGACATTATGTGCATGGCCGAGTTGTCGACTACAGCGGAACATCACATTTGTTGTCAGATGAGGATACCGACCGTATCGATTGAACGGGTTGTCGAGTGTCAGAGGGCTGATGGGCTCTATGAGCAGGTCAATGGTCTGTCACGGAATCCGGAATGCACTGATTGGGCAGAAACCACAGATCGGTGTTTGAGATACGAGGAGATTATGGATACTGCGGATCAGGAGATACGGAACCTGATTCTAGAGGATGCACACCGGTCTCGTTACACAGTTCATCATGGTCGGACCAAGATGTACCATGATTTGAGGCGACTATTCCGGTGGCCAGGGATGAAGGCTGACGTAGGTGCGTACGTTAGGAGTTGTCACATTTGCCAGCAGGTGAAGGCTGAGCACAGGAGACTAGGTGGATTATTACGGTCGTTGCCCATTCCACAATGGAAATGGGAACATGTCACTATGGATTTCGTCAGTGGGCTACCGCAGACATCGAGGCGTCATGATGCAGTTTGGGTAGTGATAGATAGACTAACGAAGTCGGCTCACTTCATTCCAATCTCGATGAAATACACGTTTCCCCAGCTGAGCATATTGTTTGAGCAGGAGATTATTAGGCTTCATGGGGTGCCAGTTTCCATTGTGTTAGACAGAGATCCCAGATTGACCTCTAAATTATAGGAGGCAATGCAGGAACAGTTTGGCACCAGGTTGCACTTTAGTACGGCTTACCATCCTAATGCCGACGGACAGTAAGAGCGACTGATCCTGATTTTGGAGGATATGCTTAGGGCTTGTATATTACAGTTCGGGGGTTCGTGGGATGATTATTTGCCTCTGTGTGAGTTTGCATACAATAACAACTATCAGGCGAGCATTGGTATGGCACCATTTGAGGCACTGTATGGGAGACCCTGTAGATCACCTGCGTGTTGGGCAGAGCCGGAAGATACGGTGACAGTAAGGCTGAGATAGTTGTTGATCACAGAGAAAATCCAAAAAATTCGTCAAAAGCTGCGAGCTGCACATGATAGACAGAAGAAATACGCGGATATGTATCGCGAGGGTCTGAGTTATGATTATGGGCGATATGGTGTATACGAAAGTTTCTCATTGGAAATGTCACAGAGATTTGACATTAAGGGGAAAGCGGCACCGATATACATTGGGCCATACCGGATTGCACAAAAAGAGTAGGCACCTTGTTGCATATCGGTTGGAGTTACTCGCCGAGTTAGGCGAGGTTCATCCGACATTTCACATTTCCATGTTGAGACTCGCTAGGTCGAGGCGAGGCCAGACGATTGAGTTGGGACGGTGGAGATACTGACTGACGTGACCTATGAGGAGAGACCAGATAGAGATTGTTGACCGTCGAGTACGATTCTCGGAACGGGGAACTCGTGAAGGTCCTAGTTCGTTGGCAGCATCATAGGACGGAGAGACTCACTTGGGAGCTTGAGTCGACGATGAGGACACGATACCCTCAGCTATTATCTGGTATGGGACTTTAGTTACAGTTAAATTTCAGGACGAAATTTTATTTAGTTGGGAAGAACTGTAACGACCCATTTTATTAATGTCGTTAATTATCCTGAATTTACAAACGTGACGCCAGCTCAGATCTACGTGGACGTCGCGGTAGGCTAGGACACACGGAGACTTATGTATGATAGTTATTGTGTGTTGGATGCTTATTTGCGGTGTAATTTAGTGAAATACATCGCATGTGTGTATGTTGCATAACAATACGTGCGAGATTGTGTGACATGTATGCGCCTCGATAGGCGTGTCGACGCTGGTTACGGGTAGTTGACGGGACCGAATATTAGGTCGGGGAAACTAAAACACAAATTACATAAAAAATTGGCCAAGTAACTAATATGGAATAGATATTAGGTGGTTAGTGACGGGGCGGTACGCGTATATCCCGGTTCAGACGCGAAATCGGGCGTCGAAACGCCCGAAAACACAGGCGAGTGTCCCAGCTCTGTCACATTTTGGAGTCAAGACACAAAGTCAACAAGCTTATCCACACTTCACCACTTTTTCTCTCACCACCTTCACACACACACACACGCCCACACACACACACACACTCCCGAAATCGGGAGGCCGAGAGAGAGAAGAAGGAACGCGGAGGGGGAGGAGAAAAGAAGCGGGAAGGAGAGAAGAGAGGGGCGAAATGGCACGATCGATGTGAGTTCTCGTTGGTTGTTGTGGGTTTCGGTGGTTGGCCATAGTGGCCGAGAGTGGGGTTCGGCCATGGAGGCCGAACTGGGTGAAGGTGGAGATGGCAGGGGTGTCTCCTCTACCATCGATTCCACCGGGGTTGGGGTGGAGAGCAACCCCAACCCAAACAACAGAGGCAAATGAAAAAAAAAATTCCCGCGTGTGCACCCCCCTCATGGCTCGAGCCTGGACCTGTTCTGGTCCAGGGTCGGGTCGGGGTCCGACCTATTTGGGTTGACCCGGCCCAAACAAAAAATTAAAAAAAAAAAGAAAAGGAAAGAAAAATTGGGAAAAGATTCTGGAAAAAATTGGGAAAATTTTGAAAATATATATTTCAATAAAATAAATAGAAATTTATGAATTTCTATGAAAAATAAAATATTTGGATATTCCGGACGCGACTTTCGCGGAGTTTTTGCCTCGAAAAGCGCAAAATGTGCAATTTGGCCTAATTTTTTTAGAAATTGGTCGTAAATTGTCATACTAAATTGGAATTATTGATAATTGGACATGGGTGGACACGGGTTATCAATCGGGGATCAAGGATTCTTTATGGTCTTTATTTCGCGGGTGATCAACGGGGGACTCGGGGATTGATTACGGGGTATTGGAGTGCGTTGTGATGTTTGTAAAACTCAATTGAAAAACTCTGAGTATTTATTTCGCTTTGTATTTCCATTCATTTCCAGTATTCTTTGTGGTCTTTATTACATCTATATCTTGTCATTGTTTGGACGGTTGGTTGAGTTACTCCCACCGGATTTTCCGTTATGTATCTATGCAGTCTAGACCATAGGATGTGTATTAGGAGTTCTCGGTGGATAACGACCCGAGCTAATGAAGCGCTACATGTGTCGGTGCGTCGTAGGTCTACGCGAGGCCACCGAGAGGGACCAGATGATAGCTAGTTGGGTGCGCCCACTAGTGGGATCCTGGAAGGGTATTCCGAAGTATAGTTTAGTACGATTGGAACAGGCACATACATTTGCACTTTATTGTTATATATGCATGCGATGTCCTACTTACAATAGTCTGTTTACATTCTGCATGCTTATTTAACAATATTTATTGACTTCCACTTGTTTATTTGAATGCTCGAAGGAGTTCATTGGGATTTTACTGACTGGACTCGTCATCCATTTTCTTCTGTGATGATTGAATGCATATCCGAGTACAAGTAAGGGCAAGGGGATCTTAGGCGACTACCTCTGACTGCCTACCGTTGAGGATTACTTGTACGTGTGTTTTGTTTTGATATTTTGATTCTTTTGGGAACTGGGGAGTATTATGACCTTGTACATGCTTATACCTTATATGGTACGGTTGTGTACCTCGTACTTTCGGGGTTTTTCCACAATTGGATTTGTTAAAGCGATTATTAATATTTCTTGCATTTAAGTACGACTTTATTTGAATATGTCATTTATACGTTGTACAAACAAGCGGATACGAATTTCGAGACATAAATAGGACAAAAGTGTCGTACACGTGTAGTAGGACCGGTGGCAAGAAGTACAGGGAGACACGTCACCCCGGGGGCGGCGAGGACCGCCACATACCCGAGTTTTAAAACTCGTCATGCTCACCCAAGTTATTCTTGAGCCGACAAACCCCGAGGTCCGATTACCCCGTTCGAGGCACGTTACCTCGTGTGTCATGCAAGGTAGTGGAGAAATTCCCTAACATCCGGAAAGTCTAGTGACCCGTATGAAAGCCGAATTTCTATCATCAAATGACCATAACCACAAGAACCAGTTTCACTTTCAATAATGACTCGAGAATAGAATCCAAGAGATATAAGCGCATACTAATGCACAAAGGATTAGAGGCAAAATAAACCAACTAACCTAATAGCATGCTATATCACCGACTTCCAAACACAACAATCAACATGACAAAGTAGAGAATTTGAATCAATGATATACACAAAGAGAAGTATGCTATGAGCAACATCATAAAATGAGAAACAAACAAGTCATAGCATGTAGATTTCAAAGGCAATTCAGTTCGAATAAGCGAGAATGAATAAATAAATGGAATGAAATGTAAATAAATGTTTCACTCAGTTTACTTACATACAACACAAGTCCTAAGTCATCAAGGCTTCTCGTCGCGTCGATGTACGCACCCAAACCACATAATAGCTCTTTTACGGTCATAACATTTGACAATTGATCAATTTAGATTCAAGATTACTTATTTAAAGTTCCTAAATTGGTCGAAATCGGTCAAAATCGAATTCGAGACCAATTTGCCGATTTCGCCTTTTTCGAGGTAAAACCCGAAAAAGTCTCAATCGACTTCGAATTCTTCACTTTTTATAGAAATATCGAATTTCTATTGCTTTGGGTCACAAATATATTTTTCCCTATTTTTTGGAATTTTCTGAATTTTTTCCATACTTTTATCTATTTTTGGAATTTATTTTCTTAAAAATCAGTTTTTTAATTAAATAATTAAATATATATTTTTATTTTTTTATTTATTAGGGTGGGTCGGGTTAACCCGACCCAGTCCGTCAGACCGGGTCGTCGACCCGACTCGGTCAAGCGGACTGGGTCGGCCTAACCCGGCTCCCTCGGGTCGAGGTCGGCCGGCCACCCACGTGGGCCGGGTCATCCCGACCCAACTCACATGGGGTAGCCCGGCCGGCTACAACCCCATCTTCTTCCTCACGTCCTCTCTGTTTTTTAATTTTTTTTTTTTTTTTCTCTTCGTTGGGGTTGAGCTTCCATCCCCAACCCAGGGTTGGGTGTGATATGCGGGGAGACTACTCCCCCGCCTTCTATCGCCAAATCGAACAACAACAACAACCGACACAAACAACAACAAACGACACAACAACAACGACAACTCACCTTGCCTTCTTCGAGCTTGGTCCCTCTCTCTCTCTCTCTTTCTCTCTTTCTTCCTATCAATTTCTTCTCTTCTCTATTTGTTTTTTTTTCACCGACTTGAGATATCAAATAGGATAAGGTGTTTAATGTCCTCGAGATTCGTGCAACATGAATCTCGAGGCAAACCCAATAATTATCATCTTTTTCCACCGCATTATATGTTTGACTACATATTTTTCGAGTCTCGCAAAATGTGTATCTCGAAGCGAATCTAACGCATATTATTTTATTTGACAAACTATAGGCCCATTAATTATATAAATAGATGTGGCCACATATGGACCATTAAGCATATATCATTTTTCATTTCATTTTTTTATTATGCAATATAATTGAACTAGTTACACTTACCCCCCACGAGCCGCTACCTCGGGCCCACGTCGACGCGACTCGAGGCGCGTCCCTCGCTCGTCTCGGTATTCGCATACCGTAAATGACTTAGTAGTCTACACATATATAGTACACTAGGCATACAACACACAAATATAACATTTACCTCAAACCACCGTGCCTCGGTAGTGACACGTATCGCGTTGCGGGTCCCACGTCACGGGTCATTTTGTCATGATTAACGAATTAAACGTGCATTAATTATTTGTGACGTGACAATGCGCAAAACAACAATTCAATAACAGATTTATGACATGATCGACGGTTGTCACGGATCTATGTCGATTTTACCCGCCCATGCATTCCCGCCCAATGTTAGAAACATCATGATACGAATAGGAACATGTGTCGTTCGATCCGGTGACTACAACATGGCAATGGCAGATTTGCTCTGGATCGTGTGAGACATATAGTGTCGTCGATCTGTTGCAGAATGGAATTAAGAAAAAAAAAAAAAAACATTTCATCGTCTTCCCTACACAGTTCCTTAAACCCTCTGGTGCGAATCCCATGTGTCCATCGATCATCACGACTCCGCCACCTCTAGTGTCAACGTTCTCGCCCCGCCCCCTCTGGTGTCAACGTTCCCTCACGTTCCCTCTGGTGTGTTCTCCCAAATCTTTACGGCCTCCGTACCCAAAATCGAGCTAGCCTCTCCCTTCTCCGTTAAATCTCCTTCCCCCAAATTGATCGACCCTCTGGTGTCGAAAACGTGCTCGGACCCTTTGAGGAAACCCTTCTGCTCGAACCCTCTGCCCTAACCCTTCTGCTCGAACTTTCTGCCCAAAACATTCTCAAATGGTCCATTAATCTCCCTTCTATCCTCATTCGATTGATTTGTTCATACTCTCTATCTAACCCACATTCTCGTTGTTGTGTTTTGGGGGTAGAGAAGCGAGTGGTGCCCACTAGCGGTGCCACCCTCACCAGTAACCTCTTCCTCGAGTACGCAACATTGACAAAAGGGAGGTAGCTAGATAGATCTATAGACATGGTTTGGTACTCAAATCACAAACATGAATTTTGATGATTATTTGTTGGGTTTGTGCAGGTCATTGAAAGTCAAATACCATGGTGATTCGGTATTGCAATGTTTTTCAGTTTTTTATTTTTCTTTTCACCGCTCATTTTGGTTTTTGGTTTTTTCATTTTGTTTGGCTTCAACCCTTTAATAATTATTCATTTTAGAAGCTCTTGATGTTGGGTTCGACGTATGAAGATTGTGAAACCGTATAAAAGAGAAAGCAAATTGAATCAAAGGTTTGTTCAATCTCTTTAAACCCTAAACCTAAACCTGTTTGATTCTATATATTCCTCTTGTGTGCTTCGATTTTTTAGTTTTTCCTTTTCCATTAGCTTTCTATATAAATTACTTTCCTGCTTAGCATGTTGAGAAGAATATTTCTATTCCTTTGAGCAAAAAAATATTAATAGGCAAACTTCAAAAAAAAAATTAATAGGCATAACCAATCTCTACCAGTCTTTATGGCCGAATTGAATTTTGCTTTGGTTTTCAACATTAGACATTTGTGGTTTGGCTATGCCTTGAATTGATATTTATAAAACTCATTTTCTAGGTACGGAAGATTGTGAAAGTGAAATAAATTTCTTTCTTGATTGTTGTTGTATTGTTGGAATAAGATATATCATATATGGGATAGGTGGAGGAAGAGTATTCCTATTTTGTAGATAGGTGATGGAAGAACATTCTTATATTGCAGACTTCGTTGTCGAATAGGTGGAGTGTTTATCAACAATTTGCTTTATCGAAATGAGAGTACTAGTTATTTTCTAAGATCAACTATGAGGTTAATTCAATACTTAATCTAGTAGCCACGTACTTGCCAAAAATACATGATGGGCAAATATGGCGAGTTTTATTTGGATATTGCCTAAGATTTGAACCAATTTACTTGGGTGGTTTTGGTTTTTTACTTGTTAAAGCTGAAGTTATTGAACCAATGAACTAGTTAAAACAAACCTACTAACCAAGGAACAATGACTGAATTGGTTGAGTGTGAACTAGTGATTTACGATATTAGAATTTTGAAACGACTTTGAATGTTTATGAAATGCATACCCTTATAACCTAATAAATCATCATAGTAGTGTATAAATATTATATGGTAGCTCAAAAACGCGTCGATATAACTCACTCAACAATCATCTGTTTCTACTAAACATAAAGTAACATAGTATTTTCGTGATTTGTAATTCATACACTTTTTTGGAATCGCCCTCCTCTTTTTCCTCTTTTTCCTCAAAAATGTTATTTTGAAAAAGAGTTCTATTGCAAGGGAGGCTGCATATAATATTTTTTTCAATCCTTTTTAAGAAAGACATAAATACATTTTTAATATTATAAGGGTGGTTTGGGGCAACCTATAGGTAGTTTTGATAAGTACATACAAGTAATTATTGAATTCAATTAAATGTTGTTTGTACTTTGGGAACCAAAACCGAGGGACAACTTGGTTCTAAATGAAATGAGGTTTGGTAAAAAAAACGACAATTTGGTTTAAGTAAAGCAATTTCAAAACTCAATTCAAGTTACCCCAATAGAATTAAGCTCTATCGAAGCAGCGATGCCTTTTACGGTGACAAGTACTCGTAAAAAATGAGATTGGGAAAAAAGTTGCAATATAGTACCTCAATCGTTCTCTATATATAGACGATTAATTAATAAGTGCATACATTGTTTAACTTATTCTTTGGTGTGCATTTCATAGAAAAATGATGTCTTATTGAGTTATTAATCATTCTTATATTGTTTATTAATTGTGATTGTCATTTACAAGGCACTTACTAGGTACATAGCTATATTTGAAATCTCGAGATTATATATATTAGGAATTGATGAATATTAATTTGGATTAATTTTTGAAAATAAAGAAAACTATAATAATTGATATACTTCATTATTAATATCAAATAAGATTTATCCACTGATCGGCTGGAAAACTTAGGATCGAGATGTCTACTAATCGAGAATGGATGTATAGTCGTATTGAAAATGGATATACTCGACGAGAGTTCATTAACGGCGTAAGCGAGTTCATAGCATATGCTAAGGCGCATTGTAGGACATTCGCCACTGAGGGGAAGATTCGGTGTCCATGCACACATTTCTTATACACTCCAAACCTTATCACTTTTCACTTTGCCATATTGTTTTGCTCACATTTCTTAGTACTTAGTGCACGTATTGGTCCATTACTTTTGTTTTTCTTCTATGGATCGACTAGTTGAGGAATGGAGACACGTTGTGAGCTGGGACCCCAAAGGTTCCCATGCATGTGTGATAGCTTTTGTAGTTGTCTTCATTAAAAGAATGTCCTCAGTACTTGACAATATTTATTTGCCTACTCTCTTGCATCAAGATGAAATAAAGAAAATTCTTCACCAATTAATTTAACAATGTCTCTAATTTTCTAGATGTGATGTTGTTTTCTATGTTGGAAAATCTTGCTTACTTGTCTATTTATTGAATAATCTGGATGTTTCTTTTAATTTTCAGGATTTGGATGAGATACACTAGCTAAAGGATTTGAATGCGAAGGAATGTTATCGGAGTGTTTCGTACACATTGTAATCTCATTGTAAAATGTTATAATCTCATTTTTTGTAAAAATTGTTTGTTAAATTTTGATATTATATAAATATCTTTTCAATTAAAGTAATTTTTGTAGATTTTTTAGTTGTTTTAGCAGATTTATTGCAGGTTATTATTTTTTAGTATATACTATTTTAAAAATAAGATTTTTTTAAAAGTTTACTAGTCAAAATTAGTGATAGGTCAAAATTGTCACTAATTTGTTGCAAAACTATCTGTCTTGTTGATCGATCGACAATGAACAATGCGAAAAGCATATGTCGTTGTTCAATGACGAATAGCGACAAATTCTTATGTGTTGATTGGATTAAAATTGGACAAGAACAGATTTGTATTTTGTTGATGTTTAGCGACAGGGACGTTTGTCACGATTTGTTGTTGAACAACAACAAAAAATGATATATGTCGCTAATTTCTACCAATGACAAAGACTTCAAATGACAAATCAGTATCTATCATTGATTTGTTGCAGGGAGCCTTACCAACAAAATCGTACGAACTTAGCAACAGATTAGTATGTTGATGAATTGGTGTGTTGTTGTAGTGGTAGCTATAGACCCGGTAACGTACGCAGTTCCTCGCACTTCCTAATCTCGCTAGTTAAGGTACGATAATGACTACTTCTCTAACCAAAAACACAACCCTGGACTCATGCAAATTGGGTATAATGCGTCGATTGCACTGGGCTTTGTGAAGGCACTACACCTGGACAACCGGATCGCTAGTGTTTCCGATTTAACCTAGATCCCTAAGGTATTTAACCGATCTCAAAAGGGGAGAATCATTTGGTATAGTCGATTGCCACTTGTGTGGTCTTATTGCATAAGGACGGATGCGTACGACTCACTAGCAATATAATCAAGGTTTAAATCTAAGTTTAACCCTAATCAATCAATTAATCAATAACAAAGGGAATAAAACACCAATGAAAGCAATTATATTGAGTTAAATTAGATCTTACATAGGTTTGATGTCAAAAGAGTTGTTTGATCCACCTCTGGTTTAGATTGATGAGATTAGTCGGACATGTTGATAGAAAACCTCAAATTTTTTATGTTCATTCGTAAACAAAGGTTGGGAACAATGATTTCCCGAGTTCCTATTTATATAAAATCTAAAAAATCTATTCTAAAACGAAGTTCCTAAAAATTCGGACTAAAAAATGAGTTTCTAATTCAGGGCCACGGTCGGGCCATAAATGGGGCCGTGGGTGAGGCCACTGCCCGAAAATGTAGAACAAGTGCCACGACCCCATTTTACGACATGAGCCACGGTCTGGATCACTGTTTTTTCGTAACCAACATGAAAATAAGGTCGCGAAGCTTGGATTCCATGCCACGGCCTAGAATTACGGCTTAGGCTACGACCTAGAATTTTGATTTCCTCTCTGTTTGATCACCATGACCAATTCTTCTAATATTTGCACCACTTCTTCATTTTGAGTCCTAACACTTGTAAATCACACAAATGAGAGATTATTACCACTAAATAGAGATTTATAGTTCAAAATCACACTAAACATTATATATTATAATGCCTAATTATACACTTATCATTGTCAAGTCTCAAGTTGGCCAATGCCATATTGGTTTTACGTTGGCTAGAATGCTCATCTCAGTTGTCGGATTAAAGTTGGCTAGTATATCCATCCCAGTTGTCGGATTAGAGTTGGCTATTATGCTCGTCCCAGATGGCTAGTTGCCCGTTCGACTTGAAGATCTTATCAATTCAACCAATATTCATTTGGAATGTTTTTTCTTCAATCCAAAGGTTTCTCAGATGATGATCGATCGATGTCAATGTTTTCGTCGTATATCCCAAGTTATCATGTCCATAGCGCTCTTTTATTTTGATTGAAGATGTTTTTGTTCAAGCTAAGCATCCAAAGTTTATATGCTTCACTTTGAAGGAGGGTATTACGTGATACAATATACCACACATGTTTAGTCTTGCTCATCTACTTAGTATGTATATATATATATATATATATATATATGCCTTGTGCACCTAATGTAATTGAAGAAAATAGAGGTTTTTCCTTCCTCTTTTCATCTATTTATTTTTGTAATAGACGCAAATTCACACACAAGCGTCAATGAAGATGTAAAGTTAAAATAATCTGAAGGAAAAATTAATTGGGTGGCCTAATAGTTTGGTATGAAATTTGAAAGTAAGAGGTCATAAGTTCAAACCTTAATGGGTGCAAAAGTTATTTCTTTCCTATAAAAAAAAAGAATTTAAAGGAAAATGGTATCATTGGAACCACCGCCGATCAAAAGAGAAGATCTACAGTAAAATTATCAAAAAAGAACCAAATATTAAGAAAGAGTTTTTAGAGTTTTGAAGATGGGGCGGCTAGTGGAAAACATAGAACAAATCCATTTCAAAGCATAATCTTGTTCGTACCATACAAAACAGCATGTTTTCTTTTGTTTTTTGGGTAAGAAAACAAGTTTGCACAAATTAAATGATGGTCGCTAAGGGCACCCCACCGTTTCATGAAGGCACCATGTTAATGAGGGCACTAACCAATTTACCCGGGGCACCCAAAAATTGGACCCGAAATTCCCAAAATACCCTCGTTCAAAACTCTCGCACCCCACCACCACCCCCCCGTCGGCGAACTCCTTGAGGAAGAACGAATTCGTTGAGGATCGGCCATTGCGAGGATTCCGAAAATCGTGTGTTTTCGTCGTCTCGTGTTTCTCCTTCGTTGTAGGAGGTTTTTCCGTTTGTAGGCTCGGGGTGTTGGGCGATTTCGTCTCCAAATTAGGGCTCGGTTGAAGTTCGTCGTACACACACATTTAGTTCGTTGTACACACACATTTGGCGCGAAATCGATCGTTTCAAGGTACGTTGATAGTCTAATTAAGTTACATTTGGTAGAGTAGTTGTAATGTATGTGTGGCGGTGTGTTCAATGGTTCCATTATTGGAAAATCGCGGTTCTCGGCCACACAGGCCAGAGAGTGTGTTTACTGTCTCGGCCAAGCATGTCCGAGACAGAAGGTAAATTTTTGGCAACTCGTCGTCTCGGCCAGGCAGGCCGGAAGAGTTCACAGAGTCTCGGTTACGAATGGCCGAGATTACTTGTGTTATCTCGGTCGAGACATGACGAGAGCTACAATTAGTGTTAGGTAATGTTGTGTCGGTGGTGTACAACCGAGAATGTACTCCATATCTCGGTTGTACAATGCGATAGGGTTAGAGTCGACTCGGTCGGCACCGGACGAAGTAAGGCGAATTGAATTGGTTATGCCATGTCGGTGGTGTACAACCGAGAATGTTTCATTGCTCTCGGTTGTACATTGCGAGATAGTTGACCGTTTTCGGTCGGGAGTGAACGAGAATATGGTTTATTTCACGAACATGCTTGACCGAGACATCGAGAAAATGATGATTTTGAACCTTTTTTTAGTAATTTTTTTTGGTTCTGTTCAGGCGCTTATATGTTGTCTTGTTTTCGGGTATGGCTCGTTCGAAAGCACCGGTGACAAGGGAGGAGGAGGAATTTGGTGTTGAGGTGTCGAGGCCAACCGGGGCGAGGCGCGGAGACCCTCAACGACATCTTACCGAAAAGAGAAAGAGAAGGAGAACGAAGATGTTAAGGGAAAGGCTAAGGTAGATGGAAATCGTGCAAGGTTAGAATTGCACGATGAGGGTTCGAACATCGACACTCGGCGACCTAAGGATGTTGTTGTTGCCCGAGGGGAAGAGGAGGGTCATGCATCGGAGTCTAGTAGCAGTGACTCATCAGCGGCGGGGAACACGACAGAAACTGATCGTAATGTGGGCGGGAGTAGTAGTGGTGGAGCTGGCCATAATGAAGGAGAGCCAGAAGTGCCTGTTGAAATGCGTGCTCCTTTCCCCGGTGGTCCTATAGACGGTGCGTTGTTGAAGAGCTTTAAGGATCATGTCGCATTAGCGATTTGGAACAATGAGGTAATTAAAATTTCATTGAACGGAGTAATTTAAAACTCAGGGTTTTCACAAATATGACGAGATGTGTTTTTTTTGTTGCAGGAGCGTCCGGTTCTCAAGTGTATCAATCACGGAGCTCAGATACAAGAATGGGATTTACAGTCGTGCCACCCTGACACGGAGGGACTTCAGAGGATTATTCAGCGTTACGGGTTGAATACGGCGATAGATTGTTCATACCGCATGAGGCCGACAAGGAGGTTATCTCTGCATTTGTGGAGCGGTGGCGGCGGAGACGAACACATTTCACTTACCATTTGGTGAAATGTCTATCTCCTTAGAGGATGTGAGCTTCCTCCTGAAGATTCTGTGACGGGCAAAGTCGTGGCGGTTGAGAACTTTGCGAGGTACACGGAGGAATCTCGCTCGGACGCTATTAAGATGGTCTAGAAACTACTTGGGGTTAGCGTCGATGAGGTGAGGAGGAGGTGAATATCAAGGGGCGACGAGTGCGCAAATGTTGGTTGAAGAGTCGATGGTGCCCCAAAGCGGTTCGAGACCCACAAATTATCCTCTGTGGAATGCATAGCCCGATCGTACATGTTGTATCTTTTGTCTTGCACCCTATTTTGCCGATAAGAGTGGTCTCGGGTGTCTATATCGTCTTCTTGAAGCTTCTTGAAGACTTGGACGACGTGGGAAAGTACGCATGGGGTGCGGCTGCGTTGGCCTACTTGCATCGACACTTGGGGTCCGCCCCGAGTGCGAGTGCAAGTGTCTCAGATTCTTGGCTACCTCACATTGCTTGAGGTTTGTTATAAAATAGACTTACTTTGTTTTTGGTATAATTATTACGCCAACTTGCATTTGCGGACTAACTAACGTTGTAAGTTTTTGCGGGGATGGGTGTACGACCATTTCAAACTTGGTCTCGCCACACCCAATGCGAAATACATGGACTACGTGCAACCTCGTGTCTCTGAGATGGATTCAAAAGCACGAGACGGTGCTAAATGTTGACAAGCTCGGATCCATTAGGAGAACGTTGGATAGGTTGCGCCAAATGAGGTGAGATGGTTATCCAAATCATGTAACGAAAGATGTTTTTGGTTTTTTGGTTACTAACAATGGTTGTTGCATTTTGATTAGGTCACTTGGGACCCATATGTGAATTACAAGGAAAATGGAGTTGTGCACGCGATGGCCTTTTACAGTTGGACGATTAAGTACATGGATGTGGTGGAGCCCTACCATCCGCAGAGGATTCTGAGACAGTTTGGCCACGTGTAATCTATACCAGATCCTCCGTACCGTCCATTGGAAGTACATCGAGGCCCATCTGCGAACAAATATTCGGTCAAGTATGGGTTCCAGCAAAACAATTGGGAGCGATGGAGGAACCATTTGTTGGCTCCCGAAGTTCGTGGTGACAAGGCGAGTTCGAGTTTTTGGCTACACCGGACTACCTACCTTGGTTCCTCAAAGTGTATCATCCCGTGATCACCAATCCGAGCCTTGAGGACCGGGACATGGTCGCCACAACCATCGCAGACAACGAGCTACTGGAGGTATTGAAATGGTTATATGTATTATGCATGCCCACATACCATTTGTTTTCATCCCGATATGTTTTACATTAACACTAACCCGATTATTTTCATCGGCGTAATAGGCGTGCGTTGGACGCGGCATTACGATGGATGGACCTCCCGCCGGAGTTGTGTACGCTTGAGTGCGAGGACAATGGCGAGTGATATCGTCAATTTCCTTTCGGGGAGGAGTATAGGTCCCACCACCACGACTACCACTCCGGCCACCGCAACGGCAAGCACAACCGCCACATTCGCCCCTACCGAAACGGGCCCGAGGTAGTCCCAAAGCATGGTAGCACTTCTACACACTCCACCCCGCCAATGCTCTCCACGCCACGGTCGATGCTCGCCCTCCGAAGAGAATGCTTGGGAAGGAGTACCAAATGAAGAATTTGAAGAAACCAAAGCAATGAGCAATGAGTGTTTGAGGGAACATAGAAATTTATTTTATTGTTTGGATACTTTGATGAATGTTTGATGAATGTTTGATGAATATTTTATGACAGTTTGATATATTTGATGTGTGTTGGATGAATGTTTTATGACAGTTTGGTAGAGTTGTTGTATGTTGGATGATGTTTTATGACAGTTTGGACATATGTTTTACATTACTTGATGTTCTACATTTGTTATAGTTGATATTCGGGATGTTGGCTTCTATCTTGGTCATTTTGGTTTAGTTAACATAGTTTTTTTTTTGTCAGATCGTGTCTCGGTCATTCAGGTCCGACACCTCTTTTGAATTGTCGGTTTCGACCAACCGAAACAAACGATGGATTCTCGGTGTGGCCTGGCCGAGAATGTCTGTTGATCCTATATTTTCCAATGTGTCGGTTACTAATGGACGAAACTTATCCGAGATTATCGGTGAGTCATAACCGACATTGTGTCGATACGTTCGGCACTTTCGCTCGACGAGCTATTCTGTGCAGTTGTTGAACATGTCGACCAAATGCTCTCGGTGTGCTGGTAACGAGATGTGTGATAAACTCGCGGTAACTCATGGCCGAGAATCCCTGCGTATGGTCGCGCATAGGTCGACGAGAGGGAGAAGTTTCGGCAATGCGCGGCCGATGCGTCACGTTTGTTCTCGGTGGACTATGGCCGAGACTATACCGTCGGTCACGGACAATCAGGTCCGACACGTCAATTTGCACCGAAACTTAACTCATTATAGATCCTCCGTAACATTCAAACATAGTTTACAAGAATCAAAATGTACAACAATACGACAATTTGCACCGAAACTTAACTCATTATATATCAATATAACATTCAAACTAACTTTACAAGAATTAAAATGTACAACAATACGACAATTTGCACCGAAACTTAACTCATTATATATCAATATAACATTCAAACTAAGTTTCCAAGAATCAAATGTACAACCATCAACATAGCTAGGTACAAGTTTTATACTACGGTGTACCTAAATCTACCCTTTGTGGTGGTGCTTCATCAAGCTGTTGCAATGGGCGCAATATCTCGAATTACGAATCCATCTCGCCAACCTTTGGCGCGATCCTCAACATAGGTCCCACGATGGATATAAGGATGGCAACGGTGCATTCACACGCAACTTCACTGTCAAAGTGAACAAGTATAACATAGAAGATATTGTCACAAACCCGATTAGGGGGAAACATAACAATTCAAAAAAAATCATAAAACTTACCCTAACACAATGGATATTCCTTTCATTTATCATGGCAATAATAAGTATGTTGTGCAACGACAACGGTGGAGCACTACGTAGAGGTAGAAATGTCGAGGCACTCCCATGCGAGAGGTTTACAAGAATGACATTGAATGCGGTGGATACTAACAATCCCATGTCCGGAAGTGTCAACCATTCTTTGAAAGATGCACCAACTTGATTATCCGGACAATGCACAGCAATCTTGTGATCTCGTAACTCGTGCCAAGCACTTCCCGCCAAAGGTCTTCATACCCGATAATCTCATCATACATCCTTCTACGAACAATCCTCCAACCGTCTACACATCGGCAAGTCCAAGCCCAGGAGGCAACACACCGATATCCACAATTTCCATCGGCTACCACATCGATAGTGCCCTCAACATGTGGCAACCAATCCGGTTCTATGCAATGAGCATAAGCCATGTTAGATGTACTTTGCGTGCGTCGGCGGCACGACGCATTTTAGGAACAACTTTGATTTTCTTCTTCCTCGAACTAGAGGCCTCTTTCGTGGAAAGCACGTACTCAAATCCGCTCGGCAATCTAGTCGTGGAAGAATCGTCATTATCATGTTTTCTCTTCGATCTGCCTTACCTCCGATTAAAGACCCCGGTGTCCTTCCCTTTGTCTTTATTTTCGCCGGTGGCACAACACCGGTGTAGACGAAGGTCGACTAATCTCCATGATTTCTTGAATAATCCTGAGGCGACCGTCCTCATTAGTGCAAGCATGAAACTTTTGCAACACCCGTTCAATCTCATCGTGCACGTTGTATCCAGACCGATCCACATGATTCTCAGGTATCATACTCAACTTTCGCCAGTAAACATGAATGTCCTCGAGAGGGATGGGCGACCCAGCAAATTTATGATGGTTTAGCTCGTGTGCACAAGGAAGGCCATGTGTGGTACGTATCTCGCAACCACAACGAGTGGAGTCGTGACCAACATCCTCTCCACGTGTCAATTCATCTCTAATTAGCTTAAGCGCCGTTGAGAGACATAACCATGCAATCGTCGATATAACTCATCAATGTACTCATGTTGGACCACATTCAAACTTAGCTTCAAACGATGTCTTGATGTTGTTGTGTTGGATTCTAAGGATGCCATCAACCACATTCCACAAAGTCTCAAAATTGGCCTGATCGTTGCCAAGGTGTAGCTTCGAGTGGAATGCGCAGACTCAACCATCTGCGTTGTTGTTTCCCCAAAGTGCATAATTATATTTGTCCATGCGGGGACAAATTTCTCCTTGTAGTTCTTTACCCATGTGTTGTCCAAGTACTCAGTAAGACCCTTGACATTCTCAAACTCACAACGCAAGTCATTCATCCTAACTTCGAATAAGGCCTCCGAGTTGGCATACATCACGCTCGTCCACCTATCCATGAAACGCGCAAAACCATCGTTCTCCCCAAATATCTTCTTAGTCTTTGCCAATACTACTTTGTTGATGTGCCAAGAGCAAAGGAGGTGAGACGATGACGGAAATACTTCTTCAATGGCACTAATAAGGGCTAAGTCCATATCGGTAACAAACACGTCAGGTTTAGGCCACCCATCCAATATGGATCTCAAGTTCTCAAGTGCCCAAACATAATTCGCATGACTCTCCGATGATATGAATGCAAACCCAACGGAGAACGTCAAATGCGTAGAAGTGATGCCAACAACCTCCAACAAAGGCATTCGGTACCTATTTGTTTTGTACGTGCAATCCATCAAAAATACGAGATGAGAAACACCTTAGCAACTTTATTGAGTCGGGATGTGACCATAATAAATCGGTGACAACATTCGTATCGGGATGTTTTCGATGTCGGGACATCCACTTATTCTTCTCCAAGATGTTCAACATTTGTTGCATTTGAGTCCTCCCACCCGCATCCTCAATTCGGACTTTTTGTCTTGCATTATATATTGTCCGCATTGTCGATACGTTTCTAACATCTCTTTGCTTCAACGTATTTATGATGTCTCTTGGCTTCACATTCCCTTTGTCATCGCACCACAACCTCTGCTCCCCTTATCCGATCTTAGGCAAATGAATGGTCGTCCAAGTTTTTTACGGGGTCGTGATTGTGCCTCCCACATATGATGATGACATACCACAAGGAGTCGGCATTTTCCTTTATGTTGATAAGGAAAGGGCATCCATATTTCTTCGTACCGGTTTGAGTCATCCCTTTTCTCTCTTCTTCTTCATTTCTTGCTTTCAAAGAAATTTTGGTCGCTTTCCCTTCCCCTACTCTCGAGACATTCCCCTTATATGTTCCAAGACCTCTCACACGCAAATTTCACCCTTCCCTGCGCTTAATGCCCCCGCATCGAGTGCTTTGTCACTAGCACAAACATGTTCTCCCGGCCTATCATTTGAAGCCATGAAATAGTCGTTTCTCTATAGGGGAATGGCCTACAAGGTGTAAATGTGTCCTTGTAGTCTGGAAATAAGGTAGAAACCGGCATTACCTGCAATACAATTAGTGTAACATTATAATCAACCAAAATGTACATCACAATCACCAAAAAACCTCAAAAAACAGGTTCTCGGTTGTACAGGTCCGACACTATAAGCGAGTCTCGCTCACGTACAATCGAGAGTTCCTCAGTAGTCTCGGTCGTCCATACCGAGAATGCTACTATGTAGCGTTCACTGAATTCTGTGAACTACGTAGACATCTCGGTCCTTTCTGACCGAGACGTTGCTCTACATCTCGGTCCTACGAGGCCGAATCAATCGCGCACATCGACATAAAATTTGATTAACCGCATAAAAAACACATTAAATTTCAAAAATTACCTCAAGTTCAACCTCCTCTTGCACCATAGCAGTACAATCTTCCATTATATAGTGCAAACAAGTTCGGATTTGTCGAATTTACCAAACCCTACGTTGACAAACAAATCATCATTTTCACAGTTTTAATCAAATTAACAGTTCCATCAAAGCATCATATGGTTGTCAAACATTGTTACCTCGCTGTCGGATGATGTCAAGCCGCAAGAATCGATAAACGCTCGCCAAACGCAATGTCGCTTTATGGTTCACGTGCTCAGATCTTGGTGGTGGGGTGCCCCTGTTTCTTTTTCAAAATGGTTTGTGGGGTTTGAATCAATATATATTAAGGGGCAAAATGGTCTTTTCCATTTTCGCTGGAATTTTTACAAAATACTTGGGTGCCTTCATGAAACGGTGGGGTGCCCTTAGCGGGCCTCATTAACAATCATATCTGATATCCCCATCGAAATGTTTCCTAAGATAACAAATCACGTGCCCAACAGAATCCCAGAAATTCCCCGCACGTGCAATTCCTCCACGTGGCTAACGCACGTCCGTCCGATTCTGGACCACCGCATCACGCCTCCTCCACCACAACCTCCGAAACCGAGCGCGCAGTGTCCTATCCCAGTCCCATGTCAGCGTCGCCCTGTCGTTTGTCAGTTTCCGAGCTCTCCCGCTAAGTTCACGAAAGAAGAAAAAACATCAGCACTCTTAAAACACACACCTAATTAGAAACCGTGAGATACAATCCAAAACAACTCGGCACACATCTTTAAACAAATCTCACGGCTCTTAAAACAGTCATGTGATAATGTGTTGAGAAATGCGTCACACAATCATTTTCCCTCAATCGCTTATAAAGCGAGAGAAGGAAGAGAGGGAGAGTTCGAGAAGCAATGGCGGAGAGAGAAGCAGAGCCGGAGATGTTCTTGAACGATGAAGATGATGAGGAAATCGAGGAAAACAAGGGTTTGGTGATAGAAAGCGAGAGTAGTGGAGATGAAGAAGGTGAGGGAGAAGGGAATGGATTTGCGGATTCGCAGTCTCCGCAGTTCAATTCTCGGCCGTGGCCGCAGAGTTACAAGTAAGTGTTTTTGTTGACGGAGTTTTAAATGAACGTTAGCGGAAATGAGGATGCTTAGGTCAACGTGCAATAAAATTTGGAAAGATAGAATAAGAAAGTAGAAATTGGAAGAAAAGTTGGAGTAGAGTAATTGAGACAAAAATTTGGAAAGGGAGTTGCGGTGGTTTGGTCACCTCCAAAGACTGCCTGCAAATGCCCTCACTGAAAATCGATTTAATAGAAATTGAAGAAATTTGACGGGGTAGGGGTAGATCGAAAGTAACTTGAGATGCATTAATTATGAGGGATATAAATGATTTAAAAAGCATTAAATCGAGCGCAATGGAAGAGTTTGATCCATGCAGCTGACTCGAACTGATTTTGGGATGGAGCGCAATGGAAGAGTTTGGTGTACGCTGTTTTTAGGATTGAGAGTGAAATTCATGGAAGTTAGCAAACTATGCTGGCGAGTAAACGATTAGGAGTTGTGGAAATGTCGAAGCAACTTTTAGGAGAAAATTTTGTGTCTTTAGGGTTGGTTTTGGATTGATAGCTTGGTTATTGAGAGTTCAATTGAAAAGAATGTTAAAGGAAACTATAGTAGTTGCTATATTTTCGTAGTTTAGGTATTTATGTAGTTTTTATATTTTGGTATTTAAGCAGTATTAAGAAACTTTTTATTTTATACTTTGTTCAACTCTATAAATAAGAGCACCTCTATTGTACTCGGTTTGCACACATTAATTCAATTCTTAGTCTCTTCTTTAAAATCTATCATAGTATCGAGCTTGGTTTCTAGTATTAGGTCGGTCGACTTTCAAGTCACGACCAATTGTGGTGTCTCTTTCGATCTCTCGTTGTTGTTCTCGCTTTGGGTTGTGTTTTTAGAGCCTTAATCGTGGGTTTTTGTTTTCAATCGTCATACGGTTATGTGTGACACAACACCTTTTTATGTGTGAATGTTGTTTCTCGTCGTCGCCTGCTACCCGACGCCACCACGTGTCACGCGACTTTCTCTGCACTCGTCTGTCACCTCGTTCGCACACTGCCGCGTGTCCACCGCAAACCGTCGGCCGTCTCGCTGCGCGTCGCAACTGCTCCACCCAAACGCATCCGTGTATGTCGCGTGTCGCTCACCGAACCACTGTGCAAAGTGCTTACCGTACCGCGTTTGCCATCTCGACGCTTTCTACTCGCAACCGCCAACCGCAACATGTGCTTTGTCCGGCCGTACGTTGTCAATCTGTCACCACCAGGCGCCTGCTCGTTTGATCTGTCCCGTGATCATCTGCTATCTGTCGTCGACTATGTCGATTCTGTTGTTTGCCTGCTATCGACTTTGCTATCTGTCTGTCGTCGACTACGTCGACTCTGCTATCTGTCCGTCGTCGACTCCGTCGACTCTGCTATCTGTATGCCGTCGAATCCGTCGACTTTGCTATTTGTCCGTCGTCGACTCTGATATCCTCTGTTCTACAGTTTCGTTGTTCTGACTCTGCCACATCTTAACCATTTTCCTGTTGTCTTCGGTGGTCGTTGATCTGTTCCGCAACAAACCTTAGATTTGTCGTCTTCGGTGGTCGTTGATTTGTTCCGCAACGAACCTTAGATTTGTCGTCTTGGGTGGTCGTTGATATGCTCCGCAACGAACTTTAGATTTGTCAGGTTTACTGATTCGATTGGCAACCTCAAGTTGATTTTTCATAAACCATCTTGAGTTTGAGGGAGGGTGTTAAGGAAACTATAGTAGTTGTTATATTTTCGTAGTTTAGGTATTTAGGTAGTTTCTATATTTTGGTATTTAAATAGTATTAGGAAACTTTCCTTATTTTAGACTTTGTTCAGCTCTATAAATAAGAGCACCCTATTGTACTCAGTTTGCACACATTAATATAATTCTTAGTTTCTTCGTTGAAATCTATCAAAGAAAATGGTAAGAACTGAATCAGAAAAGTTTGCGAAGACAATTTGAACCATTGCTTTCATTTCTTTGTGACTTCGGGATTTTTTGATTCAATAAGCCGAAAACTAAAATTCTAACTGTTTTTGTGATTCGCGAAAAATATTCAGAAATTTTGAAAGTTATTCGTGGATATAAATGCCCCCACCATTTGAAAGTAGCAGAAACGAGGATGCTTAGGTGAATGTGTGGTAAAACTTGTAAAGATAGAAGAAATAATAAATATAGAAATTCAAAGACAAGTATAAGTAGCACCAATTGACACAAAGATTATGGAATGGCGGTTGCGGTGGTTTGGTAACTTGCAAAGACGGCCTACAAATGCCCTCACTAATAAACTTGACTCAATAGAAACTGTAGAAATTCGACGAGGTAGGGTAGAGCAAAGTTAACATGGGACGCATTAATTAAGAAGGATTTGAATGATTTGGAAAGCTCACCATCAATTGCACTTAATCGAGCACAATGGAAAAGTTTGATCCATCTAGCCGACCCCAATTAATTTGGGACTGAGGCTATGTTGTTGTTGTTGTTGTTGTTGTTGTTGTTGTTGTTGTTGTTGTATTCTTGATTATAAATGTGCTTTGTTGCAATGGTTGTTATCGAACTTTGCTCGATCATTCTCGAACTCTTTCTATAGTGTGTTTGTTCTCAAAATTGTTTAGGATAGATAGCATGATAAGAGAAAAAAGAAGGTTAGCATTTAAGCATTTATTATTTCGTAGTTTTCTCAAGTTGTCTCACACTCTTTCTAGAATCATTGTTATAATTGTTTTCAGGGCAAGTGTCTCTTTTGTCTTACAAAAGCTTTTGATAGATTCGTCATGTTTACTTTCAAGCACTGTTATGTATTCTTCATTGAAGTCTTACCCTTCTAGATATTCCGAGTTTGATATACTTATTGCAAGTTTATGAACGTCCACTTTGTTGTTTGTATCAGGGAAACAACTGATTCTTACACTATCACTGCGTCACCGAATTTTGGATCTCTTTGCCGTGCACCTAGTTATAAATATTCAAGTCTTGACATCTTTACTAAAAGCAGTCAGGATTTAGATGGAAAAGCCCCTTTGTTGTCTGATCATGGAGGAAGTTATCGAAAACAAGACTCTGTCGCCAGTAATGGAATCAGATTGTCTTTTGCAGAAGAGAAGGGTTCCATGCATGAGCAATTAGCCTTAGAAGGTCATATTGGTCAAGGATGTAGCTTTACTCAGACTGTTTTCAATGGTAAACTACTGACTTCAGTTTTTTGTTTCATCACACTTCTATTAGCTTCACTTTTTCTAATTTTGAATTTGTAAGTAGGCATAATTGCAGTTCTGATCCACTAAGAAATTCAAAAACATCAGAGATTTGTAATTTGTTTACGCTTATGTCAGACCCGCAGTAGCAAGTTCATAGGAAAATAATATTTCAATAAAGTTTTTAGGTATTATTTTGGTAAACTATAGTTTTTTCTTTGAATTGCTATTATTTTTTTTCATTATCATCGAAAATGGATCCTTTGATGATTTCGCCTTTCTATAAACAGGCAAAAAATGTCTTTTTGACCATACTGGTCATACTGGCTACATGAGTATCTTTTTTATATTTTATTTATTGCAAATTGTCGCAGAACTCAAACCCTAATCTTTTTTCTCTTATGTTAGGAAAGTGAGTTGCATTCGTTCTTTTGTGTTTTGTTCAACAAATGAGTAAATATTTTTTAAAGGTGTTTTCTCATTTCTATTTTGCTGTTTTTGCAATAGGGGTGAATGTTCTGGCAGGTGTTGGGCTCTTGTCAACACCCTATACTGTGAGAGAAGCTGGTTGGGCGAGCTTGGTGTTGTTAGTGCTATTTGCGACAATATGTTGCTATACCGGCATTATGATGAGATGCTGTTTTGAGAGCAAAGAAGGTCTGCTGAGCTACCCTGATATTGGAGAAGCTGCTTTTGGAAAATATGGTCGTCTTTTTATATCAGTGAGTTTCTGACTTAGTTGTTTTGAGCTGTCAAAGCAGCACAATATGGGAGATTGTATATCCAACAATTGGGCATGTAAAGTCCACTTGGACATGCTATGTTGGATTTTGGAGTGCCCTCAATCGGAAGCCTTCGTATTGATTTTGGGGGAATTGATTTTTGAATTGAAATTCCCGAGAGGCTTATGTAGGTTTAACTTTACTAACTTAACAAGTGTTAGGTTCTTTAATAATGGTGCCATATACTCGCTTAGCATAATCACCAATATATGTCACTTAGATGATGTGTTAAAAAGTGTTGGAGCGTTGGACTATGTCGTGGACTTCCACCACGATAATATATGAACCATTAGCTGTCAAGGATGGGAGGGTGGTTTGTCATGGATCCAAAGTAGATACTTTTATCATGTAAAGCACTCTGAAGATGTGTTAGGAAACAATCAATTTGAAAAAGAAGAATAGCAAGTCATTAAAATAACAACATTTTGGTAAATTAAGAATTCGAGAATGTAAGAATTTAATAATATCTATGCATTATGTAGTACTTTTTGAGTGTTAAGAATTTGCAGTTGCTGCATTTTCTGTGTTAGTCCTCATTGGTGAAAATCCTGTCAACTTTTTTGAATTTACTATCAGTATGTTGTGAAGATAGGTTTGCAAAATTGATATTTCGAACATGTATGGTGACTATTGATCCATCATGGCATCGTGCGTGAATCAAGTGCATCTTGTTTTTGTAGTAATTTTTTTTTTTTTTTTTTTTTTAAGTACCATTCTTTTGGGAAAATTAAAAAACATTTAAACGTGAAGTGACCTCTAGCCTTAGAAATAACTTGCGACTGTTGCACAGTTTTTATGCTTGTTCTTCTGTCAATATCTTTATATATTGCTGATGTTGTCGCACTTCTAATTTTTGATGCAGATTGTTCTGTACACAGAGTTATATGTAAGTGGTTAAGTTCTTATTGTACACATACCTTGGTGACATGCTTTGTGTACTGCTACGAGAACCTTGTGAGATTCACTCTTCCCTTATTGCAGTCTTATTGCGTGGAATTCATTATTTTAGAAGGTGATAATCTGACGAGATTGTTCCCTGGAACTTCTTTGGACTGGCCTTGGTTTCATGTCGACTCACTACATTTTTATGGGGTTCTTACTGCTTTCATAGTTCTACCTACTGTTTGGTTGAGGGATCTCCGTGTGATTTCATATCTTTCAGGTGCATTACACTCCTCTTTGATTGCATCAATTGCATTCCATTTTTTTTTTCCAGTTTGTCAATTCAGGTTTTTTGCTTATCTGGGTTTGTGTACATTACAGCTGGTGGGGTGCTTGCTACGGCTGTAATATGCTTTGCAGTTTTTTACATCAGTGTAGTGGAGGAAGTTGGATTTCATCATACTGGTTCTGTCGTAAACTGGAGTGGCTTACCGTTTGCTCTTGGGGTTTATGGGTTTTGCTTTTCGGGGCATTCAGTATTTCCGAATATTTACCAATCTATGTCTGATAAGAAACAATTTAACAAAGCACTGATAGTTTGGTACGTGTTTGCCGCTTTTACTAGTGTCTTGCATACATGTTTCATCAGCTTCTTTTCTCTTATTTGGTCGTTCTCTTGTTTTGTAGCTTTATTTTGTGCACTGCAATATACGGCGGTGTTGCAGTCATGGGATATCTTATGTTTGGTCAAGCAACTTTGTCTCAGATTACTCTAAATCTGCCAAAAGATGCACTTGCATCCAAAGTTGCAATATGGACAACAGTATGTGATGGATTATAAATTTCATATCTAACTCTTTTCCTACCTTTCTGTTTGTTGCTCTTTGTTAAGATATTTGTGATCAGACTTTGTTTCCAATGTTGCTCCTCTCTCAATATGCAGGTTATCAATCCTTTCACCAAATATCCTTTTGGCTACCATAGCAAATTTCTGGTGATCATGCTCGTCTAGAATGTATGAGAATTTTACCTAAAATGTGTCCTTGACCATTGATACATATGCATTATTGATGAATCCGTTAGCTAGGAGTTTGGAAGAGCTGCTGCTGCAGGAGTCTCTAACAGTCTCTGGTGCTTCGTTTTATTGAGAACCGGGCTTGTCATCTCAACTGTATGTGTTGCTTTTCTTCTGCCATTTTTTGGTAGGTGTCAAGGGGCTTTAAGAAGAATCTCTTTCTCATAATAATGCAGAATGAATTTTCACTTCATGATGGCTATGCTTTTTCATCGTTGTTTTGCCTCTTTTTTTTTTTGGTACAGTTTTGTCCTTTTTGTTTTAGTTGTTTTCTTGACTCCAATTTTAAAATATGTGTTACACATCTAATGACAGGAAGGCAATATTTAAAAAGTTGAAAGACGGAAGATTGCAATGACACAATAGGCGAAAAAACACTCACTCACTCACCTGGACTCAAATCATAAAACTGCCTCGTCAGTGTCATAGTAGCTATTGAGTTTTTTGACGTATGCTTTTACCATTTACATTACCTAAATACAAGAATCATATGAATATCGCTGATCTAACCTGATATGGCTTTAAGTAGAATTACGTGGTCTTGGTTTTAATATGATGAGATCTAATTTCTATAATTCTAGTGTTGCGTCCTTCCATTACCTCCGACAAAAAGTTACCTTATCCTATTTCTCTGAATTCCAAGGAGTGAAACTCTAGTGGTTGTCTTTCCTTTCAATTTGTTGAGTCTTCATTAGTTCTCGTACATTTTTGTGGGGTAGCAAGATTGATGAGGAAGAGGAAATAAAGTGATATAATTATTATAAAAAGTACATTTTTGTGGGGTAGCAAGATTGATGAGGAAGAGGAAATAAAGTAATAAAATTATTATAAAAAGTTCCACCATCTTTTTTTAACATACTCGTACTTTCGAATCGTTTGCTGAGACTGATTTATCTTGGCTGAATGAGTGTGTAATCTATCAAAATAATCAACACTAGTGTCATTATACTAAAGATGTTAGAGTTGTAAGAACCCCGTAAATCTCTCTTTTTTTGGCATTAGGTTTAACAAAAGCTACTTAATATTTTTTTCACCATTTTGAAGTTCGGGGGTATTAATCAACTATATGGTCTGAGTAAATATTTCCGAAAATAAGTGTCATATATATCGCTGCCAACTCAATGCTGATCAAGTCCAATTCGCAGCAGTTGCATCAGGTTTGATAAGTTCATAATCTGGTTATCTGAAAACCTAAGTTGACTTTCATGCGTGAAATCCTTAATTCACATCAATCAACATTTCTGGTTTTTTTAAATTTCTGAAAGAAATAAAAGTTGCCCACTTTCTGCTGTCAATTCAATTGATTGATTTGTTTCTACAAATTTCTTAGCTTCTCAAGAATCTTCATCTTGATTGTTCAAATCCTTCTGTCCTTTGTTTTTTTTTTTTTTTTTTTCAGCACGTGGCTTTCTTATCATTCAGTTATTGATTGGTGCTTCTTCTTGTTATGACAATTTCAGGTCTTGTGATGGCTTTGATTGGGTCTCTTCTTAGTATACTTGTGGTAAGATAGCATGTGGATAGCTTTCTTATACTTTTAATTTTGCAATTGGATTTGTGAGTTTCAAAGATGGATTTCCTGTTCATGTAGAAGTGTGCACGAGTCCTTTTTATAGCATTTACATGATAGACAAGTGAACAGAATCCCAACCTGCATGTGAGCATCTCTAACATGTTTCAGAAAGTATCTCATTTTACCGCTAATGCTACTATGAGAACATGGTTTTCATGTGTTTGATACATAAAATTCTAGGTTAAGCTAATATTGCTCTATTCTAATCTGGACTCAGTGATGTCATCTTTATTCACATGGAGTAGTACCAATTCCTGTTTCATAACATGGTCGCCCTCACAGTTTAATGGCTATCTTCTTGGACTTGTGTTTATAGGCGATTATAATACCGGCTCTATGCTTCTTGAAGATAGTGGGATGGAAGGCAACAAGGATGCAGGTAAGGAAATATATCGATGTTTCTATGTTTGGATTTTAGTGAAAATTACGGTTTCTAGAAAAAAAAAGAAAAAAAGAAATAGACTTCTAAAGAAAGAAACTAAAGAACCGGAAAAAAAAAATGTAGAAAACTGTATTGATTCCAGGATATAGGAAAACGTGGGTTTTTTAGATACAATCCATTCGCTAATGCCTTTGGCAAGTTTAGCTGCTTTTCATTTCCACTAATTGTGCATGTTCCTGGAGTGGTACTTCAGATGCTCCAATTTTTCCTTGGATACATTATTACCTTAACAGCCAAGCATTTTTCACATATAAGCATATTATATGTGATTGCGTATATATCCTTGTTTGTTTATCTGTTCTTTCGAGTTCATTTGAAGGCTTCCTTCTGTTGAATATTGAATTAACTGGAAAAATATTGTATCTTGGATGGAATAAGATAATAATTGTGTCTTCCGAATAATGATCGATGATGGAAAGGAAAAGTAGGAAACAGTATGAGAAATGAGAACCATCAAATTAGAATGTTAGATGTTGATATTGAGCTAGGAGCTAGCAATAATCTCAAGGACCTCTATGGTTGTTGTCACTTGCTTTTCGGTTCGACTATACGAAGAAGATTGAGGTTTTTGCTGCTGAACATGTTTTTCGTCTAGTAAAGCCGTTTTGCAGTATTCCTGGTTTCCTCCTTGCAATAAAAGGTAAAGGGCTTATTTCTTTGTGGTACTTCCAGCTCTAATGGAATGATGAAAACACTAATCTAGGCCATAGATCGAGGCATGTATATGGAACTCTTTTATCATTTTGGGAATGTTTTCCTTCACGATTACGATTTCTCACTGTAGTAATTTTAGCTTTGTTAAAATGATGAAAATGACATTCAGGCTATACCGCGAGGCCGGGATTGGTTATGCAAACTTTAGCAAGTGAGAAATACACTCATCTAACTTTCTTTTACACTTAAACCGTCCGTTTCATATTCAGGTTATTCTGAGCACGACAATTGTTGTTCTGGGGATCGTCAGTGCGGTGGTTGGGACATATACATCCTTGTTGCAGATTGTGCAGAAGTACTGAGCTTCAATTGACCAAATGCTCTGTCATCGCGATTTCATCTAGCATTGCAGATGAATAGCTACAGAGGACGAACCTTCGTCGTTCTATTTATTACATTGCACAGAGAGATTGGTGGAGAGCTGCAACTGAATCTTGGCTCCTACTGCTTTCATGCTGTTGGAGCTGACCAGAGTTTTGTGGTTTCCGCGGAGTTTAGGTAAGATTAATCACATTTAGTAAACTACCTTCTTAGATGAGTTTGATTTGAGAGTGTAGTTGCTTATGGTATTTCTTTCGGAATCACCATATTTATGTCAGCCAAACTATGTTCCACCAAATTCCAACTTAGATCTAAAGCAATTATTTATGTTTGCAGAACATCTAGTTCTGTAGATTTTGATCTTTTATGTTGTTTTGGTTGGTGTAGGAGGGCTTTGCAGATTCTGTAGTAATTTCACTTTCTGCAATTCATGGCTTTACTTGTCCCTATATTTTCATGTGCTAGTCATACAGATGTAAGAATATGAACTCTAGAAGCTAATAAGAGCTGCTTTGGTTTTTAATTAAAATCAATGTTTGCAAGGCGTCGCCCAGGCCTAGGCGTTTTGAGTCAAAATCGCTAGGTAATGCCTTAGGTAAGCGGTGTCCTTTTAAATAATTTTTTAAAATTTGAATGAGTTATTTACCATTAAGTTTGATGACAAAAATACCTACCCAACGATCAAATCTTGACACAATTAATATCACGTAAGGGTTTAAAGACTTATTAGTATTTTGAAGTATATATTAAATAATAATCAAATTGACTAATATATAATTAGTGTTATTTAAGGACTTATAAATAAATAAATACTTATTCAAAGACCTCTGAATAAATATTATTTATCTGCCTATGCATCACGTAGGCTAAGAAAATTGTCTTTAACGCCTTGCAATTTGATTAAAATCATTAATCATAGATCAAAATCACTTAAACTTAATGTGTTTTATTTTGTGAAATAGAAAACACTTGTACAAAATTTAAGGTGTGTTCAATTCACATGACTGCTTAAGTAATCCGTTGGATTAGATGTAATCCGTTGTTCACTTCGCATGATTAGATAATGCTATCAGATTAAGTTATCATACAAACTTTGGACTAAACAAAGTGGACTCTAACTTTATCAATAGCTAATTCAATCTCTCCCAATATGTGTAAAGATGAAAATGCCCCTCACTTACTCCAAACAAAATCACTGATTTTGGGGAGTTTTTATAAGGGGTGAGGTAAAAAAGGGCATTTTCTTTTAATCACTTAAAATCATATCATACCAACCGAACAAGTCTCCAACTTGGGATTAACTCTAATTCATAGTCATGTAATCCAATGCTTGTTAATCCGACCCTATCAAGACAACCATATCAACCCAACCGAACACACCATTAGGTATGAACTAACAAACAAACTATTCTTTTAATTTAGTTTAGTTTTTGAAAGTGTTCCCGCAACATGCAGTTAGTCAGTCCGGATTCGGTTTTCTTAAGCAAGGTCTCGTGTAAGAAGTTTTGTAAATGGAAGAAATCGAGTTATGAGGGGTGCCCCGAGTATGAGACGTTATTAATTAAAGCCTAATTGTCCCACATCGATTATAAGTCTCTCTAGAATCTGTTAATATAGGAAATTGTGGCATGGTGCACAACTGGAATTGTAGGGCAAGTGGTTGGGTCATATGTTGGACCCAGGAAAGTCCCCGGGCCTACTTCAGCAGAGATGCTGTCCCTTTGAAGGGTATATGGTTTTGGGCACGCCCCTCTTGGCTGAGACGTGCGTTGGAGCCCATGGCGTGACCCAAGCCATTCTTGGCCGACCGATGACACAGTTATTCACTTGGTCCAATCGATTGAGACCTGACAGAACGGGGCTTACACCCTAAAATTCCCCTTTTTTTTATTTACGGAGGCGGTCCTTTCAATTTTTTTCATTTATAAGACTCGAGAAGTGTTGAGATTTATTATTGAGTTATATGGATGCGAATTAACATTTTTATTCATATCTCCCTTCATGTATAGGGTCCGTGTCTCTATAGGTTTCAATTTTGAACTTTTAAGTATGGGGAGAAATTGTGTCGGAAGATATCCCTTGCGTTGCAAAAAGTCAATTCGTACTAGTAGGAACTACGTAACCTCACGTGACTGGGGAGACTCTCAAAAAGAACAAATCTATGTATTGAAAAATCGGTTTCCACGTGATATTCGATGCGAATCGTAATGTATATGGGTAGTGGCCTTCCAATTTGTTCTATTTGAAATTGAGATCCACTTAAGAGGACTCATTGGAAAGACACGCACTCAGTGCGCTCTTTTCGTCTTTCGATGTGCATCGAAATGTGGGTATGCACGCATTGCAACAAAAATCAAGGAATGCGCATAAGTGCTTGTCTTTCATGGATTACGAAATCATTTTCCTATTTTTTAACAAGTTTTTCTTTACCCATGGGGGCATCTCAAATGCCCCTTGATATATATTTTGGTTGGGTTTTCTGCATTCCCTTCAAGATTCCAAGAAAAACACTTATTTTGTTTGTCTAGTGTTGCATTTGAATGTTAAGAACCAACATTTCATACAAGCTGCTAGGCCCAGATTATTATAAGCCCAGTGGATGTGTGGTGGCCTTTTCACTCGGCAGCTGTTTTTGGCCCATGCACATAGTTCCATTTTTGGCTCACAATCTACTTGCAATGCTGATCAACAAGGACTACACACTCGTCCATTTCAAGTTCTTAATTAAATACTCCATTCGATCACAAATATAAGTTGTTTAAGATAAGGACACAAAAATTAAGACAGCTTTAATTACAAGTGCAATTTACATATGCGTCTTTTGATCTTAAATGAATTGAAGAATTGAAGAATCATTAATATTTGAATTATATAAGGATATAATTGGTAAAAAAACAATAAATACACTCTCGAATTCGAAAAACGATTTATAATTTTAACCAAAAAGTTTTTGCTCGAAAGACTTATATTTTTTACCAGATGGAGTATTGAACATGTCATTATGCAGTGTACATTTTTTCCAATTGAATCTAAACTTAATGTATGCCAAAACGAATTCTAAACATAATGTTTTGTTTGTATATCTCTTTGTTTTTTGAGAGAAGTACTTAATAGTTAATACAATTAACTAAGAACCCTGGCTAGGGCTTGTACACTAAAAAAATCTAATTAAATTTGTGTTATTTCAGGGTGTATATATTTCAACGCGTACGCCACATGCATCTTGATACACACCGAACAAACGTTCATCAATCAGGTCACCAACATTGAATTGGGAAATGTTGACGCCATATAAAGTCACGTATACCTATTTGAAGACTGTGTGATACATGTCCACATCTTAATAGATGAGTCTGTACATATTAATGCTACTCCAATCACATTGTTTCTAAATATATTTGTGATTGCAGGTCATATATATTGTAATATTATGATAAATTGCTTGGCAAAAGATTTAGAAAATGTCATAGATTCAAATCTTGGTAAGTGCAAAATTGTTTCTTTCCAATAAAAAAAAAATAAATTGTTTGGCAAACAATTTGATAGAGATGTGGAATAAAGAAATTTATGTCAATGCGTGTGCCACACATATATCTTGATATATATCGTACATTAATACAGGTCTTCGATATTGATTTTAAAAATACTGAACAATCTTAACAGATGAGTGTGTACATCTTAACAGATGAGTGTGTACATATTAATGCTACGCCAATTGCATTGTCTCTATATATTGCCTGATATTTCTATTTCAATCACTTGTATGCATTGATGGAGTCTGGCCGACCCGAGTCAAATTTGTTCTCTAATGATCCAAGGACAAATTATTATTTTTTGCATATTTTCATCGATACTCATTTTTTGATTCATCAATATTAAAGTTTTGATAGAGATTGATCAGAAAAACATGCAAAATCTCAATTTGTATGAATATGAGTCAACTTCAACCCTATTAATGGAGCTAGGTCGGGCCGCTGGTGAGTGTCAGATCACAATGACTGGTATTTTTTATTTTATTTTTTGTCAAATTTGTCGCATTGATGATTCTAACACTCAAAAAAAGTACAACAACTTATTACATCATCGAAGATAACAGGTATTAATCTACTTAAGCTTAGATCAACATTTTCATGAGGAGGGCAACAACCCCACAATGACTGATATTTGAAAATGAGATTTTTTCATGAATAAGTAATACAACCGCACCGACTAATTTATGCATCGGACACCGTCGAGCCTCATATATATAGGGGCACCTTTTCAACTCAATTTTTTTCTTTCACAAGGTTGGAACTCGAAACGTGCTTAAGCTAACATTATTGGTAGCCGTTGGTTTTTTTTTTTTCGGTATGTGTAGGCAACTCCACTTAACACTTTCTAGGATTTAACAATTAATGGAAAGTAAGTAGGCCTTAATTAGAGTTAGGAGTCTAAAGACCCATATATACTTGATCAGAATTAACTAGAAAGGACCCACCATTAAATCAAATTGATTTGGATCCCTCCTACTAATCCCATGTCACATGAAACCTTTAGGCTGCAATATTATAATCAAATGGAAGATTCAATTCTTAGTATTTGGAAAGTTGGATTTTTTATGTGGATTAATTATTTATTATTTTTGAAAGGTCACAACGCACAAATTTTGAAGAGAAATTCATGCATTTATGAAAAGACTATAAGCAAATTAAAAGGTATATTTGTCTAGCTGATAATGAGACCTTAAAAAAACTACTTATATAACTTTCATGATTGGTATAAAGATTTGTTTGAGTGGAATTTAGTTGTTTTTTTTTTTTTTTTTTTTTTTTTTGGTTTGGTGTACTCAAACATGCGAGTTTTTTGCTGATTATTCAAGATTTAAGTAATGTTAGAGCCATAATGGACGTCATTTTCAATGTCAATTTTTCTTTACATTTGATCGTGTTTAAGAGACATCTAATTCATCGTCACTAAACCATTATATTTGTGAATTATCGCATAAACTTTTCATGAATAAATAAATAAGTTAGAAATAGTCTACACTATCCCTCCCACTTGTAAAGAAATAATATCAGTTGAAGTTGTATTGAAAAAAATTAATTATATATTATTAATTTTCATTGTATAACGTAAAGAAATAGCTTAATGAAGTAGTTAAAGTAAACCTTTTTGATACCAAACAAAATGACAAATCCACCCTAAAAGGCTACATAGAGAAGCTGTAGACCATGTGAGCAAGAAGAAATTAACAACTATCTATAATGATAAAATTTGACTCAAGTGAACACAAACAAATGGAAGCCTTTACATATAGGACAAGAAAGTGGAAATTAATTGATGCAGGAAAAAGGGCAGCTTTTTGTATGATTGAAATGGTGAGATAAGGATTTCTTTGTGTTGCTTTGAAGAAAAGATTTTATAAAGGAAAGATCAATTAAATTGAGGAGTTATCTTTTGAAAAGTACAGCAAGGAAAGGTGAAAGCAAAGTCAGGTAGGAGTGGTTGGCTTTTGTTTTCATTCCATATAAGCCTGATCAGACTCATCTAATGACATAAAAAGATAGTTCCATAATATCATTTTTTTATTTTTTATTTATGGAGCTCACCCCCTTAAAAGTGGTAGCAACAAAGTCATTGGAAAGCCAACCTAAAAAAAGAACAAAAGGATGCCATCTTATGATCTCTTGTTTTGATAATTGAAGAAGCAAAACTTTTAGTTAATATACAATATTTATTAGTAATTGATTGAGTTTATTAAGTTTACCAAGTATTACCTCGATATAGTGGTTATAACATACTAGCTACGAAGTAGGGGGTGTGAGTTATGTAAAATAATAATGAGTAATTAATCTTTATTGCCGCACGTCAAAAAAAAAAAAAAGGACTCTCATTTAGAAGTCTCAAGTTTAAGCTCAAATGTAGAGCTCTAATAATCTTGAGAGACCCTGCTTTTTTAGGGTCCGACAAAAGATCGTCTAGATTAATTAAAGTAGTTGGCCTCAAGATCGAGTTATATCAAACTTTTTATATTTCTCGCCAAAAGAAGGCTTTATTAGGTTGGACAAATTAATAACCCTTTCTAGTAAATATGAATGGAAGTTGTTTAGCTAAACCAACGAAAATCATTGACCATTAAATGAGTACTATGCTAAATTTTGAATTATAAGAAACAAAAGTAAGTACTAATAATTATGACATTTAGTTGAAGCTAGTGGCAAACATTGAATGCTCAGTTGATGTATATATCAAGTATAAATGAATTCTTATAACAAAAAAGTATGAGTGAATTAAATTCAATCTAATCTAAAAGAAAACAAAATAAAAGGAGTTCTACATATGACCCCATAGCAATCAATCTCAATATAGTAAGATGACATTTTTTTTTTTTTTTTTTTTTTTTTTTTGTCAATTTTGTTGCATTGATAATCCTAACACCCAAAAAATGATACAACATCTTATTACATCATCGAGGATAATAGGTATTACAATCCACTTGGGCTTAGATTTACAACCCTACGAAGAGGGCAACAACCCCACAAAGGGGGACAACAACCTCGTAGGAGAGAGATGTTCCCTTTAAATAAAGTCGAAAAAAGTAGGAGGAGAAAAACGCAAAAACGCGTCGTTCCTTGACTGAATAACCTCCCCACTCATGGATCGAATCAACTAGGTTAAACTCATCCCATAATGGCACCACAATTCCACCCAATCAGCTAAGCTGGACCCATTTCCTTGTGGTGGAAATTTTACAAAACTGGAAAACTGAAATTACAAAACATTTACATATCCTGCACAAACAACTCCATTTATAATCCGCCGAGACCCACCCCCTTATTCTTAATCGACTGCCAGACCTTCTCTCATCATGAATTTTGAAGATTAATAATGGTGTTTTGAGAGAGTACACTTGAAAATGATATCTATTTAACAATTTCCTTAGTTGTTTGGTATATATTTTTGGCATCTAAAAATATTGTTAATTAATTTAAACAATTATTCTCATTGGAAAATCAAATACTATTGATTTAAAAATTATTTATATATAACAAAAAGTCCCTTGATAAGTTTTATAGTTTATATTTTATTTTTTCAAATTCACCAGGTACTGTCACCTCCAAGAAAGATTTTTTTTGATAAGAAAGAAACAACTTTTGCACCCACCAAGGTTTAAATCCATTACTTCTTACTTTCAAATCTTTTATCAAACCATTAAGCCACCCAATTGCTTCCTTCAAAAAAGATTAATTGGTCAATATACGTAATAATCTTGTCTAAACTGCATGCATTGATTATGAATTGCTCCAAACATTAGTGCCATAAGCTATAAGACGAATTGCCCAAATAACCTAACCTAACCACTTCAACTTAGAACCACTAATTAAAAACTTTGAATAGGTAGAATATATATATATATATATTATTTGTATATATGCAAACATGTGCTCCCTTCACTTGAGACAACCTTTAGTGAATCCAAAGAATCAAATCGATCCAATAGCGCGTGTATACTTCAAATCTTTTCGTGCTTTGAACAACCACTCCCGGCCCAGTACCACCAACACACCTTCAATAATTTTTTTTTCTTTGTTTGGTTCATTTTCTTTAATTTTGAGATCATAATTAGGATATATATATATATATATATATCTTAATGCATGTTAAAAACAAAGATTTAAAAACCAACAAGATTTTGAGTAATTCAACCATTTGGGTCGCCCGATCATTTGATATGAGATTTTGAAGTAAGAGGTTATAGATTCGACTTTCGATGTGAGCAAAATTCTCTTTTTTATCAAAAAATCTTTTTGAATAATTAAAGTATTGTAAATAGAAAAATTGAGTTAGGAAAGCTACTCGGTCTTGTATATGAAAAACTCGGTTAAAATTTTCATTCCTTACTTATACATATGCATTGTAGGACAAGTACTACTCACACGAAGGATCTAGAAAATCATACAATTTACTAGATAAAGACATGTTAATTTGTTTTGTAGTACATGATCATATATTTATAAACAGCCTATACATGTCACATTTATTCATAATGTAATGGAATTATATATGTACGTATTAATCTTGAATAGATTCGTTAATAGAACCTTTTCCTCGGCCCCTTTGTATTTAACGTCGGCAAATCACGTGATAGTCAATTTTTTTTTTTGTTGAACTCCATATAAATTTATATAAAAAGCATGTACACAAAAGAAAATACAAAAGATGGGTCTAAAAAAAAAAAAAAAACACCCTGGTGCATTTTACATGGTGTTAAAGTTAACATGTATTGAATAGCAGCATTCAATCTCATGAATACCTTTTGGTCACCTAGTGCATTTTAGTGACTTCATTATCAGATCATTCTAAAATAAATGAACCACTTTTTAATCTAAAATTGGACAATCTGACTGGCCTGGTCACTTTAATTAATTACTACTTTACTAGTATAGGATGCTTTGTAAAGTTAAGGTAACAATTAATCTACTTGGACTCATGAATCCGGACTATTCATAAGGGTGTTTTTAAAATTTCACAAATGTTTAAGTGGTATCAAAAAATTTTACGAGTGATTGTGTTTGCTTTATTAATTACTTGAGGATGACTTTGAAATTAAAAAAAAAAATTGAGTCTAGACTCATGAGTCTAAATATCATTACTCTTGTTGGGACATTTAACATGAACACTCGATCGATTATTGGTGTCCATTCAGCACGCATCAATTTAATTATATAATTTTTGAAATCCGCTGGATTTCAACTTTATAAAGTTTGAATTCATGCAATCTTCATATCGTTGTGTGAATATTAAGGTCGTCGAGGGAACCTCGTGGAACCTCTATAAAAGGTTACTCCATTCTATAATAGTCCTCACATTTTGGCATTGGCCCTAGAAATTAAAAAAAGAAATGATTGACTCAACTAAAAGTTACATGAAGAGAATAAATTACCTTTTCATAAATGACTGTTAACGATGGTTGTGAAAAAAAAAAAAAAAAAAAAAAAAAAAAAATGAATATTGTCACTGATAGATCGACTTATGAATAAAAAAATAGGAAAATAATATTTTGATATACCTTTTTTTTATAAGAACGAGATTTTATTTATTATAGTTTAATATATATATATATATATATATATATATATATATATATATATATATATGAGTATAGTATTTACTGGAAGGCGAGAAATAATGTGTTTTTCATAAAAAAAAAAAAAAAAACTCTTACCAGTGTAGTAAGATAAAAACGCATCGCCCCTGTATGAATCACTACGTCCCCCGCCTCAAAGGCGCGTCATTGATGTAGTCGCACCCCAAGTGGTGTCACAGTCCCACCGAACCAACTAGGTTGGACTCGCAGTTCTATGGCCGGGATTTACAAAAGTGAAACCAAAAATACATTATACACCCCCCAAAATACATTATATTTTGACATACTTTAGGTATATACATTGGATACAAAACGGTCTATATTATTGGGATACATGTGACACAAATCTCAATGAAATCTGAACCATTATGTATTCAATGTATATATCCAAAATATATCAAAATATCATTGTTCTAAAAAATATTTCAAAATGCGATAATTATTATGTAAAGGGAATACTCAACTACAAATCCTTCAATCATAGTCGATTGTTGAGTTTTGTATATAAATTAAAGATATAATTTATAAAGTATTTATAAGTACTACAAAAAATAAGTTTGAACTAATTAAAAAAAAGTCTTGACTCAAAAAATCCAACTTCAGAAGAAAATAATCTAGTAAGTAAAAAGATGGTTTTTGACCGTTAGGTCGAAGAAACAAGTCCAAATTTAAAAAGCAAAAACAGAGGGTGCTCTTCCTCTTACTGCAGCAATGCCCACTCTTATGGACAAAATTATTCGCTGCAACAGTACGTAACATAATCCCGATGAACCAAATGTAGCCACGTCGCATGTTCAACTGTGGGCCCATTTTGTGAGTTCAAAACATAACAACAACTACAACGCGTAGTACGTAAGTCTGAAAGGGTAAATCAGTCATTGAACAGTGCCTTTTTGTGGAAAGAACATCCTCGAAAAACGTAACGGTACATAGCAGCCGTAGAGTAGGTATGTATGCTTTTTGCAGGTGAGCACTGGTGCGCATGATAGCACAGGGAAAGGCACAAAGGCGGATCAGAAGCCGACGACGCAGAGAATAAAAAAAGCTTTTGCTGACATACTCACTTTTCTCACTCAGCTTTCCGATTTTATTTTGTTTTTTCGGGGATTTGCTTTTCACAATTATGAAGAGTGACCAGCTGGTTTTAATTCTGTTCGAATTTTATTAAGGGCGGTGCTATTTGAACTCGTGAGTTCGGACTTAAATTTTTTTATTTATTTTAAATACATCATCAAGTAATTAATGAAGCAATCATAATCACTTGTAAAATTCTTTTAATACCTTTTAAATATTTACAAAAATTTTAAAAATCTCCCTATGAGTTCGCAATTTCATGAGTCTCAAAATAGATTTATTGTTTTATTAAAAAGTTGCTCATTGCTCTCAAACTCGAATGAGTATAATCACTAAGTCCATAGTTTAAACTCAAGTCACTTAGTTAAAAGTGTCCGACCCACTACGTGCTAACAAGCCACACCCTCTCGGTTGTTGGATTTTTTAATTCTTTCTTTTGATTTTTCTTTTTCAGTCTTGCTCTTTGATTTTGTTGTTAAGATAGAAAGGTGTTGTATAAAGTTATCTATGCCTCAGCTTTATAAGGTGACGCATCTAAGCTAGATTTTTTTAGTAAATAAATTGTTAATGCGGTTGACCTAAAAGATTTAGTTTCATCAATTAAATATGACTTAATAGTAATTATCTCTCTTTTAATAATATGTGGTCTTTTAAGTTAAACCTCACACTTAATAGTAAAAAGTAGTTAAGTTGAGGACAATATTATTATTAGTAGAGATCCACATATTTGCCAAGTATTGCTACATGTAACGCAACCTGAAAATTTTTAGAGATGGATATAGAAGCATTTTTTAAGATACCAAACTCTTTATTTTTATTTTTTCTCGAAATTATTGACATACCCAACTTTCATATATAGATAAAGTGGAGTTTCTTTTTCTTTTCTTTTTTACAAATGTTCCTATCAAAAGAAATGAAAAAATTATTGAATATTTTACCTTCTGAACCACTGAACCACGGTAGTAGAGATGAAGCCAGCCTCAAGGGTAAAAATAAAAAGTAAATTTAATATTAATATCACCTTAATTGGTGTGTCAAAGGCTGAAACTATCTATATTTTTTGGAGTAAATAAACTTTAAAGAATGATTTTTTGGCATCACTAAACTCATACCTCAAAGTCATATCTACTTGACGATCATCAATACGCGTTTGAAATATACACTCTAAATGTTATCCATTAAAAACTATTTTTGCACACATCTCGAGACGTGCAACTACGGTTTTTATTTACTCCTTCATGTCAAAAATATAAGACCTTTCATAAAACACACTAATTAGAAAACACATATTAATCGAAAGCTCAAATTACATTACATTACTATTCATTAACATTTAAAGAACAAGTGCTTTAATTACATAAAAGGATTGCACAATGCACCTTGAGACGCAAGTCGCACTCGCATCAAATGTTATCTACAAGTGAGCGCACTTAGCCCAAAGTAGGTCAACCGATCAATCGTAGGAAAAAAAAAAAAAAAAAAGGAATAACGCGGACACGACACGTGTGTTGGAACTAGATAAAGTCAGTTGGGCCAAGGGGATATGGAGGAGATGGAAGAGGAGTGTGTAGCAGCAGCAGCATCCAAACAGATTTTGCCGTTTGGTGCAGGACAGTATATATACACTTGAAAGCGGTATATCAGCGTTATTTCAGGGAGTCATTGTTTCTTATGTTTGTATATGTCAATTTAATTATTTTATTTAATATAATCCAAAAAAAAAAAAAAATTTTTACGTAAAATATGTTTTTAATTTTTTTTTTCTGATGGATGGACCCCTTTTTTCTCATATAGTTTTAAATACGTATATATAAAGTATAATACAAATATAGTAAGGAAATTGCAATTATGTGCCAAAAAAAATTGCAATGAATTTTATAATTTCTTGGTTGATTAGAAATTTTAATATTTTCAAAATGACAATTTCTTTTTTATTATTTTATGAAAAAGTTGTATTCGTATTCCATTCAAGGCTAAGATCATTTTATATGTACAACAATATATATATATATTGCAAGCCCAAGCTCGCCCGACCTAGTAGAATTATTCATTGGGAGGTTAATTCAGCTAGTAGAATTATTCATGAGCTTAGGTATCCACCGGGCTCACTTAAACCCGCTTTATTTGGGATGAATTTGAGTTCGTAATATTGCAAGCCCAAGCTCGCCCGACCTACTAATCAAATATTTAAAATACATTTTTTTGACAAAATATTATAAAAAGAGTTGAAAATATGGTTTGAACCATTGACATTAAGGTGAATTTATACAGTACCATAAATATCCTTCAAATTAGAGAGGTGTGTGGGTAATAGATATGTGATTGATGAAGGGTAATTGTCTCCACAAGCCTTTGAGAGATAAATGAGTTATCTCATCTCTAAAGGTGTGAGTCGTGATAATTTGAAGGGAAGTTAGGTTTATAAAACCAACCAAACATGATTGGTTGGAACTTTCCTGCAAATTATCTCACTCCTCTCAACTCCACTCAGAGCCAAACAAGACCTAGTTTGATATGAGATTTGAAAGTAAAAAGTAATTGATTCAAATCTTGGTGGGTGCAAATGTTGTTTTTTTTTTATCTAAAAAAGAAAAATTTAAGTTTGACACTATTTGGTAGCGTGAATATAATTAATTAATGACGTGTTTATATATGTCAAAATTGTACTTTTTATGATGAATTTTAAAGATAATTCATCTTTAATAACTTTCTAGAGCTCGACTCTAATTTTTATAAAAAAAAAATGATAAAATTCTAAAGATAATTGCAAGCACATATTTTGTGCATCACCAATTAAGCAATCAATATGAATCACAAAATAATGTGCACGACCAATCACCACACATATATATTTTCATCAATATTTGCAACTCCACTAGCTAGTAATGAGAAACCATAATGTAAAACCGTTACAAATAATATTGTACTTTATATACACGTTGATTTTAGGTTATGATTATGTCCTTTTTTTTCATAAAGTCCACAGCATCCACAGATTTATAAAAGCGTGTGGCAGCAGAATTTGAAGAAACAAAGCAAAACGAGAGAGAGAGAGAGAGAGGCAAAATGGACCCCAAAAAAGGGGGCGGATTCAATATTCAAAGCATCAATCCGGTGACCAAACTTTAGTCCTTAAAAATCAAACTAAGCCGGCCATTACATTTGTGATCATGCTTTTTATATATCAAAAAATCTATTTGGACTCTTTGAGTCCGGACCCAAAGATTTTTTTGTTAACAATTTAAGATATCTACCTAAGTAAAAGACTTAATTACCCTCTACCCCCAAACACCAATAATGAATTTAAATTAAGGGTCTTTATGTCTTTTTGATTGTTTGAGTCCGGACTTTTTGAGTCTATCTAGCACTACCCTTTATATATTCAGCGTAATTATAATTATACAAGATGGCTAGCTAGCTCTAAGGACGTCTGATCATCACGTGTTTTAATTTGAGTGGTCTGGATATATATATCCTAAAAAAAGATTTGATTCTTATTAGGACCACATATATATTGAAATATTACATTTCACTGTAGAGGTGTCCATGGGAGGGGAGTCCCCATGAAAAAGGGAGATTCCCACGACGGAGACTGGGAACGAGGGAATTTAAATGGATATGAGGAAAAATTGATTTCTCGCGTGGGGATGTGAGGACGGGGATGAGGAAGAAAATATTCCAACGAGAATCCCTATATATAAATTTATATTACATACATACAAAATGATATACTACATATAAGTTTATATATTTGATGCATATTACGAATATTAGGTTTATATATATGTATGTGTCTCATGACACTTAGATTTGAAAAACTATTTTTTTGTAAAAATCTATGATTTGTAGTGGATGTATATGTATGCTTGATATAGATTTTGCATGGTACGTTATTAATTTATTTTAGAGCAGATTGTGTTACTGTATATCATATGGATTATTCAAATGGAGAAAATTTTCTTATAGGGTCCCCACAGGAGAAATAATATAAATTTAATTTTCATGAAAAATTAAATAGGAAAAAATATTTTCCCACGTAGATTAGACAGGAATGGGGGTGTATGGGGGTGTGGATGAAAAGCAAAGATTTTAAAAAATGAATTGCAAAATGTTTTATTAAACTTATATTACATAATTTTTTTTTGTCTAAACTATCCGAAATCTACATTATTCGACTACTCCAAGTTACTCTTTGCGGAGCTCCCAATGTTTGCGTGCAACTCATTAATTACTCCATAGTTCAATTGATTTATAGTATTGGTAAACTCTGAATATGATATTGAACTCGATTGACTATAATTGACAATATTAATTAATGTCTAATGAAAAGGTGTTTTGTAGCTAGAATCTTTGAAAAATATAACTCACTTGTCCTTGCACTATTCCATAAGAAGTCAAGTCATGAACCATCTCTAAGAAATATTTTTCCTTCTCATGGTAGATACTACTAGCGTTCTCTGAGGCCTTAAATTAGAAGGGACAATGAGCAAAATAATTGATGGTGCGCTAGCTAGCTAGCTCATTAATTCAATTTCAAATCCCCAAAACTATAGTAAATTCAATCACTCTGGCCTAGCCTTTAATTTCTCTCTCTCTATGTGTCTATATATATCTATATATCACACTTATTACTTCTATAACTATCTATGCATGAGCCACATAAACATGCATGTGTGGCACGTGCTATGCAAAAAAATGTTTCATGCATGGATGAATTCAAGTTTGAGATCGATATGTGTATACTTATATATATTGTGTGAATTAAATTTATGAATGTGATCGAGTGAAAAATCTAAGTGCATTTATGAATGTTGGTTGAGGGTGGGTTGAATACAATGCACGGTTTTCTTGCTTTAAAAGCCATCATCAAAGCATTCATGTGTTCTCAGCCCCACGAAGAAGTCTTACCTCATTTGTGATCATCACCTTTCGCCACCATTAAACGTCCAGCATTGAAAACTTACACATTAGTAATTAGTACTACTATATATACTTGGATCATCTGTGTGAGCTTGATTTACACATCAATTAATTAGTACTCACTATGCTGTATAACAAAGTCTCAACTCTCAATAATGGTTGGGTAGGATATATGTATATATTGAATTCTTTCACTTAGCTTGATTTATTGTTTTTGTTTTTACTAACTGTATTCAAACACTTATACTAATCCTATGGCCCTGATATTACGAAAAGAGACCACCAATGATCCGACGTTTGGCTGTCATAGGAAATTGAACTCGAGCCCGTGCGCCTACCCCAGCCTTAGAGACTGGCTAGGTCAACCCATTCAGGTTCACTTAGCTTAATTTAATGCATGCAGTTGATACTTGATGTTCAAAGTGTCCCTAGTATTAACGTTGACATCTCTATTTAATCCATTTTATAGCTAGAGTGAATTTTTTTGTGATATATAACCATAGGTGTTTGGTTAAACCCATGGAAGTTAGTCAGGCTCCCCACTCCCATAACTCGAGAGAAATAAGGAAATATAATATTGATGTCACGAATCAAACTCATGACTAGGGATACTGTCAAATGAGGAGGCGAATCCCCACGAGGAACAAGGAATCCCCGCAACGAAGACAATGATGAGGGATTTATTAAATGAGAATTGGAGCCGGGATGGGGACGAGGATGGAAAAGAAAATATCCACGCGGGGATCCCACAGGGAATTCCTGTGGAAAATCCCATGTATAAATATATAACACACATATACATATACATATTATAGTGTATTACCAAATTTATAATATATATATACATATACAATATGACTATACATTGGTTTATATATTAATTCTATGCATATATATTAATATACATTAGGTTATCCAACAAGTTACTCGATCATATACTTAATTTAATTATTCATAAATCACTAATAATAAATTGAAAACTATATGTGTGTATGAGAATAACATATAAAACTTATTAGAAGGTTACTCATAGATGTTTAATTTGAAAAAATAAATAAATTATGCACATATGTACTTAATTAGATTATGTATGCGATTGGGTAAGCATGTATACACAACTTTATGTATTATATATATATATATATATGAATATATATTTATCACGAAGTTTTGAGCTCTAATGTATATGTATGAATAAATCCTTAAATGACATAACAAGTTAAAAAAAATAAAATTGAAGAGAATGATATATGTGTGGGCACATGTTATGAAAGAAAAAAATGGACCCAAATTAATTGAGGATAAAACTGATACTAAACGAAAAAGTTAAGATATAATTGATACAACTTGTATAAAGGTTATGATATTTTTTTATCATTAGACCTTCTTTCACCCTCCTTAGTTTCATTTAATTATATGACATTAATTTTATGAAAATATTGAAAAAATAAATAAATTTTGTGTAATTTGTTGGCTGATAGATTTGATTGGAATCCATATTGTGGTCAGTAGGCTCGCTTTTTTTTATAAGAAATAAGTTTGATCAATAGGCTCACTTAAGCTTTATAAATTCATCATAAAGATTTTTACGAGTATATTCACGATAATATTAAAAAGGAAGAAAAATGCAGTTTAACAACGGTCGTCCAATAAAGATTATTAATTAATTAACTTTATATAGGATATATATATATATAGAGAGAGAGAGAGGATACATTATTAAAATTCCATTAAAGGCCATAGACATCCATTGAAACATATAAATATTGGTGGGTCGTTATTGTTTAATTAATTGTTAATCAAAACTTATACTAACAAATATGTATAAATTAAGGACCAGGTGCTTGGAGGAGATGATGATATGCGGGATTTGTCATAACTTTTAAAAGCATAAACTAAATCCTAACTTTACGCCTTATAATGTATACGACTACTGATCCTACCATCGATCATTGATAATTAATTTAAGTTTTCTACATACGCCAAACAAGTGAAAGTCATCCTTGGAAAAAAAAAAACCTTTCTCTTTCTCGCCTGATCATTTTTTAAAAAAGAAAAAGATAACTATTATTGGTGTTGTTATTTTCGTTTTTCTCCTTGAAAGTTGAATACTTATGTGTAAAGCTTGTGTTGATTAATTAAACATTTTCAATAAAGTTCCTATGAGTGCTTAAACAACCCATATTGAAGGGAAAGTAAAGGAAGAAAATTAAGTAGCCTTTTAGTGCTTTATTATTTTTTTAGTCCTATATATGGTTATATATATATGTAGAATGTTTAGTTTCTAAGATAGACGGAGCTAACTTGATACACACTACTAAATTTGCATATAGCACCACCCGGCTTGGGTGGCTGGAGTGGCGCAAGTATTACATGGGGGTTTCTTCAATGGAAGGAGGTCGCGCGTTCGAGTTCGACATCGACAATGAAATCATTTATTGGCGGTTTCTCCGGTCAATGGATTTGGGACCGACTTGACTCCATGAGATTAGTCGTATCCAAAGGGTGTGGACACCTATAGTAATAAAAAAAAAAAAATGTTTGCATGTAGCCAACCCCAATTAATTAATTTGAAATTGCATGAGGTGATGTTGTTGTTGTGTGGAATGTATTTAAGGATAGATTCACCCTATTCTAAAATGGAACTTGCTATATATGGTAATTCACTTTGGACACCGACTCAATCGAGCGCCACGCAATACACATCGATCGAGATGTGCGCGTGTGTCTCGAGGTGTGTCACAGTGCCACTGGCTGTGTCGGTGCCCAAAATGAGTTATCCAAATTGAGGCATATATATGCCTTAGTTTTTTCAAACAAAAGCCTTTTAAGAAGTTAACATTTCTCACTTCCTTTTTTTTTTTTTTTTGATAGGAACGAACATTTCTCACTTGTCCTTGTTGAAGATGAACAAAAACCCATCACCCATAACATTTCTACTTTTTTGCTGTATAGTTTTGTTTTGATTAACAAGACCCACTATATGCTCAATATCATATCCTATAGTAGTATGTACTATATCTTTTTTTATCTTTGTTTGTCACTTTAATTTCTTTTAAATGTCTTCTTGTCAAGAGAGACCCAACAACTCTCAACCTTGCTTGATTGGTCTTTCTCTCGTGCCTAATTCATCTACCCTAAAAGCTATTCCACCCTCTTTATTCAAAACCAAAAAGTTGATACATTTAGAGAGAGAAAGTAGAGAGAGGGAGAGATTGAAAGTCTAGTTACTTTGAGTGCAAGAAGCTCCAAAATCCTTTTTAGAGGGTGTGGGGCATTGCAACTTTTCTCAATGTACTCCTAGTCTCCTACCAATATAGCTAGCCATGAGATTGTTGCTTAAAGCTTTGACCCATATGACATGAGTGCCCATTCATTCACACACTTGAAAAAAATAAAAATAAAAATAAAAATAAAAATAAAAACAATCACTTGGCTTACACTAGTGAAAAGGCTCATGGACCCTCATGTCTCATGATTTTCCATCAATTAGCCATTGAGAATTGCAAGCTTTTGGTTATCACCCACATGGGTCCCTAATGTATCTAAAGTTGCACTGCATGCCCTTAATTTCTTGACTCTTGAGCAATGTCTTTAAAGATCTACTAGAGATAGAGATATACATGTAGTCAATTTATCATCAATTTAATTATATATATATATATATATATATATATATATATATATATATATATATATATATATATATATAAATGCTAGAATATAATAATGACTTCGATCCCTTAATGTTTAGAATTGCAATTTCGATATCTCATGAATGATGATAAAATTTCATGCACTTCGAGATGGGCCGGTGCCTCTCCACAAAAGCTATCGGAGGCACTTGGAATCTTTATTTTTGTAAATTGATCTATGTAAGTAGAACTTGTAAAGATTTCAGGTCGAAAGGTACACATTGCCTCTCGATTGTAAATCTCTTCGGGTGATTAATGAAAGTTAATTTGGAGTACCGCCTCTTTTACAAATATATATATATATATTAATTTGATGATGTATCTTTTTTTAATATTTATTTACCGAAAAATTTTTTTTTTCTTTTTCTTTTAACCAACAGAATATATAACATAGAGTTAATTTATGTGTAGGACCCACCCCACTGTGTATATATTGGGTCAGGTCAAGGAATATTGGTTGCCTGAAAGTTTAAGGGTCTGTTGAATCATGATTCTGTTCTATGCAAGACATCACAATTATTGAATTAAAGGGTGCAATATATATGAAAAGCTAATGTATATTGGAGTGCGATGAGGTCATTTCTCTCATGAGCTACCCTTCATAATTTGAAAAATTAATCAAAGAAACAGAACCACGTGTTACAGTTATTGGTTCTTATATCAATATATAATATTTATGGTTCATTTTCTTTCTTTTTCAGATAGGATAAGAGGGACTCTTAGCTTTCTTTTTTTTCTTTTTCTTTTTTTCCCTATATCGCTAGAATATTTTGACCTTTAATAGAGATTTTAAAACCCCTATTAAATAGTGTGTTATTAAATATCATGTGAAAATAAGTTATGTTTAAATTTTTAATACATGTATTACATAGAGATTATTTAAAACTCCTATCAATTAGGTGTTATTTAATAACACCCCTCTTAATAAGGGTTTTAAAACCTATATTAAGTACCGAAATTGTTCTAGTGTATATATATATAATTTATGAGTCATAAATGTACAAAACATTTTAACGTACAATACATTTTGAGGGTTGGACAATGCTAGAAGGAAACCTCAAAGTCACACCCCATGATGTAGTGGGTGGATATGCATCGTTGGTAGCCATTTGTGTACACCTCGACATACACACGCTTGTTATGCATAGGGATCAACGTGTCGGCGCCTAACACATATTTTTTACGTGGAGCCCACACACCACGTCAGTAGGGTGTGACTTTGGAGTGTCATTCTAGCATCTTCTTTGAGGGTTCCTATGATACGAGTATATATTTGGGCTCCATTATAAATTTCCCTATATGTATATAAGATCATCATTCTACCACCTCAAAAAAACTATGGGCTTTTTTTTATTTTAACTTGATTTATGATATTATTATGACAAAAATTTTAAAAATTAATTAATTAAAGATGAATTGTCTTTTTCTAACCAACAATCTAGGATTGATGAAGTTTTTTTAAAAGATGCTTTCTAGGTTCTATTGAGAACTTGATAGCATAGTATTAATAATTGAGTAATTGAATTACATTTGTCCTATGTTTTTTGGAGAATAAGCTTGTTTTCTTACATATTTTAAATAAAAAATATTTTTTCATCGCGAGAATTATTAATTATAAGAGAAATAGAGAAATAATTGTTTTTCCAAATAAAAAGTATATATATATATACTTAAATAGTATATACATTTTTTTCATAGGAACGAGATTCTATTTATTTAAGCCCTAATATGTACACGGTCTAGTGTATGTACATGAAATATAATATTTATATTTGGCGAGAAACGATGTGTTTTCATAAATAAAGTCGAAAAATTTATAAACCATTGTACATGGAATATGTACACTATGTGTTCCCCATAAATAGTATATACATTTTTAGTCTTTATAGAAATTCAGTTTAAATTTTATTGGGGATTAAGAATCAGTCACCTCTCGAAGAATTTATAAACCATTGTCATTTGGTTATCATGTATATATTGATTTTATTTGCCCATCTATTTGACTTAATTTTCTGACATGTTTAATTTCACTTTTAACAAATTGGATTAGATCATGACTAAATCAATGATTTTATTAAACAAAAACAATTAAATTTTCTACTTATAGTAACTAAATCGATTCCCAACTTAATTAATATTCTAATTAAAATGAATATGATCCATCTATAAACAACTATATTTGTACAAAAAAACAACTATATATAATATATATGCAACTATTTTCTTTTTCGAATAAACTCCTTAAACATGCTAATCCCTGTCTTTTAATGTGCCACAAGCTAGATACATAACATTAACTGTTCTTTGATAATTCTTTAGGCTAGTGATATTTGGACTCATAAGTCCGGATTCAAAAAAAAAAAAATTATTTCAAAATTATCCTCGAGCAATTATTGAAGCAACCGCAATTACTTATAAAATTCTTTCAATACCCTTTAAATATTTATAAAAATTTTAAAAACCTCCTTATGAGTCCGGAATCATGAGTCCAAATAGATTTATTGAATTATTTATAATAAAGTTTAATTAAATCGAAACTCTTGAGATTCGTCTTCAATAATAACACATACAACAATCGTTACTTAACTAGCTTTTCATACATCACTTTTTTTTTATCAAGACATACATCACTTTCCATTGCATGAAACAAAGTAACGTTTTTTTGTTTTTGTAGTGCTATTCGGACTCGTGAGTCCGGACTTAAAACTTTTTTTAATTTTAAATACATCCTCAAGTCATTAATAAATCAACCATAATCACTTGTAAATTCATTTAATACCCCTTAAATATTTATAAAAAATTTAAAAATATATTCAATAAAAACTAATGATCAAGTTATTTATTATTTTTTCTCAACAAAGTTATGGTTGAAGTTCAATTGATCTTAAAATTTAATGAAGAAAGAGAGTTAGGGAAGTGGACAAATTGGTGCAAAATGTAATGCGAATATAATAACATTGCAGGAAACATGAAGACAAAATATAATTAATGCGAAAAGTATTGCCGCTCAAGTTACTCTTTACTTTTTTTTAATTAATTTTTCTTCTCGGTCGTCCAAAAAAAAAAAAAAAAAGTGATACGACTAAGCGGCACGCGTCAGCACCTTCTAAACGATGCGATAACTTCACTTTTGACGCGTGAAATTACCAGACTGCCCATCTGCTATCATTCAAAAGCTCGCGATAAACTTATTGTATCGCGATATATTGGTCTAAAAGAAAAATGCCGCGTTTTTGGATTCTCTGTTTGGACGAGAAACCTTTTTTTTTTTTTTTCTTTTCATTTTTTGTAGTGTTTGACTTAACCACTCTAGGGGTTGATAAAAATTAATTGATAACCAAAACTTTAATTAGGATAGATATGACTGAAATAATTCCAAAAAATAGAAAATATACAAATTTATAATATTGAAATATCTAGTCAGAAGTCCAGCCTCTTAATATTTTTTTAATAAATGGAAACGAATAAGCGATACTCTTTTATTAACTTTTTAATATTTTAAGTGTAATTTTTATAAATTTGCGATGAAAATTATTAGGATGATATTTTTTTTGGGCATCTGGGATGGACGCTCGGTGATAGTGTCAATCCATTCGTGTATCGATGTGTGTGCTTGCAAATCCTAATACGTGATGGATAGACATCGCCACCGGATGTCCATTCTAAGTCTCTCAAAATGAATTACCCTAACATTTTCTTTTGCGATTATTTTTTTGTTATCATATTGTTATTTTGTTGCAAGGTTATCGAGCTAGTTAAGTGAAAACCTCTATCATATTATTGCATAAAAGTCAAAATTAATGTTGTAAAATTATAGATCGAGTCTTATTAGTTGTTTAACCTTAGAGATTTTAAATTTAAATATTTATAGAGTTGTATCCTTATAATATATGATAGATTGGACCAACATATATAGCATAATCTTGTGCGAAGAGAACTGAAAAGATGAACTAATTGATAGAATGTGCCTACCCCACATGGGAATCAAGGAGGGATTCATGGTGACATCTACACATTTCTTAGAACTGTATATATAGATAGATAGAGTCATAGACTCACATATAAAAATAAAATAAAATCAAGGATTCTACTATCATCCCAAATAGTCCAAACCTCCTTGTAGAGAGAATATCTTCAAAATTTGATGCCTCCCAATCACAACAACAATAGTTTTATAATTATAAAACTCTTAAAAAGTACATCAACACAGCATATAATATAATATTATGAATCATAATGAATTACTAAATAAATAGTCCATGAAATCAAGTAAAAGCAGTAAATCCGTGCAGTGCCTTTTTAAGCGAGTGTAAAAAGCAGATTTTTGGTTGAGGAGAACCCACGCGTGGCCATGAACCAAAAAAAAAAAAAAAGAGTTACACATTTCACAGTCGTCAAGTTTTTCACATGTAATGTAATGTAATGTAATGTAATGTAACGCCTAGGAAAATAAATGGTGTTTAGTGCATGTATTTCCATGTGTATTTAAGAGTTTGGAAAATTGGCGAAACAAGTTGATTATTAGTTTGAATGGTAAGAAACTCGATACTTTTTTTTTTATAAGAAAAAAACAACTTGCCCGCAACAGGGTTCGAATCCATGATCTGTTACTCTCAAGCCTCATATCAAATCATTAGGTCACTTAAAATGGTTGGTGACTCAATACCTTTTGAACGATGTCTCGATTTTATTCATACAGGTAATTTTATTTTTACCCATTCAACGAATAATTAGGCAATTTCAATTTCGCAAAAAAAAAAACACGAAAAATCTAGATTTTGAACTCGAATCAATTTCTATTTTTTTGTAAGAAATATGCTTACATTAAAATTTTAACTCTCGCACGTAAAGACTGGAATACTCAATCTCTTAATGCATGCCAAATTAGTAAAAAGGGTAATTGTTTGGCACAAATCAATGTACCTAATCCTTTAGTCAAACTAAGTAATTTTTTCAATTACTTTCACGCAATGAGTTAAAATTGTTTTCAATAAATCTACGTGGACTCATGAATCCATAAAAAGTTTTTTCAATATTTTACAAATAATCGTGTTTTTAGAGGGGTCATCTAATAAAAAAAAAAACTACAAATTCAAAAACGAGAATTCAATCCCCCTAATTTGTAGAGGGGTCTTTAAATGATAAAGTAAATTTGGAGGACAATTTTGAAAATAAAATAAAAATTGAGTTGAAACTCGTGAGTCTAAATAGCTATATCCAATTACTTTTTATTTATGACTAATTTTGATTATCTACTTCGTTTGATAGGAAATTTACTTACATTAAAATTTAACTAACATGCAGAGAGACTTAAATACTCAATCTTGTAGAAAGGCGAGTGCATGCCAAATTAGTAAAACTATTAATTGGTTGGAGCAAAGTATACCTAATCCTTTTTTCAAACGAAGTGATTTTTCAATTACTAACTTTCATTACAACAAGATAATTTCTATTTTAATGAATAAACTTATCTACTACAGTACTATTTTATTACTCCTACTTGACATGTGTACTGTAAATGAACCACTAAAGATCCCAACATTAATCTCTTTATCTTACTAATTGTCACGGGGTTATTAAGTGAGGGGTTTTCCCTAAGAAAATTTTTCTCGCTTAACCCAACTCGTGGTACCTAAGAACCGCCTTAGTTCAACACACCAACGAAAACGTGATTGAACAGCAACAATGGCACAAAATGAAGTTTATTGCTTAGTTCAATGAGATTACAACTCTAACATCTCATGCGTGCTCTCTCAAGCTTACATGCGTTGACTTTATAGCAAAACAGCTAAGTTAGTTACATAACTACGAGGACACATGTCCTATGTACATTACACGAGACTAAGTAAACCACCACACAAATGTAATGCTCAAAACGACCACCTAGCGCTTCCTTCCTTTCTTTGCCACTGGTTCCATAACCGTTTTGACCCCTAGTCAATAGGCACATGCTCAAAGTGTCCGGAAGTTCTTTGGGACGTGCCTTGGTCATCTTTGGGAGCCATGACCAAGGTAGTTACATAACCGCTTGTCAGAATCGCACTTGACTTGGTCCGTCCAAGCCTATAGTTCGCCTTGCTCGAGGACAGTGGTCGATTAGTGGTGCCTAGCTCGCGCGCCTAGGCACCCCGAGTGTTAGTCGAGGCTGGTCTAATCCGAGTCCCACCCGGCTCGGGGTGGCCGACACCATGTTCCGTCCATGGGTTTTGCCTTAGCATGCGCCGAGGCATGCTCTAAGGTCTTCCTTGCTCCTGCCCATGCCACCCCTAGGAGAGTCACCCCTCCTTATAGTAGATGTTAAGCGTTCTGGAACTCCAATAGGAAACATCAAGAAATGAGACCAATCGTACTTTGACTTGGTCAACGCCCAAGTCAAGTTTTGTCAACCCTTGAAAAGATGTGCCAAGGCGCGGCCTCGCGCACGTGCAAGGCGCGACCTTGCTCGTGCCAAAGGAACCGGCCGCTACTAGACCGTGCGTGAGTCCCGAGTCGGTTTCTCAATGACTGGACGAGCCTAGTCGGCCTCAACTTATCAACATTTTAAGGTTTTTAAGGTTTATGAAAGAGTTATTGCGAGTTATAATACGGCGGAAGCGAAAATCATATTCTAATCAAATAATGGGAAATAACTCAATCAAGAGGAAATTAGGAATCTATATAAATGTGGAAACCCCAAGACAGTCATATCCAAATCAACAAAATGAAATTATGGAAATCACCTCAAACCTAGTTCCGGTTCCAAAACAACTATATATGTATATACAAAAACGTCATACAAAAAGGATAGGTACGAGCCTACATCTCGGTACCTCACGTCCACCGCTCACAAAAAGTCTCCTAGACACGGTCCCTTGCCCCTACGCTCTCGTCTTATCTGCACCCACCGTCACAAACTAGACGGTGAGCAAGCTGAGAGAAATTGAAAGTAAAGCCGAGAAGAATATAACAATAATTCATGAAACGACAAACAAGACAGTCTAAATATCATGCGGGTACTTGAAATGCGGGAATATAAATAAGCAAGAATGCATGATAGCAGATGGAAATGATAGCAATCGAAACATGCGTGTTCTACGAGTCAAGAGAGGCAATAAGTAGTCCATATTCCACAACAATACCATAACAATCCACAACCATCCACAACAATCCAAGACATGGTATCACACAATCACTAGGGGTGGTCAAACACTCGTGCGCTCGAGTGCCGCGTTTTATCCCTTCTAGTGCGGGCCGCATGTACCTTCGAGACGTACTTATGCCAAGAACACACATACAAGAACATAGAATGGAATGCCAATGATGGGATAATAACGAACACAAGAAAAGTGAAAATGAATCACATGATATCTTCTTAGTGGCTTACTAACGTACAAATGCTTTTTAAGGCAAGTGTACTTACCCGAGATTATCGTAATCCACGTAAAACTCCCGCGACTCCTAACGCGTATCCTCAAGTTTCCGTTACGACAAGGTCGGAAACTCGTGTTATTAGGTCGAGTCATTCACTAACACTTAGGTTTAAACTTATCATCATTTCCAATGTTTTGAATGGCTCGGACGGTCATACATTTTAATAAATAAAAGAAGACACTCTTTCTCGGGTTTTGAAGACAAACTACGTATTCGCTTCATCGCGAGTCATAGGCTCGGCTCGATCGTATGCGGGTCACGTCATGGTCTCGCGGACCCAAGCAACATGATCACGACATCATAGCCATTCATCGCCACGCGACGTTTGAATAGCAACTATATATTTTTTCGACTCGACGATGGCATCACACGAACTAATTCCAAAGCCTTACGTACGTTTGTTTCGGACTTAGCCGAGGATTGCTAGACGTCAACTAATATTAAGTGAGACCTCGACAACCTTTAATGATCGTGGTTCGACCGGTAGGACCGCCGGCGATGGTGGTTTCCGGCGAGCCTCCAACGTACACATCACATGAAATATCGGTTCCTTTGCACCTATAAAACTGTTTTTGGTCACTTTTAGGGTTGTGGGACCCACATACGAGTTTTGGTGGGGTCCCCGACACGTTCCGGTCTGGTGGTCCGGCGGGCGCCGCCGCGGTGATGAGGACCTTTTCCGGCGAGAGGGTCAACACTTAGCAAAAACCGAGTTTGTTGTATGTATACAACAAGTACTTTGCATGGGCCATGCGGGGGGGTGGTTCCGGGACGTTTTGGACTCCGGTGGGTCTCCGGAGGTCGCCCACGGCCGGTCCTCGTCACGGCAACCACACGCACACGTAATAAGTGTGACGAACAACAACCAAAACAAAGAGAAATGAAGAGAAACGTGAGCCGAGAGGGAGAGCAAACCGTGAGGAGAGGGAGAGTGGTCGAGTGCTCACGGGAGAGAGAGAGAGTGTGAGACCTCCGGCGACCTTCCTCGCCACCACGGGACCTCCGACGACGGCTTGGTCTCGGCCAACCGAATGGTGAGCGAACCTCCGGTTGGCGGCCTCCTCCGGCGTCCTCGGTCGGTCACAAGCGAGAGAGAGGCGGCGGTGAGCCGAGGAGAGAGAGGCGTGAGTGAGAAGTGAAACGCGAGAGAGAGAGAGGTTTGAAGCCGTGAGTGATGGGAGAGAGTTGACCGAGGTGAGTGGGAGAGAAGATAAATCGGGAGGAGAGAGAGAGTGATGGGAGTGTGACGTGAGTGATGGGAGTGTGAGGTGTGAGTGATGGGAGTGGGTGGGGTGGTTGGTTTCTTTTGTTTGAAATTTCAAATCAATATGGTGGGGTGTGTCCTAGGTGTGCCTTGCCCACCCACAAGTCCCCAACCTTAACCCCTGGGTTCCCGGACTCACCTTACCTCATCGACCCGTATTTTTCTCCGTTACGTGCACACTTTTACTGTATTTCCTCCCCCGGCTACCTAGGCGAGAACTCACGCATAAACAAAAAGGAAATCGCTCGAGTGGCTCGTGACACGCATTTAATCCATAATGCTATTACACATATCAAAAATCGTAAAATTACCTCGGTGTCGACTCCCAAGGTTCGAAGTACCGTCCAGTATCGCGTGGCCGGGTCACGATCCTGACACGTGTCACATAAGTCGTGTTAGAAATCGAGGGATGTTACGGTATGCCTTGCTCGTGCCAAGGCGCGGCCTTGTTCGTGCCAAGGAACCCGCCCATGCTCATGCCAAGGATCGCAAGCGTGCTCGTGCCAAGGTGTCAATGTGCTCTGCGCAAGGAACGTGACAAGGCCCGACCATGCTCGTGCCAAGGCGCCATTTGTGTTCCCGCCTAGGCGCGTGCTATGCGAGCGCGCCAGGTGCGACCTTGTCCACGCCCATACAAGCCGCCTCGTCCATGCCGCATACGATTTACCCGTGCGCATGCGCGAGCCTCTCGCGCGCTATATGGCGAACCATCCGTGGTGCACCATCCAAAGAACTAACTCCCATGAAACCTTTCGAGTCCACCAAAACCCGGATATTGCTAGGTTTTCCCGTACGCCTAGCCACTTACTCGGTCACGCTATTGAGGGGCTAACACTAATCCACTATAATCAGCCCTCTAATCAAGCCACGTGGAAAATATATTCTTTACGACTCCTCGTATCCATTACGTGAACAACGGGCGGGCAGGATAATAAATGTGGTTCATAATTATACACGTGTAAATCTCTTCTTGAGGATCATGAGTCGGTTACACTGACCGGAGTCCACGTAAACCAACCATGGTTAACCCAACCCAGGACTGTGGTCAGACTGACATATAACGTTCTAAGTAGGGTTATTCTCGCCTTTTTATTTCTTCAATCTAGATCATCTATATAGACTACCCGACTACCTTCGGGGCGGCCCATTACTGGGTAAAGAGCTCCTAAAGGCTCAGGTGAATCGGAGAATCCTTATTTCCCACAGAGATCTGCCCAATGAATTAGAGATTTTCTGCCAACTAGCCTTCACGGGGCGAGGGCGTATTACCTTTTTCCATTCCATAGGGATTTTCCACCCCGCCATATAGAGATCACGCTTGTGGATCCCGATTATTCTCTGTGAGAATTGCATTTGTGCGGTGAATGCTTCACATAAAACTTGAAAATCAATTTAGAGTTGAGAAGAAAAATTTCTAATGATTTTAATTTTGAATTTATAATGTATTTGATTTTTTAAAAAATATTATGTGAAAAGTAATAGGGGTGAAAATTTTTGGTAAAAGTGAGGATCCCGGTTGGGTGGAGAATGGGGACCAAAATTCTTTCAACGAGAAATTTCAAGTAGGGAATCCCTGCCATAAGTGAGGACGAGGATGAGGATTGTATTTCCCGCCTCATTCCCACCCCACGTCCATCCCTACCAGCGGCTGGCGTTTGTATCTGTAATGCTGTAACACTCAAACTCAATTCACCACTTAAGTGACCCGAATATCGAACCACTCGAGCGAACCAACCATTGGCGGGTTTATTCTCGTCTTTTCACAGACATAGTTCTTCCTTTCTTTTTCTTTGGAACATTCATCTCTTTTGAATTCAACTAAACCCTTTTTTTTACCAACTTTTCAATGTCTTGTTAAAATCTTGTCTGTAAAAAGTGATTTTTATTTTTTTATTTTTATTTTTATATTTTTTAAGTAGTGAAAGATTAAAAAAGAGATCAAAAAAAGGAGGTGAAGTAGAAGTAGAAATAGAAGAAGAAGAAGAAGAAGAAGAAGAACAAAAAAGGTGTTGATTAGGATTTGGATTTGCTTTGTTTTTTCTCTCTTTCTCAACAACTCTTCTTTATTACACGATTTTGTGTTCACAGTGTTTGTTCTTCTCTCCTCTTCTCTTCTCTTCTCTTCTCTTCTCTTATCATCTCATCTTCTCTTCAAATTCTCTCTAAAACGCTTGAAAAGTTGAAATCCATTTCTCTATTGAAGCCAAGAACAGCAATAGAATCAGTTGCGTTTAATTTTTGTGAAGACCCAATTTGATTGCGAAGTGGTGAACTGAATTTTCCATGAAAGTTCGAATATTTGGCCGAATCTCGTGGTCCTCTCGTCGGTCACAAAACTGGGTATCGATTAGAATTTCGTGATAAGCGAGAATCCGAGACGCCCAACTTTTTCTTCATCAATTAGGGCTTCATTCAAATGTTGAACAATTCTCTCACTCTTGAGTGGTTTCAGTGATTTCTGGTGGACTACCCATTTGAGATGTAGGGTTTCTGCATATGGGTTTTGTAGATTTCGCGATATAGTTGAAGATTGTGAGAGATTTTGATAGATTTGGATCGGAATCTGTTGCTTGGTTTCTGGGTTTGTTTGTGATTTTGTGACACCATGAGAGCTGGGCTTAGTACTATTCAGCAAACCTTGACTCCGGAGGCAGCCACGGTGCTCAACCAATCGATTGCCGAGGCAGGGCGGCGGAACCACGGCCAGACGACGCCGCTACACGTGGCGGCGACGCTCCTCGCCGCGCAATCTGGGTATCTCAGGCAAGCCTGCATTCGATCCCACCCGAATTCATCACACCCCCTTCAATGCCGAGCTCTGGACCTGTGTTTCAGTGTCGCCCTCGACCGCCTCCCATCGGCGCAGAACGTCTCGCCGTCGCTGGAGCCTCCGATTTCCAACGCGTTAATGGCGGCGCTGAAGCGGGCGCAGGCGCACCAGCGCCGGGGATGCCCGGAGCAGCAGCAGCAGCCGCTGTTGGCAGTGAAGGTTGAGCTCGAACAGCTCATAGTTTCGATCCTTGATGACCCTAGTGTGAGTAGAGTGATGCGTGAAGCCAGTTTTTCTAGCCCTGCTGTGAAGGCCACCATTGAACAGGCCTTGAATTCGTCGTCGAATTCGAGTAATTCGATCGGTTCTTCGCCAATTGGGGCCTGCGGGATCGCTGGTTTTCGCCCCGCCGCCGCCCCGACGGCGAGTAGGAATTTGTATATGAATCCCAGATTGCAACAACAGCAACAATTACAAGGGAATCAAGAGAGCCATCAAACAGGGCAGGTGCAGAGGAGGGATGATGTGAAGAGAGTGGTTGAGATTCTGTTGAGATCAAAGAAGAGGAACCCTGTATTGGTTGGGGAGACAGAACCAGTACTAGTGTTGAGAGAGGTGATTCAGAAGATTGAGAAGAGAGAGATGGGTGAAGGGGTTTTGAAGAATGTGAGAGTGATCTCTTTGGAGAAAGAATTGGGGAGTGATAAGAACCAGATCACGGCGTCCAAGATTAAAGACTTGGGAGATTTGATTGACAATCAAATTGCAGAACTTAGTGGTGTGATTGTTGATTTGGGTGACTTGAAATGCCTGGTGGAGCAGCCTCAGGGGTTTGGCGGTTTGGGCGGTGCCCCGGAGGCGGCGAGGGGGGCGGTGGCGGAGATGGGGAAGGTCTTGGGGAGATTCGGGGAAGGGCGAGGGAAGGTTTGGTTGATCGGCACGGCGACCTGCGAGACCTATCTTAGATGCCAGGTTTATCATCCTTCAATGGAGGGGGAGTGGGATCTGCAAGCGGTTCCAATTGCGGCGAAGGCGCCGCCCTTTCAAGGGCTGTTTCCAAGGTGCATTCCCTATTCTTTTCACACATTTGATTCATATGTTTGTTCATGAATTTGAATTCCCATATTTTGATGTAGTTGTATAGGTGGTGTTGATGATGATGAATCTTTATTAGTACTTGATTTGAAACAACATCAATATTGTTGATTTGAGAATTCAGATTCCAACATGGTCAATGCATTTTAGTTTTAGACTTACTGGATCTGTTTTTGTCATATGTTGTCTGTGTAGAAATTTGAAGGTTGAATTCTATTTTGTTGTTTGCATTTTATGAATCTTAGAATTGGAGGCAACAATGGGATCCTTAGCAGCTCTGTGGAATCTCTCTCCCCATTGAAGGGGTTCCATGCTACCGCCACGACCTTATCCTCGAGACGGCCTAATGAGAATTCGGAACCTGCTCGAAGGACGAAGTGTTGCCCGCTTTGCACGCAGAGCTACGAGCGAGAGTTGGCGAAAACTTTGGCCAATGAGTTTGAGAAATCATCCCCCGACGCCAAAACCGAAGCCACAAAGCAGCCATTGCCTCAGTGGCTTCAAAGTGCTAAGCTAAGCAGCAATGGCATTGTTAATAAAACCACAGATCAGATTCAGGTATGAATTCAACTCATATTTTGGTAGAGTAAAAATTGGGAAGCATCATCATCATTATTGTTGTTCAAATGTTTTGTTCTGATTGCAGATCAATGACAAAGAGTCGATTCGGAAGCAGAAGACCGAAGAGCTGCAGAAAAAATGGAATGATACTTGCTCGCGAATGCACCCGAGTTTCCACCGCAACGCGAGTTCGGAGATAATCACTCCTGCGGCTCTCTCAATGACGAGCATGTACAACTCAAATGCTCTATCGCGCCCGACCTTCGAGCCTAAGTTACAACTGAACAGAACCCTCGGAGGGACTCTACAGCTGAGCCAAAATCCTCTCCGAAACCCGTCTCCCGAACGTCGAACCAGTCCTTTGGGAAGCCCAGTGAGGACAGAACTAGTCCTCGGGTGCACTAAGTCGTCGGAGAATTCCCCCGAAAAAGGGCGCAAAGAGAAGTTGAATAAGGACCTCTCCGGTTGCATTGCATTGGAATCTATTGAGAGAGCTCCTGCATTACAAAAGGAAAAAGTTGCTAGCACTTTGGATCCTGATTCATTCAAGACCCTCTTCAAGGGTCTGTTGGAGAAAGTCTGGTGGCAAAATGAGGCGGCGTCGGCGGTCGCAGCCACCGTGATTCAGTGCAGATCAGGGAATAGCAAAAGAAAGTGTTTTGGGTGGAAGAGTGATACATGGATGTTGTTTGCTGGTCCTGATAGGGTAGGCAAGAAGAAGATGGCTATAGCACTTGCAGAGTTGCTCTGCAGGAGTAGTCCAATCACCATTCGACTAGGCTCGCGGAGCAAAGACAATGAAGAATCCGATGTGAACTTTCGCGGGAAAACAACGTTGGATCGGATTGCCGAAGCAGTGCAGAGAAACCCTTCTGCAGTGGTAATGCTAGAAGACATTGATCAAGCAGACATGCTTGTTCATGGGAGCATCAAAAGAGCGATGGAGAGAGGGCGCTTGCTCGACTCCCATGGCCGCGAAGTCAGCATCAAGAATGTGATCTTCATCCTGACTTCGAGCTGGTTGCCTGAAAACCTCAAGGACTCCTCGGCGGAATGCCTTCCTCGCGACGAAGAAAAGCTCGCGAATTTGGCAAGTAGGGAATGGCAACTACAGATATCCATCGCCGCGAAGCCAAGGAAACGGCGTTTGGATTGGCTCCACGAAGACATCAGACCGACGAAGTCAAGAACAGATACAGTTAGCTCGACGGGCCTCTCCTTCGACCTGAATGAAACCGCTGAGAACGAAGACGATGAGACCGCAGAGGGCTCGCGAAACTCGAGTGATCTCACAGTGGAGCATGAGCAAGAGCATGTCCTAGTGAACAAATGCCTGCAGTCGCCCGCGACTTCCCCGGTAGTCTCCGAGCTCTTCAAGTGCGTCGACGATGCCATAGTCTTTAAACCCGTCGACTTTGGACCCTTGCGAACCAAGGTTTCGGGCGCAATTTCATCGAAGTTTTCCGCCATTGTCGATAGCAAACGATCGATAGAGGTCGACAAGGAAGCGGTGGAGCGCATTGTGGGAGGAATTTGGTTTGGGCAGACTGAATTGGAAGAATGGATTGAGAAGGTTTTGGTTACAAGCTTCAAAAATGTGAAGAACTCTTTGACATCATCATCAGCATCATCAACATCTGGTGGTGGTGGTGGCGTGATCGAGGAAGATCCGACGGTTTTTCGATTAGTATCAGTAGGGGACTCAAGTAGAAGATCAAGCGGTTGGGAATGGTTGCCTAGCAAAGTCACGTTGAACACAGAAGGGTCGTGACCGAGGGCAAATCAGGAATTTTGCATTTCTGAGGGGGTAGGACTGTAAATATGTACAAGAATTGGGGGGCAAAAGGGGAAGCAGGTAAAGAGGAAATTACAGTTAGGTGATGTTAACGGTAAGGTTAACGGTCAGAGAGATATAATCTCACTTTTCTTTTTTATTATAAAAAAAAATATCATATCATATAGTAGTATATATATATATATAATTTTTTTTTTTTTAGAAACTACTATCTTTCTTTTAATTTTGTTGTTTTTTGGGATATTCTTGTCACCACTGTTATTTATATTAATTACGTGCACCTTAATAAGATATGTCATATCATCCTTTTGTATTTATTTTATTATTATCAATGTCTCATTATTTTTAATTAATTTTTTTTAATGTATTTAGTTTTTTATTACAAACTCACAAAGGGCCGGATTAGCGAATGGATGAGACATGTAAAGTAAGAGTGAGAATCAACTCATGTTGGAATCAACAGTATTGTAATTTTTTCTTAAAAAAGAAAAACTCAAATATACAACTTTATAACGATAACAATTATTTTCTCAAATTGTAATAATACACTGTAACAATATATTATGGAAGTGAGGTAGCATTTTTTTGTAGATAATTTTTTTTTTTTTTGACTTAAGTAAGAGTCAAATTTACGATTTTTTTAAATTATGTCTTTTAAGAAGTGATCTTTCTTCATCTCATCGAGAGATCTTTACGACGTTGAACCTACGATTTTTTTAAATTATGTCTCCAAGTGTAACACTTTTACGAGTGACACGTGTGGTGAAGACGAGACACATGTGTGTACGTATGATATAATAAGCCATCGAAGTATGGCTGCTTTCAAGATGCATTGGCAGCTTGTGCTTTAAAAGTCACTGAAAGGCAAGTAATATGCCAAGTGCTTTGCATTTGGACTACACGTACACAAAAATGAGACCATACATGAGACTAAAGATATACACAGTACATTGCCAAAAAAAAAAAAAAAAAAAAAAGTTATGTTGTATAAGATGGATGATGAAAATGTGTCTTATTAGACGAAAAAAATAAATGCTAGCTGCAGTAGTATATATATATATATATATAGATATATACTCCCTTGCTAACATGGGAAGTGCTAGAATGACACGTCACATCATAAAATATATTAATTTACAAGAGTCATGCATGTGTGTTTCGAGATGCGAGCATATATAAATCTCGATGCATAACACGCAGATCGAAATCATATGAATGACTTTTTGTAAGTTAATATGTCGTCTTGTGGTGTTGTTGTCCTTTTAGTATTTTCCAACTAACATTACCTTAAACATAAGATTATAAAGCTCCCCTAGTAAGATTACCCTAAACATAATCTTTTAAGTTTTTTAGAACTAAAATATAACTTTTATTTAAAAAAAATTGGACTTATCACTTTTAATTAAGGTTAAAACTTTGTTTAATTAAAGTAAAATCTCGTGAGTATTTTTTATAAGTGACTGTAGTATAAGTCAAGTCTGAAATTAATCTCTTTCAATCTCACTTTTTATTAAGTGATGTCTCGTCAGTTAATCACAAAATTTGAACTTTTTATAGAAAAACTAAAATTTAATAACTCAACTGTAAATTTGCATTTTTGTAATTTCAAATGCACATGGATCTTGACATCTTCTTGGGTATATTTTTTTTATTTTTAAAATCAAAAAATTGTATTGTGCTTTAAATAAATAATAATAATTTCCTCAGAGAATGTAATAAAAAAAATAAAATTTAAGGGAGACAACAAACGGACTGGGGCAGTGCAGGAAGTGTGAGTGCAATAAAACTCAAAAGCTGAGGACCTTACACGTGGCCCTTGTCTCGAGGTTTGCATACACGCATTTCGAGGCACGAGGAGGATAAAGCTCTCTCTTCGAGATTGTACGTACTACACTACTTCTCTAATTAATTAAGGAGAGAATATAATTAGAGATGATTTCATGATTATCAGTGCACCTCGAAAAGGCTTAATTAGATTAATCAATTAAATTAACCGCATGTTTAAGCAAAGCTAGCTATAGACCACCAGTCGCATGCACGCATGATTATATATCTAGTGTTACCTGTGACACTACTGCAGACCTTATCGATAACCTTATCACCTTAACTACTTAAGTATTTTTAATACGTACATTGCTTTATACATGTAATGATGTCTCTAATTAATGAGAGACATAATACATGCATCCAAACACTAAGCAACACTAATTAAGGAAGGTAGGATTAATTAACAATGAGAAGACTTTGTTGCATGAAAAGTAAAGTTAAATTAGCTGGTACTGCCCTCTTTTGTTGTCATTGGATTTAACTACTTGGATTCACTAGAAATTAAGCATGCATTGCATGTCTTAGGTAAAGGGTGCATGTGATAAGTTAGGGATTGAATCTCTAATTAATTTTAGGTTTTCTCTTTTGTTGGTTTGAAGGCATGATTAATTAATGTTTTGCTCTAAACGCTCTCGGTACTATTTAAGAAACAATACAAAACTTATATCGTTTATTCTGATCAAGTCATTTATAATCAATTATAGAGGTGCATTATAAGAAGAAAAAGTATGCAAATTTTAAAACACGGTTTTGTTTGAAAAGGTGATCTAACGAATCTAACATCATGACAAATTTGAAAAACTATATACATATCGTATTAGGAAAAATAAAAGCTAATTAAGAAGAAAAAATGTTTGGCGAAAAGTTCCTTTCAAGCCTCCAAAAAATGCGAAAGTCGGAGACAAGCATGTATGTGCATACCCTGATTGTTTGCGAGTTTTCAACGACGTACTAATTGCTTAATAGATTTTACAACTCAGAAGCCAAATAATTCGATAAATTGGGAATCATATACACATACAAGATCGAAAATGATCAAAAAAAGCAAGGTCCAATGCAGACCTAACAAACATGTGATCTCATTTACTTCTAGACTCTTTAAGGCATTGCTCCAAATAACTCCCTTTCAAGCCCCCACCACAAAAACTTCTACAAAAACTTTTGAGTTGTGCATACACATTTTTCAAGCCGCCATCATACACTTTTACATTTAAATCTTGAAAACATTGAGTTATAGTAACTCTTTAACTTATTGAGATTTATAAATGCAGTAGGGCCAAGCTTGTTTTTTCATATTAATAATTGAACGGTAGCTTCAAGTGGACAGACAGGTTGGAGTAACATAACACTACAGTTTTTTTAATTTACAGTACTTATTTGGCTGAACATCTTACCTATATACTATATATCATTGGAAAAAAAAAAAAAGGATGAAGTTATTTATTTCTAAATTAGGGTACCAACAAAATTTAGGTAAAGAGAGAATTAGGTAGCCCTCATCAATGTTTTTTGTGTATGTTTTATTGCTTTTGTTTCACCCATCTTCCAACAAGATTTAATTAAATCATTTAAGATGACACATCTCTATATATGTCCCCAATCTAATTTTTGACACTATTTGTCTAGCTAGCAATTATTATTTGTTTCTACAAATCAAAATAGAGATATTATCCGTAAAAAATGATAGGGTGATTAATTTATGAGAAAAGAAAGGGAAATTACTCTGGGAGCAAGGGGATTCAATATTACTCCTTTCATTTTTATGTATAATTCGTATAACAAAAACTCTCTTCCAAAATTATAAGTCGTTTTCAAAATTTTAGAGCACATTTATTTTTTATTTTACCCTTGATACAACTTAAACATTTATTACAATTAAAATTTTACAATTTTACAATTATTTTATATCAAATAATGTATAGGTAAATTACACTCATAATTAATGATGCATTAATTTGTGTGTTGTAGTAAAAATGATTCGTAATTTTGATATGAGGGAGTATTTAATTAGAGGTATATCTAATTCAAGCTTATTGTTGTGACGAATCACCATGGAATACCCAAGACCGCGGTCACACGAATACACCCGAAGATAAACAAACCACAGAGAAAATATGAACACAAAGATTTACGTGGGAAAATCCAAAATCATGAAAAAAATTACGGGCAAGAAACAAGACAATCCACTATCAATAGTTTACTATATAAAGGAAAAACCTCTTTTATTTAAACCCCAGAGATAGAAATCTCAATAAGATTTAATCTCACAGTTTCACGTACCCGCTCGTAAGCTCATACGCTACGACACAACTCTCGGCTCTCACCTAACACCTCAACATTATGCTTAGTCACACACAACATTATGCTTTCCCCCATGCCCCGTATATACACCTATTTATAGGTGTTACAAGCTTGTACACATAAACCGACACAAAAATATTAACTCCTAATTGAAATACAACACATTAATGTAGTTTGTATTCAATTACTAATTAATCTCATGTGTAATCATTGTATATGCATGAATCCATGTAGAAAAATAATTTAAGTTCAACGCAAATTACATGTTTGAGCTACTTAATTCAACACTTATTTAGATAGAAAAAAATATATTTGAAAGATCTCATCTCTTTAAAATACTTACAAAAGGTAGTTAAAATTAACCAATTAAGTTTAGCTTTGTGTACGAAAAATCACATTGAAAGATCTCAACTCTTTGAAGAAAGTCGTTGGAAGTAAATAGAGTGATGGCAAAAAATTACTTATTTGTATAGATCATCTAGTTTGAATTGGTTAAAGTGATTCTTTGTCACGAAAAGAAAAAACGCATTCAAAAGTCTTGCCTTTTATAAATTTTTTGTAGAAAATCGATCGAAACTAGTTAAAACAATGCAAATAAAAAATAAGGTGAAAAAGAAAATTAAATTAAGGACAATTTGGTACTTTTAAGATGGGGAGGGGGGAAGGTTGATCAATTTAGCCAGGGTCCTTATCCATGGAAAAAGCCCCACTTGTCATGTCTGAATGCAGAAACAAAAGCTGTACATACCTTTATTGCTGCCCTAACCCTAGTGACCACTACTAGCTTTTCATATATAATAGATTCTGATGATGATCCTCTAGACCACAACCTATGAAACACCAAGTAAAACCTCTATACATGTATTGTTCTCATTGGATGCTACTCACTCACACTCTTCTAATTGGTCAGTTCTGCTTAAACTCTGTAAGAGCATGTCTATTTGATCAGGGCCTTTTAGGGTTTGTCCATTCAACCTTTTTATGGAATGAAAACAAAAGCCAACCACTAACCACTAGTCACTTTACAAAGAACAAACTCTATTTTATTTTCTCTCTTTGGATCACTTTTGAGTATGCTAGTGTCTTTTCTTCAAAGCAACAAAAAGAGGGTGTTGCCTTGCCTAGCCTCACCACTCCTTCCCATGTGAATCATTCAAAAGCTTCCATCTCTGTCTCCCTTATTTGGGATTTCCACTTTGTTGTCATGTGTGTAAAGGCTTCCTTTTGTTTGCATTCACTCATTCACTTTTCATTGTTGATTAATTTGTATATTTTATCTTTTGAGGCCAGTGGACTTTTTCACTCTAACACTCAACCTTCTCTTTTTCCCCCCTTTTTTATTTTAAGAAAATTAGTTAGGGATTGATTACTCTATCAAGAAATCTGCTTCTTTATTTAAATTCTATACACATGACAAATCTAACAGAGTAGTTGAAGGTTGAAATCGCCATAATTGATATCAACTATTGACTTATTACAGTAGTTAAAATTTATTAATTGTTCACTTGAGTCTCTGTAAGGTTTTAAATTCAAATCTCTTAATTTTTTAAAACATCTAGCTATTTGTAAAGTGGGGCGTGTCTCTTATGAAATAATCAAAATTAAATGATCTTGTACACCGCAATATATAAAAAAAACATCACAATTGATAATTACATTGTTACATTGTGATCTCATTACCGACATATTAATAGGTGTAATAGACGCATAATCCTAATAGTTACTGTTTTTAACAAATCAATTATCTTGACATTGCAATATATATAACTTTGTTCCGTGAAAAAAAAGGAGTGGCTAAACGGACCATAGTTTTTGCTTAGAGGACCTCATTATTTCAACGTACCTTATTTTTATTTTTATTTTACTAAACGGACCTCTTTTTTTAAAAAAAATCCCCATAATATCATCGTCTTCAACAAAGAAAAAATCGCTTTCAACCCGTTTCCAACATTCATACCCCAAATCGAAATTTTCATAAAACCAAAAAACTCATCTTCTTCATCTTTCACGATCGTCGAAGTCGTGGGGGTCTATTTTAGTCGAACCTCGACGGATTTTTTGTTCGTGTACTAAAATTCGAAGATATAGTCTGGTGGGGTATAAGTATGATTACAATGTATACTAACCGAAACCTTTACAGGCCTTATGGTATGTAGTAGACGATAATATTGATAATATCGCGAACAACTATGCCCGACACTAAGTTAAAAATTTAAATATCTGATTGGGTAGGGTCCAAGTAGCAACTACGTGAGGTATGTACAATATGTCGGTCAAACAAAACCAATATGTAACTATGTGTTTCGGTTTTGTTACTCCGCACAACACGGGAACAAAAATAAAAAATGAAGGTTCTTCCTTGATGAAAAAATCCAATAAAAAATCATAAAAATGGCTCGACGTTGTCAAGGTGGCTTCGTTTTGACGATTGCTTCGACATTTCGTACCAAAATTTTGGAAATCATCAACAAATCAAAAGCTCTAAAAACCAAATAACAACCAACATCAATAATAGTGAAAATAATGGCCAAAAAGCTCGAAAAAACCCACCAAACAAGCGGAAACAATGAGAGAACGGACTTATCGAGTCGATTTCGTGTAGATTCACATATTTTTGGTCGGTAGGAGATGAGAGTGTTGAGTCGGTTTTGGGTTTTCGAATGAGGTCAAGCCGGTGAATGAGAAAGAAGTGGGGTATGGGAAGAAAAGACCCTTTTATATGAGGATTAATTTGTTCATTTCCTCCATGGGCAGAATTTGAACTCACACAAAAATTAAAATGAGTTCCTCTAAGTAATAACTGGGGTCTATTTAGCCGCTCAAAAAAAAAAAAACACATATTTGTGACAGTTCATACAAACAAAGCAAGAGTTTGGGATTAAATCGTCTATTTTAAAAAGGTAAAATTGTTTTTTTCAAAATTTGTGAACCTAGCTTAGAGCATTTACGTGCTTATCGATGTGTGTGTGCATAAATATTAATGCACGATTTGAAAGACACTGTCATCGTGTTTCTCAAAACAGGTCACCCTAACGTATCCATATCAAAATTCACACCCTATATATAGAGATTGTTTTTGTCAAATGTATATATAGACTGTTACGCATGTTATATCTACATGTTGAAATTCAAGCAAATTCAAGAAACTTTTTTTTTTTTTTTTTTTTTTTTTTTTTTTTTTTTTGTAAAGTTGGGATGCAAAGACCCAGTCAAAGAAGGATCATGTGTACACGAGGGAGGCTTTGAAAGGGGGATGAGTTGAATAGACGCGACTCGGTCGGAGTCTGATGTGAGTGGGACCTTGCGCGTTAATTAATCGATTCGATTTCGACACTTCACCGACTCCCACCACATATCAATAGACTATCATTAGTAAATAAAATGATTGGGAGGTGGGAGTTTCCCGTAACTAGCGATTGAAGTTGAGTCATGTAAATGAAAACATTAACATTGAGAATTCATCTGCTTATAAAATGCATGACTCAAGTCGTATAGTCTGAAAATCAGATGGCTTAGACCAAAAGAAAATAAAATAAAAACGAGTTGACTTTACCATGAGTTTCCAAATACTTCTTAGTTTCATATTATCTACATTACATTTGAGCATATGTACATGAATTAAGATGATGATTGAAAGTCTTAAAAAGATAAACATTGAGACTAAATTATCCCTCATTAATAACTTATTTTCATAAGTTTTTGCTTTACAAATTAATATGAAACCTCCAATTGACATTAATGACGTAGCTTTAAATTATGAGTAAAATTGAAAAAAAAAACCATAAATACACAATTGATTTCTTAATTTGACATATATTATTGAATAAGAAAATAAAATTCAATGTGATAAGTACACATTGCCCTTCATCCACATTATTATTATTATTATTATTATTATTATTTTATTATTATTATTATTATTATTTTACTTTAGCAGGAGACCATCTGTAGTGGCCTATATATGATCAACTTTGTGAACAAGACATGCAGAAACATTAAAAAGAGAGTATCTACCCAAAAAAAAAAAATAGAGAGGAGAAAAAATAAAAAGAATATAACAAGTAAAAAGTAATACAAGTCAAAAAAAAAAAATGCAGATTTAGGGTTTGAAGTCTAGAGTTTAATTAGGTTTGCGCCATCACCTCTTTATGATTAGATTCTTATAAAAGTCTTGAGAGTAATTGTAAATAAATAGCAGTTTCTAATTTTAAAATTTAATTAATTGTTTTTATAGACAACTCTTTTATTTATTTATTGACAAATTAGAATGGTATATTTTGTTTAGTTTTAATTTAATTGAGAACGAGTGCATCAATCAAATACCTTGACACATCAATTTAAAGCAATTGATTATGTACTCATATTAGTTAATTTTAATATTAACTTTTTTTTTCTAAATTCAATTTTAATATTAACTTATACTCCGTAAGTTGTAAGTTATAAGTAATAACTAGTAACCAATAGTTTAATACTTATTAATATAGACGAGAAAGACAAGTTCAACTTTTTATAGTTGGGTGGCATGGTCGACTAATAACACTTCAAGTCAATGAAGGAGGTATCATGGAAAATCATATAAAAACAAAAAACAAAATGGAAGAAACATAGATAAAGTTACATATATATCTTGCTTTGAAGTATGGAAACTATATTTACTTAAGTAGGAGTCACACCTTTTCCACCTTGAAAAGGTTGATGTACAAACATAAGAGATTCTTGAAAAAAATAACAAATAATTAATTAAAGTTAAAAAAGTGGCCCTACAAACTTTTATTCCTTTTATATATATTATCTTCTCCTGTACATATCATATACACTGAAAAGGAAACAATTACTTAAACAATATATATGACTTATATTTGTGTAAGTTATGCAACATATTATTGTATACTAAGTGAAAAGGTCGTATGTTGCTTGTTGCGAACGTATTATATTTTATGATTATTCACTAATCATGAGAATATTTTTATCATTATTTACACCCCTTTAATATTGGTGTTGACTACTAAGAGACAAGCAATTGTGGAGTGTTAATTAATTTGTACTATGTTACGATTGATTAGTCTATAAGGTACCCTTTTGGGTTTTGAGATCATACATGTATTAAATTGATTTAATTAAATGGCTAAGGTCACAATATTTAATTAAGTTTACTCCTTAAGTCGTGAAAATCATATGTCATTTGATAAGAATAAGAAATTGTGAAGGACACACGGAACATACTTTGGAAGTAATTTAAGGATAACAACGAATCAGAGTTAATATTTGAGAGAATAAAGTATCATTTAGTCATTGAACTTTCAAATTTTTTTTCATTTTTTTTTTTTAATTTGGTCCTTAAATTTTCATCAAGTCACTTTTAGTCCCTGAACTTTTATTTCCTTCTACTTTGTTTTTTTGATAAGTTTAGAGAATAACAGTTACTAATGAAACAGTTCACAATCGATTTTTTTTTATTTGGTCCACAAACTTTCTTTTTATAAGAATCTCCATTGAGACTCGAACCTTCAACCTTTTACATACAAGAGACCCCATAACAAACCAAGGAGCTGCCACTTCGTTGGTGTTAGCGTCGTGATCATATCGACAACTTATATTTGTTACTAAAGTTGTTACGATTGACGTATCAGTAAATGAGTCATCCAAATCCAACACATGATACATATGCTCGAAATCAGATCCGAAACAGTTGGAGATTGAATAAAGATATGTCATTGCAACCGGTGGCTCAAAGCGGTTACAACAAGATTTATGGATCGGGCAATTGAAGATTTGATCTTATCCCCAACCGACTGATGGCTAACTAAAGATTATGAAGAGGTTGGAGATTGCGATTTAGAAGAATTATTACCACGTGTTAATCATGGAGGAAAGTGGTTATTTAGATATGAAGATTGTTTAGATTTTGCTAGTTTAGTTAAAATTGTGTAATCTACATTAGTCTATATATTTGTCGAGTTAATTGAGTCTTGTACACTAGTTATTCGGTTTACTTTGCATTGTGAAACTGTTCTGTTCACTTCATTATCGAATTGTAAAAACACCAAGGGGACTTGGGTGTTCCAGTGATGTATGAGAGATCTTGTGTATGTAAGGTCCACAGAGTGATGTATGAGAAAGTGATTGGAGGAGCTCAGTGAGGAGTCACGAGAAAGAATCTTGTAGTTCAATTCTTCATACTAGTGGAGTTTACATCTGGACGTGGCCCCGTAGATGTAGGTCTTGTACTGAACTACGATAACACATCTAATGTCCTGATTTGATTTATTTTACTACATACTTTACATTTAAGTATTTGCATTACTTTTTGGTTCCCAGTTACAACCAACATTATCTTTAATTGTAACCGCATTCGATTATTTCAATTGGTTAATGAGAAAATCTTTTACAAAGCCATGGAAGAATAAAATCTGCACCAACATATTCCAGAGATTAGAGATGAAGTAGTTTTGTGAAACGTCCCACCAAGAATTGGAATCTTAGAAAAGCTGAGAAGGGCCGAAAGCCTAAAACAAAGGAACATCTTGACTTTTTACCCCTGCAACACAACAACGTAACTTTTGAATTGAAGATGCTATCATTCTTTTCTTTGATTCTGTTCCTCCATAAATGTAAATCAAACAATAGAAATAGTGATCACATCCTACCAAAAGATAATAGTGATCGATGCTCACACATATTATACATCCCAATTTTCCAAAAATGCATACCCAGTAATCATACCTTAAAAATAGTGATCATCCATGTGAATCAATCGACCTATTGCTTTGACAAAAAATAAAAAATAATAATAATAAAAAATCGACATATTGAGGATCAATGAACTATCATCGGATTTGTCGCAAACACGCAAAGCATGTGATTCAAGGTGCATCGAACAACATAAGACCAACTCCAACCAGAGCCATTTTGGTGAGCTCCAGTAACACAATTTTGGCGCTCCATTGGGATGGCGTTGAGTAAATAGTGTCACACATATTCATCAATTCTTTCACTATTCATTACTTTATTATATTTTTTTGTTTTTATATTTTTAAAGTCATTTTATAATTATATACTTTTAGATTAAAAATTAAATAGAATAAAAAAATAATAAAAAGTAAAATAGTATAAAAGATAGTGTTGATGAGTTGAAAACGTGAATAGTGTTAGTGTCACTGTTAACACCAAAAAATAAATTAGTGTTACACTATTTTAGTGTTGTTGGGGGCGGAGATACCCTAAAAGCTGCTTGTGTGTTCTAAGTTAATGTTGAACAATTCTTTGATTTTCTATTATCTAACATGCGCCAAATTTGGAAGCCAAATAATGAAAACCCATCTATTTTTCATGTAAACTATGATAACAGATTGAAATGATTGAATAAACTTAAAGGCTTAGCAGATTTTTTTATTTTTATTTTTTTGGTCAAGCAATAAGCAATTATACATGACAAAAAACAAAAAACGTGTTTACATCCAAACCCTAAAATGTCGTTATGGGTTGTTCTAGTGGGCAACTCTCTCCACAATTATCAGAATCTACAAAGTTTTAAAAATAAAACTCAAATTACTACTTTTTGAAATATTGTTGTTTCATTATTTGGACTTAATAAAGCACTAAGAGACAATGTAGATATATAATTGCTCCTTTGAAAATGAAACGTGAAATGTACGTAAGAATACATAGACACATATTCTATTTAATGTGTCACACATATAGTTGGTAGCATTCAAATCAATGAAAACTAGGTTTCGTTTTCATCTTTATTCTTTTTTTTATTTTTTTTTTCAGATTTTCATCTTTATTCTTTAGTCTTGTCTTAAGGAACAGATGTTAATAATCTCTTTGGTCGGTACATGTCTTGTTCTGTCACCGTCACCCAAGCATATAATTGATCAAATATACATCTAGATTCTAGACCAAATATTTTATTTTTTGAGATAATCTAGGCCAAAAGTTTTGACTCATATTGTCAAGTATTTTGATTCTGGCCGCCCATTATTTATCCAACTAGTGAGATTAACCAATACCTAAAGTTCGAGTTTGATACATCTAATGTATCAAGTCCCAATCACTCAACTCAACCTTCGGTAGTTGTACTTTTTGACCTCTACAAAAGGAAGGAAGAACATATAAAGATTAGGTACTTTGTGGTGCCTTTTATGGCAAGGTAATATTCCTTTCCTATCTAAAAGGCTCATCAAAGAATGAGACTTCATTATACTCAACCTCTTAAGTCCTAGTCCACCTTTACAAGATCCACCCACTCTGCTTAATAAGAACATGTCATTGATTAGTTTGCCTAATTTGGCACCTCCAAATGAGAAAAGTATTCCATCACTATAAACTCTCATCGATCCCTTTCTGCAATTCTAATCTTCAAAAGAGAAATCATGATTCAAACACACTACTTCTAATTCTTCGCAAAGCATTTCTAACTAGCTAGTGGGTCCAAGTGTCTCTTCTACGTAACTATTTCACACAACACACATCACCATACAAGAGATGTGCCTCGAAAAATTAAAAGACTTGAACCTGTGACGTCAAGGAGATCTAGGTGAGCAGCCCGAAACCACTACGTCAGTGCGCAGGTCAGAGCAAGTTGGTCCAAAATGCTAAAACAACCTCTGCACGTTCATTCATTAGTTGAATGATCAAAAGGCTTGGAAAACAAGACTGATGACCCAGTTAATTCCAAAAGTAAAAGCTACTCTTCAATGGCTAAATTGATGGAAAATCATGAAAAATGAGGGTCAAAGTAACCTTTCTATTAGCTAGCTAGGGTAAGCCAAGCTAACCCACTTGTGTGTGAATGAATCATGTACTTGTGTGTCATCAGAGTCAAACCTTAAGAAACAATCCTATATAGTGATGAATATGCTCCACCACTATAAAGTATTCCTCCAAAGGTTCTTCCACTCAAAAGCAGACCTTTAAATTTAATTTAAGTCTATTCTTGCTTCTTCACTCACTTTTCTTTCCTACTTTTTTGGTGTTTTGAATAAAGAGAGTGTGAGTGGCTTTTAGGGTTTGATGAGTTGGCCAGGATTTGAAGCACCAATCAAGCAAAGAAGAGCAGTAGTTGATTATCTTTCACTTGCAAATATAAAGAGAAAAGACTAATGTTATTAAAAGAAACTACACTTACAATATTGAAATGTGATGGCTGATGAGGTGTGGTTTCCAACTAAGAAGAATTGGCCAGATGCTTCTCAAAAAGCTTGTTTGAAAAAACAAGGCATCTTTTCCCCCACCTTTTGAGCTTTTCAGACTATATAAGGAGAATACCTGAACATGCTAACAGTAGAAAAAAAAAAAAAAAACATTAGTAGATGCGAATAAATCTATGCTTCCCACCAAGGCTTTGGAACACCTTCTGACCCTACCACTTCACATCGCTTTCTTCGAGCACTTATAGCAACTTTGTTGACATATTTGATTTGTTTTCAAATTTCAAAGGCAAACAATCAATAAAGACAGTAGATTACCAGAGAAGAAAAGAAAAACAATAATGAATCATGGTTTGTCTAATGTGACTGAACACTTCATTGGCACACAACAGCTAATTCAGGGTTCAGTAATATTTTTAGATTGGATCAGTTAAGCCTATTTCAAGTGGATATTGACAAGGATTTGTTAAATCTAGCGAGTGTTTCTCAAGCAGTGGAGACTAGTGAAGTCAAAAGTTCAACTCATAGTCTAATTGGATTAATGTAGTAACAAACAACCATGGGCTGCATATTTAGAATGGAAGGCGAAACAGCACATCGTAACAAAAAACCTGTCTCGTTGGCCTAAAAGGCGCAAGAATTGAAGAACAAAAGAGTAACGACAGCCAATGAAGAAAATTAATTTCGCAAATGAAAAAGAAGGCTAAATATGTGAGGGAGAGCTTAGGCTCTCGATAGCATCTGGCAAAAATTAGCAAAATGAAGAACAGATAGTCCGGTGAGACGCAGTAAATCATAAAAATGAAAGAAGATTTTGTGAACTTGGGATATCAATAATATTGTGGTTACTTTGAACATGGTACAGAAACACCTGATATATCCAGAAATAATGAGAGCCCAGAAGAATCAATTAGCACCACATTTGATAAGGTGGCACCATGCAAAAATAGTCAAATAGAAAGTGGAAAAGAGGAACCTTGATTCACCATCATCTGATCAGCACTTATATCTCCAGACACTAATCGGGGAGTCAAAACTTAGTCTCATATTGATTATGGCCTTCAATTCATTTAGAAGCACTTGATTTACCACTAGACAATCCACGGATGAGCAGAAGTAGAATTGCAGGGCTACACTTGGATCTGCATGAACTATACTGCCATACAGTATCACACTGCTCCAGCACGACACAATGGTATGGTTTAGAAGCCAATTCTTTGCCGGCATATCCAGAAAAAACATGACAAGTTAGGATTGTTTAAATGTCGAGATGAACATTTCCTATTCACATGGAAGATGAGGAATCATTCAGCCAACTCTAGGCAGCTTGTTACTATCATGAATGGATGAAATAATTTCAGTCACATCCCTGCCTTCTACGCCATTTTGGTGGCATTTCTTTTTCACCAACTTTTCATGAAGACCAGATGAAAGCAAGGTCTTACCATTAGCCAACAGTCCTTGCTTTATGGGACTAGCATCACGAAAACTCTTGCTGTCATCAGTTATAATAACAGCATTGCCGTTGCTGTGAATGTGTTCCTTGACAGTTTCGCGGAGTACACCATTTGGCACCCAATTATCATACTGAAAGTTTTCATGCCATCCTTCAATGAAATGAGTCGTTGAATGACCATTATGATCCAAGACCATCACATCAGGATCAAGGATATTACTTTTAACACCTTCATTGTAGTTGTTAACTCTCTGCATTGGTCCATCTTCACATATTTCTGTGCGGGACCCGTTTCCATTCTGATATGCCAATCTGGCTTGCTTGTCCTGAAATTCAGAGGGTGAACTAGAGCAAGAGTTCTCTTCATATGACTCGGAATTAGCCAATCTGGTATTTGGTAGGTAAGGAAAGCACACAGGGTTCGATTCATGTGGTGCACTTGAAGAGGCAAGAGGGACACTAGCCAATGAACCCATGTCATGACTAGGACTGCCGTTCTGAAATGACATACAGATGGGTGTTCTGATGTCGTGAGAAGCAAATCCATTCTCATTCTTACAACAATCAACCCCAGAAAGCTCTTCATGTTTCGAACAATTAACTCCCACTGACGAAGACTGACTCAAGAAAGACGAACTGTAGACCACTTTACATGCACGTTCAACTGGAGTTGCAACTTCTGCAGGCAAATTATCAAAGCCGGAATCACCCGTATCTATAAAGTTGCTCAATTGTGTGTCCCCAAAACTAGATCCCCCCTGACAACCCAAATCAATACCTCCATGATTATCACCAGTGCTTTGATGAGGAGAACCAGATCTCACAGAACCATGGCAATTATTGGCAACTTTACATGACTGAGAAGCTTCATGAGGTTCAATCTGAGCTTCTTTACTAGTGTTCAAAGATTTGCACCAGGTAGGCTTGTCAAGAAGACCTTCCCCAAAGACTGGCTCCAAATTAGCCCGTGAACAACCTGCATCTAACTTCAAAGATTTAACTTCTCTATTCTGAACTGCTAGAGATTCCTGGGCTGATTCAGCGGTGCAAACCTGCTCCGACCTGAAGTTTTGAGGACTTTGGTAGCTGGCAAATTGTGCTTCATGGGCACTTCTTAAACCTAAAGCGGAACCATCTGAACTAGGTTTTCCAATCATTCTGTAGATGTCATTTTCGACAGTGCATACGTTCTCTTTACTGAAGTTTCTCCCTGCCATAGCTCCAGCCTCAAAACTGGAATGTGTATAAAAAGGGTTGCCGGATGCGCCAGACTCGATATAGTGAACCTGAGTTGATGAGGAAGCCTCGCCAAGAGAACAAGAATTCGACATGTCTCTTTGGACAATATGTGCAATAGCAACAGATTCTGTCGAATTGGTGTGCACACTGCTAACATCTAAATTTTCAGAGCGTAAGGAAATCGACTGAGGAATACCTAAATCCACATCTTCATATTCTGTAATAGACAACGGCTTGACTCTCAAAGGAGTATCCTGATCAATGTCCATCAGACCTTCTATTTTGAAGGTAGATTCCTCTGTCGATAAAGTCAAGCCAGAAGCCACAATCTCCTCAATGCTAATGCCATTTTCCTGCTGAGCATTGGTACTTACACAAGGCAGATCTTCCTTAATTACTTCCATTTGTTGCTTCTCTTCCTTAAAAATTTCTGTTGGTTTGGTATGTGATGGTCGCACGGAGGTCCTAAAGAAAGAAAAATTCACTCAAACCCATCTTGCACATGGAATAATAACAGTGAAGAAATTGAAAATGACCGCACAAAACTGGTAATAAATAAAACCGTGACTTACAACAAACCAAGGCTCTAATAACATGTCAATCAGTTAAGTATGGACCCAAAAATGTAAAGCTATTCCAACATCCTCAACAGGCACACTATTAGAACAGTAACAAATGGCTATGCCAAAATGATTGTGGACATCCCAACAAACTTCATTTGTAGCAGGTAAAATCCCATTAAGTGAACTACAAATAAGTCACAGAGGGCTTGGGGTGCCTGACTAACCCCCGTGGGATTAGTCAAACCGAAGGTTTGGATACCCATGGTTCTCAACCAAAAAGTCACCGAGACAATACAGATTTTGAGGAAAGAAGCACGCCAAAAAGCCACAAAGAAATGCCATTTAGAAAGCAAAGGCAGAAGGCATCAAATTTTTCTTGAAATTCCAGTAAAACTTCTCTAGACCCAACCTTCAAAACTAAGAACTGAGACCTGTGTATAATCTAACATTTCCATGAGTGCCATTGAATATCCATGAACATAAACCATTCAAGAGGCAGCGTATCGACTCAAATAAAAAATAGACTACCCTTGCCGATCATATTCACGCGTCACAATGTGCTAAGTAATTAATATACATGAAACATGGAATGAGTATTACCTGCTGTATAAGAGCATGTATGCTCCCTGGGAGAGTACCTCCTCCAGATCAACAGTAGAAACCTGACATCAAAATAATCAAGAATTAAGTATTCAAAATATGTTTGCAACTAAGGTAGAAAGCTACAAAAAAAAACGAAGTGTATACATCACCTTATAGTCATCAATCATGTACCAGTTTCCACCAAAATCCTTAATATAGCAAATGTAATGACCAAAAAATGATGCATTCAGCATGTCAATATGCACAACTACGCCATAAAGCTGATAAAGATCAGTTCCGTCCCCTGGTTCACTCATGTATGGGCTCAGGTTCAATGTCTCAGGAAACGTTACTCTTTTATTCAGTTTACCGAATCTCCCACTCTACACAAGTATTTTAGGGGAAAAAAAGGGATTAGAAAGATAGCCCAGAGTGATCGAAAAACCAAAAGCAAGAAACTTCAGTTCCGCTGTGCAACTACAGATGTAACAGATCATACAATAAAAGGCAAAATTTAATGCCAAAACTCCAATTCAACACAAACAATTGAATAACAAACTGAACTATTGAACTTCTATTGATAATTGATAATGGAGAAGAAGCCTCACAAGAGGAACAAGAACCCAAAGCCCATTAGCATTCAAGAGGTTGTGTGTCTCCCAAACAACTCATAAGAGTAGAATTTAAATTCTTAACACTTTTCACATATGACATATCCCCTCATAAGACCCTACATCTGTTATTTATATATCTTAGTTGTTTTTTCTCACTAGAACTCACAAAGTATGAAATGACCAACATAACCGCCAGACTTAGAAGTCTATCATTAACCCTCTAAAGAAGGCAGGGCGAAAGGAAGGAAAAAACACTAAAGGTGGTGACTGGATTAATATTCCAATACTACCTTAAACCAGATATAAAGAAGAAATAAGGTGAATAAAATTATTTTATCTTTCTCTTTGAGTTTAAGTGTATGTCACGATCCCAATGAAAAAGACAAAAATATTCAATAATTCATTACTAATATTAATGAAATGGAACAAAGTCAAAAGTGAATTATGCCCAGAGGTTACCAATGAACCAAACACACCTATAACAAGTCCAATACCTGCGCTGGAATAATCAGAAAGCATTACGCATTAGCAAGCAATTAATCCTTTAAAACTCTCAAGGAGATTTTCTTGGCATTTCGCCAAGTAAATTTAAAATTAATAATCGATGCAACTCTATAAGTCATTTTTTGTATACAGTGATTGAATTACATCCAAATTTTCAGATCTTTCCCTAGCATCAAATTTAAACATACCCAAAAAATCTCCATATATTCACTTAAAAAAGTATAAACATGTAGAATTAATCAATGACCAATTTCACACCTGGAATCTTTTTAGTGCAACGGTTAGGACATTTGGAGCTTGATGAATAGTAAGGCGCTTGCGTGCTTTGACATAGTCATTACATCTGCAAAGTGTACCCGCATTGCCATCAGATGACATGAATTGAAGAGGTTTACAGTATATTAGCTGATAAAAATGTAAACCAGAAATTCCAAGTAGCATGTTAAATATACATCAAGGAATACTAATAATAAAAGTGTTCGAAGATGCAGCAACTGGCCCCTAAAAAAGGGAATTAATAATTCTTAATGTTGAGTTTTAATAAATGACCGACTGTAGCATATCAAGGCTTTCAAATTTCCTAAAAAATCTAATTAGGACAACTAGGGGTGGCAATTTGGGTCACGACACGAACACGACATGCTTAAACGGGTTAGGGTTTGTGGGTCATAAATGGGTCAACACGATTAGACACGACTAAAATGTGGGTCATCAACGAGTTAACTGCTTAACTCGATAATGACACGTTCGACACGATTAAAGAATAATGTATAAGTAATAAATATGTTATGATCAATATATTAGTACAAAATAACCTATTTAATAACATGTTAATAGCATGATTTATTTTTTATTTGCATATACATCTTTTTATCATACTTTATTTTATTTTTAAAGGAAATATTTATTTTACTTTGATATATTATTTATGTTTTACATTTTATTAATAATTTTTTTATTATTAAAAAGTTGTAAAAATTTGCCCCAAAATAAAAAATTAGATTATTCGAAGGATCTTATAGGTTTTTTATATGTTTTTTTTAAGATTTATATGTTATTTGTTATGAGTCATTTCCTCTCTATTGTTAAAACTTATCTAAAGTTGTAAATAAGTTATAAAAGTTTAAATAAAATATTTAATAAATGAGTGACACGAATACCAGACATGTTTAACATGACCCATTTCGACACGAACACGATTAATAAATGGGTCGGGTTCGGATTTGCCTTATATTGGTCATGACCCGTTTTGACACGACGCGAACACGACCCGCTAACACGAATTGCCACCCTTACAGGACAACTTACATAATCTTTGAAAGACTAGCATCGAGGTACTTTGAAATTCATCGGACATTTAGATTATCTGGATTGGTATTATTTCTTAAAAGTGTCTGATTGCCCATGTGGCCATGTTTGAGATGCCTTGATAAATAATTAGATTTATTTGAAGTACAAGCCGAGACTTGGCAGCTCATAATGGACATCAATCCTCAGTGGTAAGATAAAAACGTGCAATTGCCAAATAATTCATTGGCAGCTTCAACAACTTAAAAAATAAAATCTTATTAGAATAAAATGAAGAATCAACAATTGATGGACGAGAACAAGCTAAAGCATAAATCGGCTGTGGATGTCTATGCGGTCCGTTGCAACATAATTTAGACGTTTTCATTATCCAGAGAGGACTGATATATTCATGTAGAGATTAATGGAAAAGAAGGGCAAGGAGAAGAGGTCAACAGTTAGAAAAAACGCGGTAGAAAGGTGAGACAGCAAAGAATATAATTTTTTATATAAGAAAGAAACCTAGTTGGATTATTAACCCTTGAGAACTATTTGTTTCCCAGAGGTACGACAGAAAAGAATATAATAGGGGGCTGCTTGAAGCTAGAACAGGTGATCTTTGCACAAAAAGCATTACCAGAGGCACAAGTGAGCAATTAGATGAAATTAACGAAACACCAAATGGTGGAACAAGTTGATTTGTACATGGTGAAACAGACAATTGCAATTTGAAGAATAATCAAATGCGCAAAAGTATAATTTTTAATAAAAATATCTTTATATATTGAAAAGAAATGAATCATAATTTACAGTTTTTATTGAGTCATGGTTTCAATTAATTAGGTTTACTCATCATCCCACAACCACATAATGGTTGTTGTTAGGGTAGTAAATTCATCAAATCATTTCAATAAGTAGTGAGGGAGAGGTAAAAAGAAAGAGAAATTATTTGCTAAAAGAAAATGACTATTACAACAATTTAACCACGATGTATCTGACATGCTCATTAAATACAGAAAAATAGATTTGAAAAATGGATCAAACTCTTCCACTCAACTCGATTTAAGGCGCTTGATGGTGTGCTTTGAAAATCTTTTAACTTCTTCCTAACCAGTGCATCCTAAGTTTACCCCTATATCATCGAGTATTTGAAACATATATTGGAAAAAGGAAAACAAAATAATGAAAAAGGATGTGAGCTAGTAATTTGATTGTGAATATTGCCCAAGAAAGTGAGAAATGGAAGAAGAGGATTCTTCAAGAATATAGAGTAAATTTTATAACTGAATTAGATCATATGATATTCACACAACAATATATGCATGCACACATTTCAATCCACAATTTAAAGAGCCTACCAAATGTGTAGCAATTGTATGTGTCAAAAGTATGTCAGCCAAATCTTTTTCCAATTTTAAAACGTTCTTATATGTTGGAGCAAAAGTTGCACACGAGTACACAACAATGTGCCTAACAAGACAAACAACCAAAAGAAATAGCACCAGCTTAGACAGAATTAAGAAAATAGCTCACCCATCACATTTGTACATATTATCACCATCCAGCCACTCTTGAGCGGTAAACTGGTCCAAACAGTCCTCTAAAGACGCTGCATCCCCTTGAATTTCAACAGTTAAGTCCATCATATTCTCGTATCTATGTGAGATCTTATTGCATTCCGTACATGTAACCTGGAACAGAATAAACTAAATGAATATCAATCAAAACTACAGGATAATAAGAGTGAATATACGAATTAGCCAGTTTGGGTATATATAATCAAATAATTTCAGAGTTTACACGGTGATCACAAACTTCAGAAACTAAATGCATTCTGTACGAGTAACCTGGGGCAAAAACAAAATGAACTTTATTCAAACTTCTAGGGAAACAGAAATGAATATGAATTTAAGCATAGGTGTTGGGCGTAATCAGACGCAAAACTTGTTTAATTCCTACAGAAATCTGCATACCAAAACCAAACTACATTAGAAATTTAAAACCAAGGAGTTAGGAGTGACCTCGTTATTTTTATTTCATGCTAACTCGTGAACAAAAACACACACAAGTAACATAAAACATCAAGTCTAACAAACACGGAACATGGATTCCAAGAATCAGTGTTTTGCACAACACAACATCTAATGTTCAAATCAATAAAAATGCTTCCTCGACTTGCAGCATTTTGCCCCCTAGGAATGTCTATTGCATACAAAAACCTGGAACTGCATATTAATCATTCAGATAAGAAAAACTCGATGTGTAACCTGCACGCGGCCATGCAACAAATGCTACTGTCAAGTAGATGACATCATCATTTAGCAAGATTAGACCTCCTACTATGAATAATTAGTAAACATTTGAAACAAAATCACAAATTTTCATCTAAATAACTTTACCATATAATTTAATTTCAAATAAATCTTTATTTGTTAATTTTCTTTATCAAAATATGTTCAATATTTATTGGTGCACAAGATATAAGATACAAAATCGTATTTGAAATGACTAATGCAATAAAAAGAAAAAACAATGGAGACAAAAAAATATGAATAAAATTTCAAAATAAGTAAAGGGAGCGGTTGGATGAACCCCACTTCTTTTTACATCTATGCCGATTAAGTAAAAATAAAAAATATAGCTCTCTGGCCCCAACGTAAAATTATAAAATTGCCCCCAGAAACCCCTATTTCTTAATCTCATTCCTGCTCATAACTTAGTAGGAACATTTGTCTCACGCTCATCGCTTCCACGCCACCGACCCCACCATTCCAACCAAACTTCGACAAACCACTAGACACCACCACTCACTCAATAAGTGTGTTTTCCTCTATTCTGAGTATTTTTTTATGGTGCAATGGTGCAATCATTTTGTGGTTTTTGTTGTTGTGTAGGAAATCCGATTTAGGCCTTCTTCGGCATTGTTTGGGTCAAAATATTGATAGATTCAACATGAGGAAGGGATATCGATTACGATGAGGTATGCTTTAGACAATTTTGTGCATTTTTTTATAGTATCGATTTTAGCTTGTTTGTGTTGTCGTATGGGGGTCGTGGTGTTTGACCTACTGCCACAAGGCTAAACACCAAGGACTTTGGTTCGGTAATGCAGGACAAGATTGAACCATCGCCATGCATGGAGAACTCACAGTCGAACTCGATTCATTCGATTGGTCAATGTCGAACAACTCAAAATGGTCTCAAATCTCAATCATTACCAATCGAACTACACCGTATCAATCTGTGTGGTTGAACGAGACCAAAAATCGAATCGAAAACCTAGCTCCCGAAATCGAATGAGCTCAAAGGAGAGTGGCGCGAGAAGCCGAGGTTTAGTTTGTCGAGAGATCGAAGACGTGGGGTTTATCTAGCCACTCCCTAAATAAATGTATAAGTAGTCAACCTCTAACTTTTAAAGAGCTCGAGATACCCATAATTTGCCCTTCACCATCTTTTTTTTTCCAAATAGGAAATTGTCTCCTACACCCTATTAGTTGTTAGAAGTTAGTATAGTTTATGTGGGGCCAAATAGCCAATGATCCAAAAGAGATCCACCACCCAAATCTTAAAATTTTGGAAAATTACCGAATCCTTAACCTTAAGATTTAAGGTTTTCCCCTAGCCAAGAGACCATTTTTAGTATCAAGAAATGCACAAGACGTGGATTAAAGTTGAAGGGATTGAGGACGCATATCATGACAATAAGTTCATGACACCGCCGCTACCAATGCCAAGAGGAATGTTAATTATATCAACATAAAATGAATTATAACAGCAGTTATCCAAAACCAAGATGATGAAAGACATGCAAAAGGCATGGATTTGAAGCTCTAAAAACACGTTGACTGTGCATGAGAATAGATTTTCTACTTGATAAGAAGAAAACCTAACTTGCTTCCATTGGGACTCAAACCCCTAACCTCTATACCCATAACCACATACCAAATAATTAGGCTACCCACTTGGTTGGTTGTGCACGAGAATAGATGAGGCGTTCTCATCCAATTTATTTGATAAGAGATTAAAAATAGTATTTTACCCACTTAAGCTTAGGTTAATGTCTAGCCAAATCAAGTTTTCTTTGTTCCCAAAAACATCCTAAGATAGGTGTTGCGCTTAACTACCAATCCAGAAGATTCCAATCGAAGTCTTTTTTCAAGTATATTCAATAGGGCGATTGAAAATCACAAATGTCCACATTATTCCTCTCAACCTTTCTATTCGAGAAGAGGCTCCTCCAAGCCTCAAAATTGTATTGGATGACCCAAAGACGAGCAAAAAGATCCACAATTTTGGAGCCTTTGCTTAGGAAGGAACAAAAAGGTTTTTAATAATATTACATTAGCCGTGAATTCATGTAGGAATTATCAACTATAAGATGTATTTATGGGCACTTGAAATGTCTTTTCACAAGATCTTTGTCTTGTATATTGAACGATTTCTCCAAGTTATTTTTATTTTCTAATGTTTTGGAATAATAAAATTCTTTTTCAATTTTCATTGTTACTACTGCTAGCTTTAGAAATTACTTTTAAAATTTGTACTTTTCTTATAGTTCAAACTAAGATATGTATGCAAATAATCGAAGTTATAACAAGAAACAAATAAAACACATATAGTAAAAATTATAGACACCAATAATATTAAACCATTCTCAATGCTCAAGGTGCAACCACTCAGGGAAAAAAGAAGAAAAAGGAAAAGGAAAGAAAGGAGAACCAAAAAAATGCTTGAGTAAGAAAATGAAAAAGCATTTTCATCGAACCGACACATCTAACGAAGGTTCCAAAGAAACATAACAACATAACATCTACAAAACTACAACAAAGAAGGGACAACGAAAACTAAATGCTACTCAAAAAGAAAAATCTAACCTTTAACATAGTAAGGTATCCAAACTAGATAAATAACCACTCACATTACTTTTTCAAAGTTCAAAGACTGAAAAATAGAGCACCTAAAAAGATGTTTTGATTATAACAATATATAAAGATACTTCCAAAATAAATGTAAAGTACGACCTCACGCTCCATATATTTGTACTAAACTTCCTTGAACTCAAATTCTTTCGAATAGAACTGTCTGCTGTAATTATTACTCATACGACTAGCAACCAAGTGGCCAATGCTGACTATGAGCAGGGTAAACATCAAAAGTGTGACAATCTACAAAGGTTTGATTCATTTGAAGCTTAGAATAAATGTAATTCCTTCATCTAGATGGTTAAGAGGCTTAAAGGGAAACATTTTTGTAAGTGGAGATTGTAAACTTGCATTTGTGTATCAAAAATAATAAAAAAAACTCAAAGAACCACTATGTAAACAGAAATATTTTAGGCGGCAGCACATACAATTTGTCTCAAACAATCTGCAAAAACATATTTTAGATTAATCTTCGCAGGGTTTCAACCGAAAATGCTTAATCACATGAAATATGCATATAAAGTTGAAAGCCGTGCAACACTAATGTTAAAATAAACATGTATATGAAACAGAAAGTAATGCAGCACTAGTGTTAAAATAAACATGCATCTATAGTGGAAAGCCATATAAAAACCACAAATTTCACAAGACAACTGAAAGCATAGAATTGTGAAATTCACATGAGTTACATTTCTTTATTCATCCAATACTTCATGTGCTGTGCCTTTCCACGAAAATAGAAGTTAGAGGAATAAAGGTTTCTCTTCATGAAGATATTGGATGTCAAGAACTATCCCATTTTATTCATTATCACGCTATGAACTATTTTTAAACATATGACAATCAGAAACAAAAGTAACTATTACGGGCCGGAGAAAAATGAAAAGAATGATAGCAAAATACCTGAGCGATATAAATTAAAAAATCATTTAAACTTACAGTAGCTTGCTAATTCTTTCTAGTCTTTTTAAGTTTTAACATATTTTGTCAAATCAACTCAAGGACTTGAAAGTTGCAATTAATTTGATGACATCCACAAAAAAATCATATTCATCTTGGATGACACGAGTACACCGTGCAAAACAAGCACATCTAAATCCTAATTATCAAATGGAAACTAGAACTCGCTGCTGAAATTTTCTATCAAATGTAACTGCATGGCTCAAAGGCATACATATTACAGAATGAAATTGGCGGTTCACTCCCAAGAGTACCAAACAACTTAGAAGCCATAATTAATATCAACAACAGCTCTAAATCTTGCAACTGATAATGGCAATAAAGGAAATAAATTAAAATGAAGTAAAAAGACTCTTAACCTGGGACTGGAGCTGTCCACCAAATATGTAGTGAATAAGTGTCGTCACTTGTGAGGTGGGATGCAAGGACTTTTCTCCACCAAACTCGTCAAGGCAGACTGACTGCATTGTGTCAATTGCAAACCTGAAAAAGGACCGCTACCATATATTTAATTCAAAACTAAAATTCAAGAAGATAAATTTCATGGAAAACATGTGGTTGTAAACTTCTTCTTTTTTAATAAGATGTGCTTGTGGCCTTTGAAGATACAAAAAAAAAAAAAAAAAAAAAAAATTCACGAGTGAAAGTATACCTCATGAATTCATGAGCATCCTCCTGTTTCCCATAGCCAAGATTACCACCGATATTAGGCAACCTAGAGAGAATGTTTAATGGTGAAAGCGGTTGCAGACTCTTTCTTGCTCTTTGAACATGTACTTGAAGTTCGCACAAGAAGCACCATTCATTCCTTCGACCTGAAGAACAAGAGATAAAAAAAAAAAAAAAAAGATCCTAAGGAACCTCCAGAAATGCAAAGAATGGATAACCAAAACATGCAAGAAACTAGGCCTTTTTGTTTATACAGTCTCTAAGGTGATCTTTCTCAAACATGTAGGCAACAAGCGGTCGAGTGCATGATAGACACTGAAGAACAACATTGGCAAAGCAACTGCGAAATGAAAGAGACAAGTCAAGGACTAGAAACAACAGTAAAACTAAAAATTGCATTAGATATATGTTGAGAAAGAAACCTGTTTCCACAATTTAAAAGACCACAAGGAGGATATCCTGGTGTTTCCCAATTAAAAAACTTCACAAACTCTTCATAGGGAAAAAGAACCTGCAAAAATGTGCAGAGCAATTAGCGGCACTGGCTCATATTAAATAGAACTTCACATCAGATAAAACTGACAGCCAAATTCACCTTCTTGATCTGCGGGAGAGTTGTACGGCTCGCACAGCTAACTAGGCTTTTTCTTGAATTTAGAGCAAATTCTTTGCATTTTAACTTGTGCCCAGCTTTCCAATGCTCTAATTGGCAAGTTATCGAACTAGAGGGAAAGAAAATACAATTTTTGAAATTGGAAGTTAAGAACACTTTAAAAAGGGAGAATCAGAAAACTACAACAAATATGATTGTAAGCTTAATAACAAATCCAAGTAGACAATAAATGCAATCCAAAATCAAACTTTCGGCAAGTGCATACAAACAGACCCGCAAAAAAATAATATGACAGGAATGGTAGTAAAAAAAGCAAATCCAAATAATATAAACCACAATGGAGAAGTCATGGAACAACTCTCAAAGGTAAGACCTAAAATCAAGTGTCAGTGACTCAGTGGTTTACACTCTAGATAAGGTTGTTCTTACTTAGTAAGGAACGGAAACAACGTATAAAAGAATTTTGTGCTTTACTAAAGCAGAAACCTACTAGAGTATATTTAATGTAAAAATTAAAATAGATTAGTTCAACAATTCCTCGGTAAGCTATGTACTTTCTTTTAAAATGCATTTAGGACCATAACCTTCCTTCCATATTTCCTGAACACGGGCCAACTAAAAATACAAAAACAATTTCAACCACGAGCCCTTTTTACACCATATCGAGAAAGCAAATCAAACAGCCCTGAATATCAGTTTCCCACAATTTTAGACCTTTGAAGGTGTTGGGAAAAACCCCATGTTATTCCATTCATTCTCAAAACTTGTGTAATACAAACTAATATAGAGGTTTTTATATAGACACCAAACCTGCTAATTTAATTGAAACACATAAATAGGCATTGCCCAAAAAACAAACACAAAACAAAATAGAAACTTCCTGAACCCAATGAATCATTAGAAACTTAACTAAATACTAGACTTTCTAATTAACTAACACACTAAAATAGAAATTAGGAGTTCAGGGCCAAAAAATCCAACAATCTCCACCTTGGCGAAAAACTCCACCAACTCCACCAATCAGCCACTCAATTGTCGTAGCCACCGTGAATAGCAACGAACCACACAGTCACTCAATCGTTTCGTGATTCAACAACCACAAGTGAGGATGACAAATCCAAGAAGACTTATGTTATGCTTCTATCCAATGTCGCTCTACAACAGACACTCGCTCAATCAACCAATTCTTTAGTCACACACTCACTAAATCAACCAGTTCTTTTGGTCACACACTCACTCAATCAACCGGTTATTCTGGTCACACACTCAATCAATCAACCGATTATTACGGTCACACACTCTCAATCAATCTTGATCCTTCATACAAACACTCACCCACTCAGCATGTGCGAATCGCTCACTCATCAACGGTCAACCATAAAACAATCACATTGTAGCAAAACATTCAATCATCAAAGATAACAAACATGGTTGATTACACTTCAATCAAACACTCAATCTCAAAGAAATCTCCACCTCGAACAAACATCTCCTTCAACAAAGATAACAATCAACTTCGATTGTTGCACCTCTTACAATCACGACTCTCTCTACCATCATCAACCGAGAACATCTTGAACAACTAACCTTCAAACCCAAAAGACAAAAAGACCTTGCCTTTTCTCTTTTTATCGTCAATGAATTGATAATAGACAGAAAACCACAATCTACTTTTCTTTTTCACACAAACCTTCAATCAATGACCCACGAGTTCTTCACCACAAAGCAAACCAAGTTCAACACACAAACCAACCGCTCCACATGTGTGCCCCCTCTACTTTTCGTTAATAAGAGCAAGAACTCCAATCTTCTCTACAACAACTCCACTCATTCCAATCTTGATCCCAATTCGAACACATAAAGTGTCCACACCTTCAAACACAATCTGATTATCTTCTTCCATAGTTTCACAAATTGAACCAAGACATTCAAAATCAACCATCAATCTATACAACTCTTTGTCCAATGTGATCCCAATGAAGCATGCAGGCGCTCCAAGAACCTCCCCAAATCGTTGCAGTTCTAGAAGAAACTTCAACGATGGAAACACAACTCACTCACACAAACAAAACTTCACACTAATCGCAATTTTTTTATTTTTTTCAATGCACACGCAACCTCTCACTTTTTTTTCTTCTTCCTCATCTTGAACAACTAACCTTCAAACCCAAAAAATTGAACCTGGCTCTAATACCACTTGTTGGGAAAAACTCCGCGCACAATGGAAGCAAACAATCTCACAAATACACGAACTCACAAAAGTTTTTTCCATTCATCAAAATTTCTCAAAATTTGTGTATTACAAAGTAATATAGGGGTTTTTATATAGACACCGAACTTGCTAATTTAATTGAAACACATCAATAGGCATTGCCCAAAAAACGAACAAAAAACAAAATAGAAACTTCCTAAACCCAATGAATCATTAGAAACTTAACTAAATACTAGACTTTCTAATTAACTAACACGCTAAAATAGAAATTAGGAGTTTTGAGCCAAAAAAATCCAACGGAAAGGATTATTCAATGCACTAAATTGACTTGGGTGGAGGTGTTTCATCGATGTAGCAACTTAAAATCGAGGCTTCGTGTAATTGTCAGTGGATGTGTTGTTGGAAGGGTTTTTGGATGACTAACCGCAATTCGCAGTTCGAGTTCCATTTTTCCATTCTAAAAAAACCCCATTACCTAACATACACAAGCAATTAGGCAAACTAAGGTTAACTCGGCTCAGTCCTCACTGCAATTTTGACTATAACTTACCAATGCCTCAATGTTTTCCCTCACATTGCATCAATACACCCAAAATTTCGCCTACCATCACAAGTTCAAGTAGCAATACAGTATCAATTGACCTAAAAACAAACAATGACACAAACCACAACACAAAGAACACAATTTAGGAACAAAATTGACAAAACAAGTATAATCTACTGACCAATATCTGACCACCTTGCACCCCGAACACTGCTTTGGTCCCAAATTATGGCAAACAGCACAAACATCTCCGCGGCGGCCCAACCCAGCCCCGATCATCTGCTCCCGCCCCTCCGCCACCGCCGCGGCGGCCTCCCCTCCCTCGTCGAAGCTCGCGTCGACAACGAAGTACTTCGATGCCGTCGTCTTCACCAAGTGGAGCAATCCGAGGGCTATGACGATCGCGGTGAAGACGAATTGCAGGAGCGGATAGAGATCCACGGGAATGCCCGAGACATGCATCTAGATTCGACCGATTCCGCGAATTTCATCGATCGGTTGAGCAGTTCATCCTCGCAACCGTAAACCCTAGAAATCGAAGGAGTCGAAGCGCGCCGACCGCTCGATCGGTCTCGAAAACTGAAACTCTGGTTTCGTGTTTCCTCAAATTCTCCGCTCTCTCTCTCTCTCTGTTGGTGTGTGTGTGTGTGTCAGGGAGTGATGGTTAGGGGAGTGCGGTGCGCCTTATATAGATAGCGTGCGCCGTGCGCCGTTTCTCGAATGTTTCATTGTGGAGTTGGGTTTTGTGGAAAGTGCGACCGTTAGGCGAGTTTGGGGACGTTGATTTTTTTCGTGATTTGTGGGGAAGGAAGTGGAAACGGATTGGATGGTTTGATGGACCGGATTTAGGGGGTGGAGAATCGTGGCCGTTGATTGTGGTTTCGTTGGACGGACTGGATTTTTTTCCTATTGAAGATTCAACTATTTATTGCCTGCAAAATAGGTGAATAATTGTTCCGTAGGGTTTTTTTGTTTTCTTCAAAAATAAATAGATTCCTTTCCTTTTTTTTTATTTCAAAACAAAATTAATGCTACCAAACATCCCATTCAAGAGAAAAGGTGTTGCAATTAAGTGGGTTTTGTCAAAACGATGAAAAGAAAATAAAATAAAATAAAATAAAATAAAAAAATAATGTGGTGTGACGACGACATGTCGAGGATTTTATTTTTTATTTTACGCATAAGTGAGAGTCAAAGGCTTCTTATTGCAACTCTCCTCATGGCCCAAATCTAAATTCGACACAAGCTCGCTCCTGTCGCCCAGTGAACAGACCTAAACTCTTTACACTAATTTTTATCTTACACGGTATATTCAATTAAGATTTTAATAGACTTTTGGTTACTTTTATAAGTGGATAACTTTTCTGAAGTTTGTAGATTTTCGTAGCCTTTTAAAGACTTTGATAAACTTTTATGTAAACTCAATTTTGATGACATTTATTAACATTTAAAGTTTTTAGTGACTTTTGTGAACTTCTTAAAATGATTTTGATTGATACTAGTAAATTTTTGTGATTTTTATATTGAAACAAATATTTCGCACTTTACTAAAAAAATAGATTAATACTTATATTTCTTTTTCTTAAGAACTATTACTATTTTTTAAAAAGTATTTTTGTACTATAATAAAAAAAAATCATTTATACATATTAATGAATTACGATCAAGATAGTAACATAACAAATAAGTAAATAAATATCAACAAAACAAATAGATAAATGAATCATCTTTTAGTGACAAAAAATAACCAAGTAAGATCATTGTGTAAAAGTTTTGCACTTTTTTTGACTTAAATAAAAAAACTTATATTTTTTCCTTAAGAATGATAGTTTAAATTTCTTAATTGCATTTGAAAAAAAAAATATACGATTATTTTCTCCAAAAATAATAATATTACACTTTTTGAAATTATAATTATACACTTAATAAACGAAACTTCTTTGTAAAAAATATCATATAAAAATGTACAATGATGCAAGAATGAGATCTTGTTAATAACGGCATCATTTTCATTTTCATCAACATAGACATTAGAGTATAATGAGTGAGCAATGAAATCCACGAGTTGTGCAGTGGTTCGAGAAGTTGATGAAAACAATAATTGTTAAGAAAATACCTTGTGAACAATGAAATCCTTATTCAATAAGGGAACCGACAAATTAGAAGTCTCTAAAAGTTTATGGGTTGAGTTGACGAAAAGTTGAATATTTCTTTATGTGTATTTTTATACAAAAAGTCTATAAAAGTCGAGATTTGTAACCAAACCACAAAAGTCATCGAAAAATTAAATACGTCATACTTTTATAAACTCTATAAAAGTTTAACTTGAATACCTCAAAACTTTTATAGACTTTTTAAAAGTCTATAAAAGTTCATATTAAATACACCTTACTTTTATAAACTCTCTAAAAGTTTTAATTGAATACACTTAAACTTTTATAGTAATTAAAAGTAACCAAAAGTCCACTAAAATCTCAATTGAATACACCCTGTTAATGAGTGTGTTACCATTTTCACCCTTCATCCTCTTTTATCTTGTGAAGGACTTGCATTTTTTTTAGGAAGCAGTTAAACGGACCCTAGTTATTGCTTAAAGTACGCCATTTTATTTTTTTATGACTTCCAATCATGCTTATAGAGGATATGACCAAGTCACCCTTCATATAAAAATGTATTTTCTTCCCATACCCCGCCCCTCTCTTCTCCTTCACCAACTTGACCTCATTCGAAACCCCGAAATCGACTCCACGCTCTCATCTATGACCGACAAAAAATGCATGAATCTATATGGATTTGACTCGGTAAGTCCGTTCTCTCCTCGTTTTTCGCTTGTTTGATGGGTTTTTTCGAGTTTTTTGAACATCATTTTCACTGTTATTGGTGTTGGTTGTTGTTTGATTTTTAGGGCTTGTGATTTGTTGATGATTTCCACATTTTTGGTACGAAAAATGTCGGAGTCGTTAAAACGAAGCCACCTTGACAACGACGAGCTATTTTATGGTTTTTATTGGGTTTTTCATAAAGGAATAACCTTCATTTTCTGTTGTTTTCCTCGTGTCGCGGTGAGTAACAAAGCCAAAACACATAATTACATATCGATTTTGTTTGGCTGACATATTGTACATACCCCACGTAGTTGTTACTTGGACCCCATCCGATTGGATATTTGAATTTTTAACTTAAGTGTCGGACACAATTTTTCGCGATATTACCAACATTATCGTATGTTACAGACCGAAAGGCCTGTAAGGGTTTCGATTAGTATACACTTAATTACCTATATCCCACCAGTTTATTCCACATACCTCACTAGATTGTATTGAAAATTTAGTTAGTTGTTAGAGTTACAAGTCCGAGATATTACTGACAATATAGGTTAACAAAGACTATTACGCTTGTATAGGTTCCGATTTTTTTAGACCGCAATCTTACTTACACCCCCACAAAAATTACTACATAAACCCCACAAAAACTGTATATTCGAATTTTAGTACACGGACGATAGATCTGTCGAGGTTTGACTAAAATAGATCATCCCACAACTTCAGTGACCACGAAAGACGAAGAAGATGAATTTTTTTGGATTTTTTGAAAGTTTTGATTTTAGTTATGAATGTTGGAAATGGGTTGGGGTGATTTTTTTATAGGGCCGCTATGGGCACCCCACCAATTCATGAAGGCACCATCTTGTTGAGGGCACAAAGCATATTACCAAGGGCACCCAAAAATTAGGGCCGAAATCCCGAAAATACCCCTCGTTTAAAACAGAGACACCCCGCCACCCCACCACCGTCATCTTCAACGAGCAAACACTACTTCTCGTCAACGAACCAGCTAGCAATCCCGAAACTCATTTGTCTTCGTTCCTCTCCGTCCCTCTCCTCTGTTGTAGGACGTTTTTCGAGTTTGAAGGCTATGGGTATTGGTCGATTTCGTATCCACATTAGGGCTCGGTTCAAAGTCGTGATAGTTTGAAGGTACGTTGATAGTCTAATTAAGTTGCATTTGATAGAGTAGTTGTTATGTTTGTGTGGCGGTGCATTCAATGGTTCATTTATTGGAAAGTCGTGGTTCTCGACCACACAGGCCAGAGAGTTTATTTATTCAGATCTCGGCCAAGCATGGCGAGACCGAGGGAAATTTTCGGGAACTCGTGGTTCTCGGCCGACATGCCATAATAGTTTACACGGTCTCGCAACGAATGGCGAGAGTAATTGTGTTATCTCGGGCCACCACTTCACGAGAGTAACCATTAGTGTATAGTTTATGTCTGTCGGTGATGTACAACCGCGAATGTAGAATATCTCTCGATTGTCCATTACCGAGACTTTTATTACAAGTTTCGGTGGATGTTGACCGAGACGTTTGCATAACTCTCGGTCCTACGAGGCCGAATCAATCGCGTCCGTGAAAAAACGTCTGAAAATTTGAGAAACCGCAAATAAAACACATTAAATTTCAACAATTACCTCTTGTTCTACATCTCTTGCACCATTGTAGTACAATCTTCAATTTTATAGTGCAAACAAGTTCTGATTGGTCGAATTTACCAAACCCTACGTTGACAAACCAAATCATCAATTTCACAGTTTTTGATCCAAAAAACAGTTCCTTCAAAGCTTCTGGTGGTGGGGTGCCCCAGTTTTGCTTTGAAAATGGTTTTGTTGGGTTTGAGTGAGTATATATGAAGGGGCAAAATAGTCATTTACATTTTAGATGAGAGAATGAGAAAAAATATGGGTGCCTTCATGAATTGGTGGGGTGCCCATAGCGGACCTCATTTTTTTTTGTCGAAGATGAGGGTATTTTGAGGATTTTGAAAAAAAAAAGGTCCATTTAGTAAAAAAAAAAATTTAAATGGGGTCCTTTAAGCAAAAATTGGGGTACGTTTAGCCATTTTTTTTTTTTTTTTTTTCTTATTACTACATGGTATTTGCATTTGTGTATTGCTTAAGCCTTTCACAAAAAGAGACTGCATCAAGGCACATGAAATAATCAAAGTTAACAACATTTTTTTTCGAAAACATCATAACAACACGTCTCGCAAAAAATCTGCATAACATGAATTGAAAGTCTTGTGTGAGTCGTCTTTCGTAGTAGTTAATTAGATTGCGACCATCACCAATAGTAGAACACAACGATAAAAAAATTTACTAATTCAAAAGGCAGCTAGAACTAACTACTCAAAGCATTATTTCTCATATTATCAATTACTAGCAACTTTTAGTTATCAGTTACTATTACATTATCAGCGAGATGAAAATACTTAACGACATCCCAAGCGACACTTTAAGTGACAACCCTGTGACGTGATACGCGAGCCTGCATTTATAAAAGTTGTTATGCGCGCCTCGAGATACACTCTACATATGTAATGCACTAGGAACTATTTAACCCACACCCATTTTTAGGTGGTGTTATATTCTATCATTTTCCCACCTAGTTTTACCAATGAGAGGCTAAAACCACCTAATCACGGATCCAATCTTCATTTTGATAGATGAAACGAGAACACGCCACGTGTAGAGCATCCAACCCTACCCCACACCCCTGACCACAGGATCACTTCCCCCCGGTTCTTATTAACCTACAGAGACGACAGACTCTGGAATCGAAAGCCAATCGAAGAAGAAGAGGAAGAGAGGGTCTCGAGATCAACAACAACAACAACAACAACAACAACAATGGCGTCGAACGCGGCGGTGCCGTTCTGGAGATCGGCGGGGATGACGTACATCACCTACTCCAACATCTGCGCGAACCTGGTGAGGAACTGCCTCAAAGAGCCCTTCAAATCCGAAGCCCTAGCTCGCGAGAAGGTCCACTTCTCCGTCGCCAAGTGGGTCGACGGAAAGCCCCAGAAGCCAAGTACATATACACATCCACACTTACACCTCTCTCTCTCTCTCTCTAGATCTCTCTTTTGCTTTCTCTCTCTAACACGATGCGATTCTAGGGTTTTGTTGAATGCGCGCCTGATTGGATGTTAGATTGTCTAGTTTGATGGTTGTTTGTGGTTGTTGATATTGGATTTTGATTAGGAGGAGGAGGGGGAGTTCGTGGTCTGTGATTTTGATTAATTGCTGGTTCTCTAGGGTTCGTGTAGAGATGGTCGTTTTGTTATTGCGGCGAAAGATTTGATTTTTTTTGTGGTTCGTGTAGAGATGGTTGTTCAAATGCCGCCACTAGAAAACTTGACTCTATAGAATCTGAAGAAATTCGATGTGGTATGGGTAGATTAAAGTTAATTTGAGACGCATTATTTAGGAGGGATTTGAATGTTTTGGAAAGCTAACCATCAATTGCACTAAATCGAGCTCAATGGAGGAGTTTGATCTATGTAGCCGACCCTAATTAATTTGAGACTGAGGCTATGTTGTTGTTTGTGGTTTGTGAGGATGTTTGTGGTATAAATCGATTTGGTGGAGCTTCTGAACTAGATGTTGAATTTATAGGATTAACAAATTTGGCATGGTGTAGAAGAGATGTTGCTCTGTGGAGTTTACGAGTTGATTTGGAAAATCATCGAGTCCCATTTTGATTCATCGTGGTTTCAGTGGCTGTATTTGTGTGAATGACATTGATTTTTTGGAGGAAAGGTTAATCTTTTAGGGATGAAAGAGAGATTTTAGTTCAATGACGGAAAGGAGGACAACTATGAATCCTTCTAGGTGTTACGACGTAAACTGTTGGGAAGCTAAAACAGCTATATAAGAGCATCTCCAATGGAATGTGGATCGGATGTCAATGGAGTGGAAAAAGCCTCTCCAATAGAATGTGCATTTTGAATGTCGAGTTGACGTGAATAGATATTGTCTATTTTGAATGTCTACTTCTAGATGGTGCATTCCATAGCCAATTCAACAATTCTCTTCAAAATATATAGAAAAACAATAAAATTTTAAAATAAAAAGTACAATCCACATCACCATTGGAGAACACTTTTGAACTTCAATGTCTATTCAAGTCACATCCTCTCCACATTACTGACATAATGTCAACACGCCTATAATCCACATTTACCATTGGAGATACTCTAATTTGGTTCTAGTAAATTGGGAAATCTACTTGAGTAAAGTGTCGTAATTGCTTTTTGATAGAACACCAATTTTGATCTATTGAAACGAGAGAAACAACAACGATTACAAACCTAAAAGTAACTCCTGAGATGATTCTTAAAACTCTCTCAACCCAATTATTCCAAGAGTGCCCAATTACATTGGAATTCCAAGATGTCTCATCTAACTAACTCACCCCTATTTATAGTGTTTTATTCTCACTAATTCTATGTGACTACTCTATGTGGGATCTTATCATTACTCCCCCCTTTAACATCCACCTTGTCCTCAAGGTGGCCATAGAAATTTAGACAAAATACGTGATGCCGGTCATGAAGCCAATGAGAAATATGTGAGGGAAGACGAAAGCAGGAGACCACACAAGTATTCAAATCCATCTCATAAGCTCGCACGTGAGCAATATTAAAGAACCAAAAGCCAACGATGAACCCAATGAGGCAATTGTGCAAGAAAGCGCCAAGTGCATTAGCCACCCCGTGTTACCAAAAGTTCACCCAAATTGCATTGCGCCCATGAGAGCCAAACAACCAACGAGCTTTGTCCAAAATTTTATTGTTGTATGCAAAACTAATGCAGTAAGACACTTCAAAACTCTCAGCAGCATATCATCAAACGCTTGAAATGCAACATCGATATATGTACCACTACCATCGGGTCCAACATAAATTACTACAACCCTTGCCTCCCTAAGACATGACGGGGTAACAAGGCGAAAAGCAACCAAGAAGGCCAAGATATCATCTCTATAGTTAATGCTTCCAATTTGAATAGCACCATTTAGGGGCTCCCCATCCACATTAGTAAGAAGCAAATCAAGTTTTAGGCACAAAGCAACCACCGACACCCATTGAGGAGCAAAAAGCAAGGAAACGAAGTCGAGGAAACAAGTGGTACACGCGAAGTGAAATAGAAATGCATATTGAAAAGAGTAAGAAACGTAGAAGTCCGGAGATGATCCTCGAACGACGCCTTATTCATGTGGGCCAACCACTTAAAAGCAAGATTATCAAGTTCGATATGGATGAGATGTACCCTACATGCCTATGTTGTCTTTGTAATGAAACCACACGATCTCCGGGTGATGCATGTCGTTCAATCAAAGTCATCTTCCCCAACTGGCCTGCAACTATGACAAGAGAAGAGGTGTATGACATCGAAGTATCTCCGAGGCAGAGGTATGTTGAATCGAGAATGAAGAACACTGATGGAGGTGATTCAGGTGACGGTGGCAGTGGCCAAGGTGGGAGCCCAACAGTCGTGCAATAGAAGCTCAGATTGTCGCCAACAATGTCAAATTTGGTGGATCCGGGAGTTGAACTCCATTGCAGTCCTTGATCTGTTGAACACCCAAGACCTTCGACACGGTAGCGAGAAGATGAAGGCGAGACTCGTCGATTTGCAAAGCAACAACCCCGGATCTTCGATTTCCCATCGATCTGAAGTTCTTCACCATATCTATAACATCAACATCGTGAACACCTCGGTCGCCACTAGATCAAGATCACCAATGATCTGAATCAACTCGAACACCGCTGAATCCGGTGGATCTGGAGCTTTTTGCGACAACACAAGCGGCGAAGCTTGAATCCACAAAACTGGAGTTGACAATGGATTTGCCATCTGATCTGGATTAGGCAAAGATTGAACACCATAGTTCGAGAGGATGCTCAATTCGTTATCCGATTGGAGAACATCTGGCTTGCTTGGAGCGAGATCTTGAATGCCTTCATGTTTGTTGTTCCTCATGGTGGATGGATCGGAAAGTATCAACACCTTCATGGTATGATCACTATCTTCTCGTGAGATCACAGTGGGAGGAGAAGAAGAACGAAGGCACAAGGTATCAAACTTCTCGTTCGAGCCCCAACTGTATTTTGTAAAGTCCTCTTAACGTCTCCTCCTTCATAAACCTTGAATCCATTCTTGATAGATTGTAGTTCTCTGATACCAATGATAGAACACCAATTTTGATCTATTGAAACGAGAGAAACAACGATTACAAACCTAAAAGTAACCCCAGAGATGAGTCTTAAAACTCTTTCAACCCAATCACTTCAAGAGTGCCCAATTACATTGAAATTCCAAGATGTCTCATCTAACTAACTCACCCCAATTTATAGTGTTTTCTTCTCTCTAATTCTACATGACTACTCTATGTGGGATCTTTATCACTTTTCAATGGAATAATTGTGAGGAGGGTGCTTGGAAATGAACTTCATTCCAAATTGCCACAATTTCCTAGCTTTAGACTAGTGTCATTGTTGCTATTGTCGTGCTATGCTTCTTATAGATCATTTCATGCCGGTGCTCTAGTTTCATTTCAATTTAGGATCATTGGCATTTTGATTCCTCTATTCGTCAGTTTGATTCTCGAGAAACAATATAAATTTGATAAATGCCAAAAGAAAAAACGTTTTGGGAGAGTACCAAGTTCTACAAAATTTAAGATTAAAATGATAGTTGTAAGAATCAAGAATAAGAAGTGATTGAGGGTTCTATCTTAATCAAATAAGTATTCGAGTCGACGGATTGTAGTATTTAGGATACCACGATGGATTGTGTAGATTTTTATTTTTTTATTCTCATCAAATATTATATAAATATGATATGATATATTAATGATTAATGAATACCTAAATCAAGCGAAGCGAAAGAGTTTGATCCATGCTATTGACCTCAACTTATTTGGGATTGAGGCTTTGTTGTATTTCTGATTAATGAAAGAAAAGTTGAGTGAGTCGTCACGAATGTAGAAACATAAATCAAAACGTGTGATCTTTATCGAAGTCTAACATTACTAAAATATAATATCTATAATATTAAAAAAATTGGAATTAGTGAACTACCCTAAAAATTGAAGAGAGGACTCACGAGTCACGACAAATTTGTCTCAAAAGGGAATCTCAGCAGGGGATGGTGGAGAGAATCTGATCATCAAGTCTTTTTCAGGTTTTTACTAGGTGTTATGTGTTAAGCTAGTACAACAAACTAATAAATCCAGAATTTTGTGAATCGTTGGATCATATGGGGTTCAAATCTTGAATCATTGGATTCACTTTTGCTTGGATTTGAATGAGGTTTTGGATTGTTGAGGTGGGATTTGAATTTCGAATCATATGGTTCAAGGATTCGAATCGGGATTCTAATTACTATGATTTAAACTCGAGGAAGTGAGTAGCTTTACCGCAATAATTGTTAGTTCTTAAAGTAGTTTAAGTAGTTTGGTGGGGCATTTTGGAGCAATTTTTTTTTTTTTTTTTTTTTTTTTTTTTTTCTAGAAGAAAAAAATTCTATAGCATGCTATTTCTATGATTATGTACTATTTATATTTGTCCTTATTCTTTATTGCTTTTATATTTAGTATTTCTAAATGATTTTCATCTAATCTTTTTCAAAACACTAAACCATCCAGATTTGTTTCATCTTTCCATACATCACTACGCCAAGTTGATTGCCGCTTTTATGAATTTGTATGGTTGGAAGTTGGAACCTTTTGCTTTATTTGAACCATATTGTGAAGTTCTTGCTAGAGGCAAGCTATTGGCTGATGCGACCCTTTCAGCTAAGGATTGAAGATTTGACTTTGCTCGTGTTTCATTGATTGAAAATTCGAACCTTCTTTGGGACAGCCCAATTTCATTTGTAACTTTTTGTGAATATTTGTCTAGAAGTTTAGGGAAGAAACTATTCTTTGTCCTTTATAGGTAATAGGTGATAGCCCTCTCCAGCCTTCTCGACAACTAAATTATGGAGCCATATCGGTGCTATCACTTTTTTTTTTTTTTTTTTTTTTTTTTTCCTTTTTGAGAACAAAAAAAAAATTTTAGTACCAATTTAAAACTCCTAGGTAGCAGATACTCATGTAGATTACTTTGTTAGGATCATGTTAGCCCTTGGCATGGAGTAGGTTATTAGTCGGATGCTCTATAGCTTGAGTGAAAATTTGTTACAGATCATTATGTTCTATACTTGAGTGAAAATTTGTTAGCCTTGGCTCTTAGCTCTTTTTTTAGCAGATTCCTCTCCTTTTCCAAAGAAGTTAGAGTTGATAGACTTGTCAGGCCCGTTGTAGACTCATAGCACTGCTATGTTTCTTGATTTGAGGCTTGAAGGTGCTATTAAATACTTGAGACGCTTGTGAAGGTCTCTATCTATATGTGTGAATCATGTGGCCTGTATTGAAGTTTAAGAGTGTTGATTTAAAAGGCCTTCCTGTATGGATTCATCTAACTCTTATTAAAGTTGATGAGATTTTTAACCCTTACTGTCAAACTGTTTTTTATATTGACTATTGACTATTTTCTGCCACCAGTCATCCACTAAACATTGACATCTCTCTTTTGATGAAATTTGTAGTTGAGTGTCATTAAGTTGTTGAGATTTTACTGGTTTTGCCTTGCATTTTAATTGAATGTTTATGCATCATCCTTGGTTAGACTTGATTAGACATTGACATCTTTTAATGAACTACACATTGCTTGGTTAACATATTCAAACCTTTCTTGTTGAGATCCTTAAATATTTTTCAGAGATGGTTATGACTAATGAGTCTTATGACAATTTAATGAGATGGACAAGTCTGATAGTCTTAATCCACAATGGAAAATTGATCCAATGAAATCCTTTGATCGGGATCCCTATATTAGTTAATATGCTGTGTTTTTATTTACTTTTTTTATAATGTTTTTTTTATGTCGCTTTCCCGTTGTCTCAACTTTTGACTTAATCTCAAGAGTCATTGTCGACATGATTTTTTTAACCTACGACTTTATTTTTACTGAGGTCTCAATAAATGAATTCTCTTTTGACGAAAGTGCGATGCTTAATCATCTGAAATCTTTTTACCTGAACTTGTTCATCATTTGTATTCCATCTTGATGAATGCTTTATCTGGTCTCTTAACAGCTTTGCGCTCGGACACACCTGAGGAGTGAATGCAGCTTGTTGGTGGCGCAGTTCATTGAGAGGAGCGTTTTTCTGTAATTTAACAGACAAAGCTGTTGCTCAGTGGCTGTTGTTTTCTTTGGGAGATGTTGCGGTACCCATTTTTGAACTGCATTTTCAATTTGTCCTTTTTCTTGATGTGCGAAATAAGAAGGCAATTACTTCTACTTTATGAGAACTTGCTTCGTTGCTCAATTATGGTGATAAAAGGTACACCAAATATGTGACGGTGTTGATTATTTATGAAGAATATTAGGAATAGTGATTGATACAAATATATAACTGCATTTTCCAGAGTGCTCTCCTCACAATTTACAAGGAACATGCTGGCGTTTTTGTTTGATAAATTCTTCAAGATATGTTTTTATACATTGGGAACATATGCCATCTTCATGAATCATTTTGGGGGAGGGGGGGGAGGGATTTCTTCACATGGAAGGGCGTTTGAGTCATGATGTCGACAATGAAATCATTTCCTAGTGTTTTTTTGGGTCAATAGATTTGGTAGGACCGACTTGACCTTATGGATACCCATAGTTATTTTAAAAGTCTTTTTTTTTTTTTTTTTTGGCTAGGTTGAATTTGATTGCAGAATTTCGTTTCCCCCTGTTGGTCCCAAGAAGCAGAACATAACATAGCAAAGGCCAAAGTCACCAAACAAACTACTAACAAATGAAAGTTAGGTTATGTAATTGAGACTCTATGCTAGTTTGTACCTTGAGAGTGCAAAAAAACTTTGGGAGGCCTTACTCTTTTAAGGGCTCCACAAAAATGTAAAGTTTAGATTACATGTGGTTGCGACTTAAATAAACATGAAAGCTCTACACTCTTACTGCATGTGTTGAACATAAATATTTTGATTGAGTTAATGTAGAGCTGATTTTGTTTCATAATCCTTTAAACTCAAATCAAGACTATTATGTTCAGTGAAAACTTTAAAGAAAAGGAATTACCAACAACTAGTTGGTCTGAGTAGCGCAACTTACAAGGAGCTTGGTTCACCTTAACTATAGGGAGAGTTTTTGCTATAGTCTTTGTTTGTAAAGTTCTAAAGTTTGCATGTGTGTCAAATTATGGTTGTTCCACGTGATTAAAAAAGTGATGCATGACAACTATATATTTTTGTTGACATGTCCCTTTTATCAGCTTCTCCTATTCTAAACTGTGGAGGAACTGATAAGTGCAAAATTTGTCAACTATAAGAACTTTACAATCACAAATTGGAGCAAAACTGTTCCCACTTTAAGTAGGGTTCTGATTTTGAGTTTTGTTGTGAAAGCAAATTTGGGTTGGGAGTGTTGGTTGGAATTTATGAAAACAAAGAGCGAAATGTAAGAAAACTTAACACAAAGTCATCGAGACTTAAGTTAGACTCAATATCCTTAAGATTATTTCATCTTGCTACGATGCTTACAGTCTAATAACGATAGTCTCCTACGATACAACGATCATACTAGTGATTGTAGCATTCCAAATCACTAATCTACGAACCAATCGTATGATTCAACACTCTCTCATACTTAACTATAAAAAATAAAAAAAAGAAAAAATTGGATTTTCACTCATTTTCTCAACCTCATAACTCTTTTAAAAACGATCTACCTAGTAAATATATACAAACTTTCATCTGTCTATTATGAAAGACACGTCTCTTAGTGAATAGACGCACTTTTTAGTACGTTACGTCTCTCCGCAGGATTACACACCTTTTCACATAATTTCCATTCAAATTGTAAACAATTACTTCCTCCGGTCATTTATATAAGTCGTTTTAGCAAAAACTTATTGTTCAAAATTGTAAATCGTTTTCGGAATTCAAGAGTGTATTTATTGCATTTTTACCCATTTTACCCTTATACAATTCAAACATTTATGATTCTTCAATTCTTTAATTCATTTGATGTGAAATGACATATATGTAAATTACATTTGTAATTAAAAATTTGCTCATAGTAATTCTTTGTCTTTACCTTAAATGAATCATATAAATAATCGGAGGAGTAAATAAAATAATAATATAATTAATTGTTCCAACAAGAAGGAGTGCCACGCCATGAGTCAGAGTCCTAACATGGATTAGTCGGCGAGGTTAGTGCGGAGTAAATAAATAAATAAATAAATAAAAAATACTAATGAAAAAAGTGTGAATTCAGAAAATTGAAGCAAGGCGACCGTTTGCAATTCATCATCCATCGCGGGCGCATGGCCGCCGCGGACAACTGGGGATGGACGACGAAGCCGGCGATCGCCATAGCAGTTGCGGCAACCTCTGCGACAGTTATTACAGTTATTTCCGGTAACTCACTCTCTCACAAATCAATCCTTCAAAATTTCACCCCCAAAACCCTAATTCGTTCCATCTCTTCTTCATCATCATCATCATCATCATCATCATCAGCTCGTTTTCTTCACAAGAAGATAAAGTCGTTGAACTCAAAGGTTTCAGATCTTGAGAACCAATGGATCTCCGAAAGGCGAGGCAGGATCAGAGCTCAACAGGTGCGTTTGTTTGATTGTTTGTTTGTTTGTTTGTTTGTTTGTGTGTTTGATTTGATTGAATACGGTGCAATGTTAGGGTTTGGCGACTGGAGATTGTTGTGATTTTGTAGGATTTGAGGAAGGCGTTGGCGCAAGACAAGTCGGATCAGGGTTTGAAGGGGATCTCGTATCCCTTGGCGCCGATCGCGGTTGTTCAATCTTGTTTCTCAACCAGGTAGTTACGTCATTGGAGAAAAAATGTTGTTTTCGATCCGTTATACAACTTACATACATACATACATTTGCCGCGCCAAGCGTATGATCAAAAGTAGTTGATTTGAACCTATGAGCTAATGATCCTAATCTCGTGTTTGTGTTGTAATGCTTGATATATGGATTGATCGATGTTAAAGCGCATATCCAGAGTAATTATGTGATGACTTGTAGAACTTGAACGATTTTTAGGCTGTCGACATTGTGCATTTTTTAATGGTGCTTTAGCATTTTATATACATTTTAGAGTGATTATAAAAGAAACTATGATTGGCCTCCACTGAGGCTCGAACCCCTAACCTCTTATACAAGAAGTATCGTACCATACCAGTGAGCTACCCACTTGGTTGGTGGGTCATTCATATTTTTCTTTGATGAATTTTTATTTCTTTTCATTTTTATTTTATTTTTTTTGTGCAGAAACGGAACACCAAGGCAGCCTTTACTTGTACCTCTTGCTAGGGCATGCTTGTTGTTTGATTTGAATCGAGTTCCTCCATCATCACTTGAGGGTCTTGCTGAATACTCGCACTGTTGGATTATTTATATTTTTCACATGAACACAAATCTCGATAAGTTGTGGAAAGATCCATCGAGATCAACAAAGGCAAAGGTAGCCTCTCTTTTTTTTTTTTTTTTTTTTTCGCCTTTCTAGTATTTTTCAGATTTCTATCTCTGAAAAGGTGGATGAAAGTGTCTAACATGGATAGGTACGAGTACCAAAATTGAAAGGTGCTAAGAAGGGAGTTTTTGCTACTAGATCTCCCCATCGACCATGTCCTATTGGGCTTACTGTTGCAAAGGTGAGTGAATCATTTGTTCGTGGATACAAAAAACAATGCATGGACCATGAACTAATATAATTGGCTGGGTTTCATGTATAAACAAAATTCTTCCTTTCTAAAGGACCGTATTCAATTTTATGTGGCCGGGCACTTGGATTTTCTTATGCTATTTAACTATATAGAAGGCTACTACATCCATTAGACATTAGTGATTCACAACTTTACATATCTTGTAAATCTTTTTCTATAAAACTTCACATAATCAAAGAAAAATAAATGAAGCTCGCAATATGGACTTCATGGACTGTATTCACCTTCACTGAATAACACTTAACTCTGCAATATATCCTCGTTTAGAATATCATGTTCAAACAATTACTTTTGTTACTGTTCAATAGTCCACTCTAAGCCACAGTTAATTTCTGTTCATGAAAGGGTATCAGCATTTGGATGTTGAAACATGTTGGTAGTATAGACAAGCATAAGATTTACTAGACATTTCTACTAAACACGAGCTTTTGTTGTGTTATCTTGCTCATATTGGTATCCTTTTGTGTTTTCCTTTGCGGATTAGAATATGGCGCATCTTCCTCTTTTATTAGTATTTTTAATTATATATTTATATATTTATAGATAAGGAGCTTTAAGGAAGTGCCACGTGGCGCTATGCTTTATGAGTTTATTTTGGCTTTTCATAATCTAATTTATTGATACTCGGTCTTGTCCTCCCGAGGCGTGGGATGCCGACTAGTTTAATATATTTCTAAAAAATGAGCTTCTTTTAGCAGTGTATACAAATTGTCTTATCAGAAAAAAAAAGAAAAAGAAAAAGAAAAAGAAAAAGAAGTAGAGTTTGGAAATTGAAACAGATATACTATGATCATGTACTGTGTGAGATATGCAGACACATACATACAATGGGGAAATGTTTTACTTACTCTTAACGTGTACTTTTGAACTCTAGGTGGAGGCAGTTCAGGGTCATATGGTTCTACTTTCTGGTGTAGATCTGGTTGATGGCACTGTAAGGCTCTCCAGATTATGTATTTGTCTTATCATGTGTAGAAAACAAGTCATTTAATGGCTTTGCCCGTGAAATGGTCTTCATGATTTGATTTTTATTTGCAGCCAGTACTTGATATCAAACCTTACTTACCTTATTGTGACAGCATCAAAGGAGCACAAGTACCCGATTGGGTAGAGGTAGATACTCTGCCATGCTGTTTCTAGCAATTATTTTAAGTTCATTCAGGAACTGCTCTTGGCATTTGTCCAATCTCTTTATATGTTAATAGGTTTAGTATTTTTTAAAATTGTTTATTGTTAATGTTTAGCATACTTAATAATGTTCGACAAGCATGCTCTGATGTATGTTAAATACATCAACAACAACAACAACAACATAGCCTCGGTCCCAAATTAACCTGGGTCGGCTACATGGATCAAACTTTTCCATTGTGCTCGATTAAGTGCAATTGATGGTGAGTATGTTAAATACATCATGCTAATGAATTGCCTTATTCAGTAATAAATGTGGTCTTCGTGTCATGTGACCTTGATTTCATTTGAGGAAGCAGAGGTGCGGGTTCCATTTTTCTTTTTTTCTTTTTTTGGTTTCCCACGTGGTGTCCGGCGCCAACCGCACCGACTAATCTACGCACTGAGCACCTTTGTCGGGCCCCATATGGGGGCGGCCCTCCCAACCCATTTTTTTCATTCACTGAGACTTGAACTTGAGACCTCGCTTAAGGGCACCAAGTCCCTTACCACTTGGGACAACCGGTTGTTGGTGCGTTTCATTCTTGTTTCATTCTTCTTTATAATGTTCACCAATTGAGCAAGTAGGAACCAATGGGATTAGTTGATTACCACAACTCAAATACCCTATGGTTATGAGAAAATAAAAAGCTAGCCCATCTCAAATTGTGTTACTCTTCTTGTTAAGGAATTACTCTAGTTATGCAGTGGTTGTGAAAGCATAAACGTCAGATGCACATTTTTGTAAAATATTATGCGTCTTTTTTTTTTTCCTTTTAGGAAGATGGATTGTTAGCAACAGCTACCGTCAAGTTTACTGGAGACTTCTATTCCGCTCTCTCTGATTGCTGGGCGAAAGTGGTAAGTTTGTCAATCCCTTGATTTGACACTTTTCTGAAATGCGGTAAAACTTGATTGATTAAGAAAATCCAACTTGCAAAGGATCCATTATTTGCTCAAGGGGTTCACTTGTTTTGGCTCCCCTTTATAATATGAGAATGAGACTGAGTTAGCTATTTGCATTCTACTATAAAACTAAAGGATTGCTGTAACACTTTATTCTGTCGTCTTCTCTTTTTTTTTTCGGGGCCATTGCTATTGTGAGAACTGTGAACCGCTTAATTTACTGTTCATTACATTACACAGTAGGGCATCAGAACACTTTTATTTCCTCCATCACGCATCAAAATTTGAACTACTAAGTCTGCTAGTGTCATTGCATTATTCATCCTGGGCTTATCTTTCAGGAGAAGAACTCTTTCTACGCATCATGTGACGAGCTTGAACGCTTCATCAAACAAGTGCTTTCTTGGGATATAAGATCAGTGTACCAACGAGTTCGACCTCATGAACCCGTCTCTAAGGGTGAAAGCAATTTAGAGGGTTATGTTGCATCAGGTTTGGAGGAAGACAATGTCAAAGACATTTACCACAATGGAGGTGGACTCACTCAGGATGTTCTGTATCACCTTCTCTTGGAAAGTCTGAAAATCTCTTACAGAATCGACCGTTATACTAATGTCGTTGTTGAGAACATATCACTCGAATCTGACGTCAACACTGATCACAAGCGCCACGGATACATGACATGGAGACATGCACTGTTAGCTTAAATTTAAGATTCCTTTCTTGGTTGGATGGAGGAAATTTAGGATATGATAGGTTTGTTTGCCAGGTTTGGAATAGGCTTTTTTTTTAAAAAAAAAGTTTTACAGGTTTGCAGGAAAAGAATCCAACCCAAGAGAACTGAGATTCTTGTCTCCACAGACTGGCTTTTGAAATATTCACCTTTTGCACTAACTTTATTTTTCCAACCCCTGCCTAGTACTCCTTGATGCAGCATACTTAAAGGCTCTCTAGAGGCAACGGCGCCGGTCCAAAACACACTCACGAAGGACGACCTCTTACGAACGGGTGGTTAGGTATTGCAGTTGGGACTTCATGCTCAACCAGAGATCTCGACTTCAAGCCTTTGTTAGCAGGTCGGTTTGGACTAGTTGGCACTATTCACTGTTATTGTTGAGAAGTCACTCTCATACTATAATAGTAATGATAATAGCACCACTACCACCAACATCTATGCAGTGATGGTATCAATAATGCATACCTGCCAAAGTTGCCTGCTTTGATGGAAAGAAAGATATTGTTAGTTGTAAATTGTAATGCGAAACAGGTACAACCCAACCTCCAACTACCCCACGCAACTGCATTAAATTAGAGTGCCTTTCAGATGTGTTAACTCTTAAATCACAACGAATAACAGTCACAATTGTGGTCGATAACAAACTAAACGTCAAGATTTTAGCTATGCTCTGTTATTTAAGCCTAATAAAAAGGTATGACTTGGACAACGGGGTTGGTTAGCAGTAAGGGCGAGATTGAGATTGTGTGGATTAGGCGTACGATCCTCAATTTGATTCCTCACTGCGTCAAGATTGTTTGGGTCACTGGGTAAGCTCAGGCCAAGTGCATGGCGCTCGGGCCTCGTGAAAATAGTTAGGCTCGTTTGGATCTCATGTATATAAAAAAAATTAATAAAAAATAAATAAAAAGGTCTAACTTGCACATCTAAGAGTCCATGCATCTTTGGTGAAATTGACAAGATATCGTTGCTAAAAAGCAAGGTTTGAGGATGTTGCGGGTTCAACTTCGTTTAAATAAAAAAAATGCATAACTTGGAAATTTTAGAGCCAAAATATCTCGGTGAGTGAGATGAGTGAGATATCAATTGTCAAAAGACAAGATTTGAGGATGTTGTTGGTTCAACTCTTTTTGAAGTCCAAAAAAAAAACACTTGATATCTTAGAGGTTATAAGATCAGATATTCTAACTTTTTGAGTATATCTCCTGTATAATAGAAAGGGACATAAACACTATAATATAAAAAAATGTCTATGACTTCTAGAATAACATAGTTTAATCTATTGTCAAACATCTTTAGTGAGATGGATGACTAGGATTAGATATCACTTGTTAAAAGATAAAATTTAAGAGGTCTGAGTTGGACTCACGTTGGAATCATATTATTCTCAAACAAATACATAGTTTAATGTGGTGACATTTAAAAGTAGTGCTATTTGAAATTGAGTTGGAACCTCCTTACCTCTTTAATGCATGCCTAGCCGTTTTTGGTTGAATGCTTTGAAAATATGCCTTCTTCTTTTGAAATGAGGGCCGCTAAGGGCACCCCACCTATTAATGAAGGCACCCGGTTAATGTGGGCACAAATTGATTTACACAGGGCACCGAAAATTAAACCCAAAATACCAAAAATACCCCTAGTGCAAAAAACCCTTACACCCCCACCACCACTACCACCACTACAGCCACCACCCCGCCACCACCATCACCAGAACCCAGAGCACCAGACCACCCCCCACCACCACCTTCCAGAACCACAGAGCACCCCACCACCTTCACCAGAAGCTGTTGTGCAAGAACCCATTTAGTTTGAATCGACCGGTGAGAGGAATCTCCAAAATCGTGTTTTCGTGTCTCGCCTTGTGTTTCTCCTTTGGTTTACGGCTTTTTTGAGGTTCGTAGGGTCGTGGTGTGGCCGATTTCGTCTCCAAGTTAGGGTTCGGTTGAATAGTTAAAGAAATGAGAATTCGCGGTTCTCGGCCACACGGGCCGAGAGGCGTGCTAACGATCTCGGCCTCGCATGGCGAGACGAAGCTACGGTTTTGGGAACTCGAAGTCTCGGCCCAAAGGCGGAAGAGTTCACGATGTCGCGATTACGCATGGCGAAAGTACTCTAGTTCTCTCGGCGAGACATGACGAGAGCTACAATTAGTGGTAGGTAATGTGGTGTCGGTGGTGTACAATCGAGAATGTGCTCATACTCTCGGTTGTACTTTGGCGTACCATCACCGTGACCTAAGTACACCTCTCGGTCCTTTAGGGCCAGAGACATCACCATACATCTCGGTCTGCGAGGCCGATACAATCGCGCACCCGGACAAAAACTTCTCCCAATTTGCATAAAAAACACAAAAAATCTGCAAAATTACCTCGAGGACGACTTCATCAGCACTTAGAAGCATTACAATCCTCCATTATATAGTGGAAACAACTTGGATTTGAAGAAATTACCAAACCCTACGTTGACAAACAAATCATCATTTTCACTTTGTTTTCCACAACTAAACGGTTCTAATAAACTATCATATGGTTGTCAAACATTGTTTACTGTTGTCGGATGATGTCAATCCGCAAGAATCGATAAAAAGTCGACAAACGCGGTGTGGATTTGTGGTTCAACCTTGTGGTGGGGTGCCTTTTTTCTTTGTCAAAATGATTTGTGAGGTTTGAATCACTATATATACAAGGGCAAAATAGTCTTTTCCACTTTTCTTTGAAATTTTTACAAAAACTTTGGGTGCCTTCATTAAATGGTGGGGTGCCCTTAGCGGCCCTCCGTTGAGGTGCATTAAGTAAGTAGTAGGGTGCCTTTAAAGGGCTCAAACTTTTTCGCACATGAGTTTTATATTTTTTTATCTCGTGGTGTCTTTAATTATTTTTGGAAAATGCTATAGTAACCCGGTTCGGGCACCGTTTTGTGCCGAGTCGGTGGGTCCCACCGATTGTCGGGTTGTCGGTTTGACATCGACTTTCTCTCGGGTGGAAGAGAAAATGATTTTCAAGTTTTTTGGAAAAAAAGAAAAGTAATACGATTGGTTTGACATGATTGTCAAGCCGACCGACTTTTTTGTTTTGTACGAGTTGAAAATTTGAATTTCCTCTAAAAGTTTTAAGCTTTCAATCCCCTCATTCGGGGCAAAAGAAAATGCAAGCAACCACTTATCATTTTCTTCGCGAAGCTCTCGATTGAGGTACTTATCGATTTTTCTAGGGCTTATCGACATAGCGGAACAACGGATTGGTTTGTTCTCGTGTGGAAGAACCGATGGTTTGAACAAAAGGGAGCGATAAAAAAGATAGGCGAGAAGACAAAATAGATACGGTGTGCGACGATCGTCCTCGTTTGGAAAGGAGGCACGTGATTGAAGGTACGGTTGGAACAACCGACTAGTTCGTCTCTAGTGGGTTGACATTAGGAGAGCAAAGATCTTTACGAAAAACTCCGGTGAAGGTAGCTTTTGATCTTCACGAAAAAATAGACCAAGTTAAGCCAATAACAAGAGGGAAAATGGGGTTTGGGCCTTTTTTTCTCTCAAACCCTAAGCGAGAAACCAAAAAGACCAACAAGGCCACGGTGAGAATTTTAATTTTCAAATTTCAATTTTGAAATTTGAAACTCGGGTTTGCAAAGTGATTTTCTATAGTGACACCCATCATCGGTTTGACAAGCTTTCACGAAATTTATTTTAAAAAAAACAAATTTAAGCTGTGATTTCGGTTTGTCAAACAGATTTGCTGCTAGATAGTCAATAGGACCCATTGTCCAACTCATTTCAGTCTTTGCACACAAAATCGTGCCCCAAATGGATCACTAAATCATTTTTACTATTATACAAAAGACGTACCTCATCTAAAAATGTTAAAACATTCAAATCATGATCTAATAGGTCGAAATGAATAATTAGTAGATTGCGGTTTCCAGATGTTGCACCAACACAATAATATTAAGTTATAGAAAATTACATTATTTTAGAGAGCCGCTATGGGCACCCCACCAATTCATGAAGGCACCCTCTTGTTGATGGCACAAAGCATATTACCGAGGGCACCCAAAAATTAGGGCGAAATCCGAAAATACCCATCGTTCAAAACAGAGGCACCCCCCACCCCACCACCGTCCTCTTGAAGCAACCAATACTCTCTTGAACGAACGAGCAAGCAATCCGAGAGTCATTTGTCTTCGTTCCTCTCGTCGTCTCTCTCTCTGTTGTAGGACATTTTTCGAGTTTGAAGGCTATGGATATTGGTCGATTTCGTCTCCACATTAGGGCTCGATTCAAAGTCGTGAAATCGATCGTTCAAAGGTACGTTGATAGTCTAATTAAGTTGCGTTTGGTAGAGTAGTTGTTATGTTTGTGTGGCGGTGCATTCAATGGTTCATTTATTGGAAAGTCGTGGTTCTCGCCACACGAGGCCGAAAAGAGTTTATTTCTGATCTCGCCAAGCATGGCAGCGAGCGAGGGAAATTTTTAGGAACTCGTGGTTCTCGGCCATACAGCGAGAATAGTTTACACAGTCTCGGCAACGAATGGGCAGAGAGTAATTGTGTTATCTCGGTCACCACTTCACGAGAGTAACCATTAGTGTATAGTTTATGTCTTGTCGGTGATGTACAACCGCGAATGTAGAATATCTCTCGGTTGTCCATTACGAGACTTTTATTACAAGTTTCGGTGGATGTTGACCGAGACGTTTGCCTAACTCTCGGTCTGCGAGGCGAATCAATCGCGCCGTGAAAAAACGTCGAAAATTTAAGAAACCACAAATAAAACACATTAAATTTCAACAATTACCTCTTGTTTTACCTCCTCTTGCACCATTGCATGAGTACAATCTTCCATTTTATAGTGCAAACAAGTTCGGATTGGTCGAATTTACCAAACCCTACGTTGACAAACCAAATCATCAATTTCACAGTTTTTGATCCAAAAAACAGTTCCTTCAAAGCTTCTGGTGGTGGGGTGCCCCAGTTTTGCTTTGAAAATGGTTTGTGGGGTTTGAGTGAGTATATATGAAGGGGCAAAATAGTCATTTACATTTTAGATGAGAGAATGAGAAAAAATATGAGTGCCTTTATGAATTGGTGGGGGTGCCCATAGTCACAGAGGTTGCCTTCATTAAAACGATTACACTTTGACAAGATATTTAGGTTCCCACCAACCGCGTTGAACAATTATTTGTCAAACACTGACTGACTGACTGAATTGACTGACTTGACTGACTTGACTATATAAACCGATGGTAACTAAACGGTTAATGGCGCCCGTTTTCATACCATCAATCGACGACAACAACGCTCACAAAATCTAGAGAGAGAAACTCCTCCAGTGTAGAGAGAGAAAGTGCTGAAGCAGAGCATGGTGGACGACTCGTCCTCATCCACGCGCGTCGCCGCGCGGTCGTCGCTCGTCGACTCACTCCGCGCGTGCGGAATCTCAGGCATCCGGATCGACAAGCAGGAGCTCAAGCGCCGGATCCTGATCCCGGAGCACCTCCGCCTCGGGATCCGCGACGCGATCCGGTCCAAGGATCCGGACGCCGCCGCGGAGCGCCACCGCCGCCGCTGCGGCGAGGAGAAGTGCGAGCCGGCGGAGGCGCCGGTCGTGGTGTTCGTGAACTCGAAGAGCGGCGGCCGGCACGGGCCGGCGCTCAAGGAGCGGCTTCAGGAACTGATGGGAGAGGAACAGGTTTGAGTTTCAGATGTGTTTTTTTAGAAATGATTGGTTGCTGAAGTGGTTGAGTTGAGGTTTTTAGTTGAACTAATTTGTGGAGTGGAGATTTGTGTTGGTTAGAACTTAGATCTGATGAAATTTGAGAGTGAATTGGTTTGGTAGTACTGTTTTTGATGGATTTTACTTTAGGTAGTCAGATATGGTGGATGATGTTCGCCAATTCTTATAGTTGTATTCGACTGTCGATTGATGGAGAGGAAGGCGTCGAATGAAGGCGGTGTGGTGTTGTTAGGAGGAAAAAGGCCTGACATTTGGGATTGAAGATTAGATGATGAATATGAACCTGATTGTCGAATGCGAAAGTTGAGATGAGGTGTAGATGATGATGACGATGATGATTGATGTTGGATAGTTTAGATTAGGCTTGCTCTTCATTAACTTGACCAATTCGCACTTTCATTTTTACGTATCTTGTGCATTGTGTCCGTATAAAAGTGTGCATTTGTGATGCAGGTTTTTGATCTCTCACTTGTGAAGCCACCAGAATTTGTCGAGTTTGGGTTGGGCTGTCTAGAGATAATGGCCAGTTGTGGCGATCAATGTGCGAAGGTGACTCGTGAGAAACTCAGGATTATGGTATGTCGACCTTGGAATACGTGATTGCTAGTTTCAGAAATTAGATTCATATCAGAGGATCATTAAAGTCTTTTTGCACAGGTTGCAGGAGGTGATGGCACAGCTGGTTGGATACTGGGAAGTCTTGCAGAACTTTGTGTGCAGCACCGAGAGCCAGTTCCTCCAACTGGAATTATTCCACTAGGCACAGGCAATGACCTATCTAGGAGTTTTGGTTGGGTGAGGATTCAGTTTCTTGGGCTTGCCTGTTTGTTATTTAGTATTAGTTGACATATGTTACTTGATTATTTTCATTAGGGTGGTTCATTTCCTTTTGCATGGAGGGCAGCCATCAAGAAATATCTGTCTAAAGCAATTTCAGCTCCAGTTTGTCGCCTTGATAGGTAAAAGTTTGCTTCGTTTTTACATTTAGGTGGCAACGATGCTTTCAAGGTGTCAAGGGGTTTGCCTTATCTGATAAATCTATCTGCAGTCAAACTTTCTGTCAGTTTTGAGCAATCAGATTTCCCCTGCTTTGCATTTCATTCCAAATCTACTCTGATTCTCTTCTCCTTTTTGCACTTCAAATGTACTTCATCTCACTCCTTACTGTTCTTGACCATAGTTGAACTTTTTCATGATAAACGAGTAACTAAAGAAAGAGGTAAATATGTTAGTGCCATGGTTTGGTAATTTTATGTGTAGTAATAAATTAATAATGTTTTTTCATAGTGCACTATGTAAGATTTGCTTTTTCTTTATCCTTGGAGGTATTTTAAAATTTTGTTGTTATGTTGATGCAGTTGGCAGGTAGTTGTTACGATGCCAGATGTAGGAAAGGTAGAACTACCTTATTGTCTACAACCTGTGAAGGAACAAACTCTTGATCAGGTGACAAATTTTAAGAGTTCAGTTCTTTTAATTGTTGATTGCTTCTGCAGGTTTTATTTTAACTGTTCTTGAGTGATTTGATTTGTTACGTGGTTGATTGTGGTGTAAAGCACAGCGTCCTTAATCTTTTTGAATTTTGATCTTATGATTAGGAGTTTCATGGATAAAACTTGCATTGGAAAGCCATGATTTTCAAATAAATGAACATCCATGGTATGAGAGACAAATATTGTCAATCGTACTGATATAAACCATTATTGATGGTCTCAAAAGCAAACAAAACCATATACTGATTAACTAAACATTCTTAGTATGAGTATGGCCATTACCTAATATTTTCATAGATATAACATTCTACTAGTGAAAAAAGAAAAATTAGAAGTCGAAGGAAAAGTGGAAAATGCTGAGTGAATTATCGCTTATAGCATATTGTGCATAATCTTTGCTTTTATAGCATACATTAAATTTTACTCAATTATGAATTGTTCATGATCATAGGAATATGTTAAATGGCTCTACCCCTCCATAGGACCAGTACTAGGTTTCTTATGATTGCTATTCGTTGCTGAAAGGCCATGTTAAGAGAACATTGAATCTTATGATTACATTCTCTGACTGCGGTGATAATTTTAAAGCTAAAGCCTACTAAGTAAAGACATGATAGTCAATTAAATGAAATGGTCCACAGTTAAAAGTTTCCAATTTACTTGTCTGTGTGCATAACCTTCTTTCTGTGGTGAAACAGAGTATTTACATTTTTATTATGATGCACTGCCAATAGTAGAAGTATTAGATTTTGATTTTTGTAGAACAAACAGTTCCTATGAAATAATGATTCGATCTGCTTAGTCACTGCACTCACGGTTTTATATTAGCCCTTCCAGAAAAAAATGTCTTCCAACTTTAGTGTCATTATTACTTTGTAAGTATTTGTTTTAATTATTTATTCCATGTTAGTTTGAGTTATAAAACTTTGTTTATATTCTTCTTTTTTAACACATTGCAGGACTTGGATGTTAATGAGAAGATACCCCAAACACTGACTTGCTATGAGGGTGTGTTTTATAATTATTTTAGCATAGGTATGTTTTTCTCATTCACCAATTGTCTCCTGTTTATTTCAGAAGCTTACATATGTTTCTCTTTTTACCATAACTAGTAGTCAAGCGTACCTAAGCCTCAATCCCAATTTAGTCACCAAAACTATTAGTGAGTTACTGAGTTTATTTATTTATATTCTTGAGGCTCTTGACATTTTATAAAATACTAAGCTTGGAGAGTTTGGTCTTACTGTGAATATTAGCACCCTCCCATAACTGCTTATCAATAGATCTGCACTAGTACCCTTTGTGTTGATGAAATGCCCCTCTTGGTCCATAGGATCCCAATCACAAAGGTTAACATGTCCCTGGGTTTTAAAAATGGCCTCAATTATGATATGATGTATAACCGGTGATTTGAGTGCATTGATGTTAGTTGATACTCAATTTAAAGTTGTACCATCATACAAAAACTAAAAGTGTTGACGTCTAATCTTGTGAGTTGTTCATTGGCATTCCAATGGTAACAAAAGTGTTGACGTCTAATCTTTCCATGACATTGCTTTCCTTGTGGACATATTTGGATCATCAATGGAACTAAAAGTCGTAGCTTTTTGGTATGGACCCTATCAGCAATGATTATCCAGCTATTTAGAAGCTGTTCTAAACCTTCAACATCGTCTTGATTATGGAGCCCGCATATACTGTTCCTTACTCATGATTCATGACCTTATACGTTCTTTTTATTCTTTTCCCTTTAGATCATTTTAAAACGCATGCTTTGCTTCTTTCCCCTGTTAGGGATGGACGCCCAAGTTGCTTATGGATTCCACCATTTACGCAATAAAAGGCCATACCTGGCTCAAGGTCCAATCTCAAACAAGGTCTGGTGAGATCTTCCTTTCTCTTTCTTGCTTACATTATTGATCCAGTATGTTTATTATTGTATGCATGCTGTCCATTTTGTAATGCATATTTATGATGTTCTCTAAGGCCAAGTTAGTTTTGGAATGCCTATGTTGTTCGTGGCATGAACTGAGTGGAAGGACAAAAACATTGTAGGCTAGATCAGTTACCTTACCCATTAGGAGTGTACTCTACTGTACTGAGTTAGTTTCATTTGGCCAAATCATAAATCAAGCCGATAATATATATATATATATATATATATATATTTTATTTTATTTTCATTTCTACTGTACTGAGTTAGTTGCATTTTGGCTGTATTTTCTAGTTTTAGTACTTGGGATCTATGTGCCAAAGTCTCAACTGAACATATTTCTCTTGCAGTTAATCTACTCCACTTATAGCTGCACACAGGGATGGTTCTGCACTCCTTGCATGAAAAGCCCAAGTTTAAGGTTTGACATCGCTGTCTCAAATAACTCATTTTCTTCTGCATTCCAGTAAATCTACTTGGTATTGTACAGTTGCACTTTTTTATTTGAGAAACTTTAATTTTATCCGATGAAAGATTTTTGATTTTATCAGCTTTCTTGGAATGCATTAATTATGAGGGATTTAAATAATTATGAAAGCACATCATCAACCGCATTAAATCGAGCTTAACAAAAGCGATTGATCCATGTAGCCGAACCTAAGTACTTCCTCCAGTCAATAATACAAGTCATTTTGCTCAAAACACACATATTAAGGAAAGCATTAACTATAGGTTTAAATTACATTCTTGCCCATGCTTTAATTACGTCATTAATCGCACCAATCCTCTATTTATCCAATTAAAGGAGAACAAGTCTTTAAATTGCAATTAAATGTTTAGGGATACAATGGGCAAAGAGGGAGAAATGTTTTTTAGAATTCCGAAAATGACTTATAATTTTTGACGAAGAGTTTTTTGTAGGATGACTTATAAAAATGACCGGAGGAAGTAATTAGGAATTAAGCTTTTGTTTTCTGTGACATATTCACTTGCAACTGTTCCTAGTTGTTTGCGTGAGATGGTGGAACAAGGACGATCACGGTTCTTATTTTGCATCCGTGAGAAGCCTGGAATGCAAATGTCAGATACGGTACTGTAACAGGGGTGTATTCAATTGAGATTTAATAGACTTTTGGTTACTTTTATAAGCGGATGACTTTTTTTAAATTTGTAGATTTTCGTAGGCTTTTATAGACTTTGATAAATATTTATGTAGACTTTATTTTGATGACTTTTATTAACATTTAATATTTTCAATGACTTTTGTGAACTTCTTAAACTTGATTTTGATTGATACGATTTGATTTTTGTAATTTTTATAGTGAAACAAATATTTTGCTTTTTATTATAAAAATAAATAATTAATTATATTTTTTTCTTAAGAACTATTACTAGTTATTTAAAAATTATTTTTGTATTTTAATAAAAAAAAGCATATAGACATATTAATGGATTACGATCAAGATAGTAGCATAACAAATAAGTAAATAAAATATCAACAAAATAAATTGGTAAGTAAATCATCTTATAGTGGCAAAAAAGAATTAAATAAGATCATAAAAAATGTTAGTGTAAAAATTTTGCACTTTATTTTTTTGACTTAAGTAAAAAAAATTATATATTTTTTTCCTTAAGAATGATAGTTTAAATTTTTGAACATGCACTTCTTGCATTTTTAAAAAATTTACAATTATTTTATCCAAAAATAATAATATTACACTTTTTGAGATTATAATAATACACTTAATAAACCACCTCGTTCCATTCCCGTGTACCCGCCTTGTGTGGCGGGGAAATTTTTTGTTTCACAATAAGACCTGGACGAAACTTCTTTGTAAAAAAATGTACATCGATTCAAGAATGAGATCTTGTTAATAATGACATCATTTTCATTTTCATCAACATAGACATTAGAGTATAATGGGCGAGCAATGAAATCCATAAGTTGTGGAGTGATTGGAGAAGTTGATAAAAACAATTGATAAGAAAAAATCTTGTGAACAATGAAGTCCTTATTGAAGAAGGGAACCAACAAAAATTAGAAGTCTCTAAAAGTTTTTGGGTTGAGGTGAAGAGAAGTTGAAGATTTCTTTATGTGTATTTTTATACAAAAAGTCTATAAAAGTTGAGATTTGTAACCAATCCACAAAAGTCATCAAAAAATTAAATACATCTTACTTTTATAAACTCTCTGAAAGTTTAAATTGAATATAGACTTTTTAAAAGTCTATAAAAGTTCACATTGAATACACCTTACTTTTATAAACTCTCTAAAAGTTTTAATTGAATACACCTAAACTTTTTTAGTTATTAAAAGTAACCAAAAGTCCATTAAAATCTCAATTTAATACACCCTTGTAAGAATGAGGCTGCTCCTCTATGTTTGTGCTTGCTCATAAGTTTTTCTCTTATTTCTCTAGTCACGTTAGTTGCTTCCTCTTATATCAGTAGTGCCTGTGGTAGTAAGTGATATTTCCTGGAAGAATAGCTTGAGAGGATGTAATGAATGTGATCGTCATTTTAACTTATTATTGCAATAATGATATTTTGTTGGAGAGGATGGCATGATGCGCTAATGGCAGCGTTACATTTGCTAAAATGATTTTGGTAGGGGGCTGAAAAACATTCTACGAATGCACATCAAAAAAGCCAATTGCTCAGAATGGGAGCATGTCCAAATGCCTTCAGAGTAAGTTACAATATCCCTTATTCTAAAATATTTTGAATCTCAATCGTTTTTCCATTCGGTTTTTCAATTTGGTTAGAGCCTTAGGTCATAGCTCGATTACTGTGATTTGGCCATGTCTGATACCTATTCATGTCAAATGTCTGCAATAGCTAATATTTTTCTTGTTTCACTCTTATTTATTGCCGCTTACTCATAGGGTTTCTTCTCACTTCTGGTCCATATTTGATCTGACAATTTTTTTTTAATAATTATTTATTTTTTGGGTTGCAGCGTCAGGGCAATAGTTGCTTTAAATCTTCACAGCTATGGAAGTGGAAGAAATCCTTGGGGAAAATTAAAACCAAAGTATTTAGAAAAGGTAAGGTTGTTCACAGTCGTAAATTCCAACGGAGGTAATGTTGCTAAAAAGAAAATGGACCACATTCATTTTTCTTAATTTGTTCATGCGAAAATTAAAACCAAAGTATTTAGAAAACGTAATGTTGCTAAAAAGAAAATGTTAACTACATCTACAAGTAGTGTGTACATGTGAATATGAGCTGCATAAGTCTCTAGTCATATTGCTTTCTTCTTAAGAGAAAAATATATGATATAAATAACACAAATCCTAATTTGGATTTGGATTTAATAGGCTTGGTTGATATTGATTAACGGACCATTACTTAAACAATTAATAAATTATAGCTTTCAGGTTAATTGCTTCTCAAATGGAAAGCATCTGCTGTTGAGTGTCAAAGAGCTTAAATTTCATTAATTTATCCCAACCTCTTTTTTCATATGTGAAACTAAATGAAGCTTAAATTATTTGATTTCCAGAAAGGATTTGTTGAGGCCCATGTTGACGATGGGGTCATTGAAATATTTGGCCTAAAGCAAGGGTGGCATGCTTCATTTGTGTTGGTTGATCTCATCACTGCCAAACATATCGCCCAGGTACGACAAACTTATTACCTTGCTTTTCCCGATGAATTTAAGTTTTAAATATCACACCTGGTTTCTTTAATGTTCAAAGATTTGACATATGGTCTTCATTTGGGCATGGCATTACTCTGTTAGATATCATATTTAGAGTACATCAAAACAATTAGTCATGAATGTAGCTTGGCAGAGATTCGCTGTTCAGAAATTTGAAACAAACATCATACAGCTTTTCATAAGCCAAGTCCTAAATATTCACTTTCTATTCCTACCAGCAATGTTATTGTCTGATAGTATTCTCTTAAAGGCCTACGGCCACAACAACAACAACAACAACAACAACAACAAAGCCTCAATCCCAAATTAGTTGGGGTCGGCTACATGATGATGGATCAAACTTTTCCATTGCACTCGATTTAGTGCAATTGATGATGTGCTTTACAAATCCTTTAAATCTTGTCTCGTAAAGGTCTAGGAAAAAAAATTAATGAAATCTTTGGGTATGATTTCTTTTGTTCTTACTTTGGAGAAGGCGGCATGAGTTTCATCTTTTGCCATGCTGCTGACACCAAATACAGAACCTAACTCTTGCAAATGGAATACTTCTTTGTGTTACCTCTGAAACTGCTTGCTATGTATCAATGCGTTGCAACAGGCCGCAGCTATTAGATTTGAAATACGAGGTGGGGATTGGAAGCAATCTTACATGCAGATGGATGGGGAACCATGGAAGCAACAGAACGACAAGGAATGCTCTACATTTGTGGAAATAAAGAGGTCTCCATTTCAATCTTTCATGTTAAGTGGTGAATGATCCGAGTGAGGTGACAATTTTTAACTACCCTTCATTATTTGTATAATTTATCAATGTTTGTTGTTCACGAGTTAACATATATTTGTGCATGATTGTGAAAAAAATTAGAGTGTAGAGTAAACCCCTTAATTTTTTTGTAGTTATGTATGGTAGTCCTTTTTATTTAGACAAGACATTGAGAAGGGATCGGTCAGCCGCCCTTGATTCTTAGGGCGCTAACACATCCTGAGGTGTATTGAGGGTGGAGACAAGTGCTTAGTGTGCCTCAGCACTGGTAAATCAACCTTACATGTTATTCATTTCAGTAGTATACTATTGAAGAACAATTTTTTAAGTGTATCATTTTAATTTAAAGTGTATGATTTTAAAAATAGGACTAAAGTCAAGTTGCATAACAACAACAAAGCCTCTGAATGAGTTTTTTTTTTTTCTTCTTCCGAGGCCTCGAATGGTTGAACCAGAAATAGTTTGGGTGAGTTACATGAATCAAACTCTTTTATAAGTAAAGACTTAAGTGCATTCTATGACAAAATTAATTCATCCATTAAACTTGTTCTCAGAGTTCAAATAAACTTAATGCTAAATTATGTCCCAAATATTAATAATAGTTTGATGTTAGGTCTTTTAGCAAGTAATATTTTTTATTTTTTGATTTGAAGAGGAGTCGAACTCATTGCCTACCTAAACTCTTTTAGCAAGTGATGATTTAGTCATCTCATTAGAGATGATTTGGCAGCCATTAGTTTTGTTTTTTTTTATAAGAAAAAAACAATAACTTGGGAGGCTAAAACTCTCGACATCTTAGTTAATACACTCAAAATAATTTCTCGTTCTTTCTAATCATACGCTAATTTTCAATACCACAACAACATCAATAGCAACAACAACAACATAGCCTTAGTCTCAAATTAATTGGAGTCGGCTACATGGATTAATTTTTTCATTGTGCTCAACTTAGTGCAATTGATGGTGTGCTTTTCAAACCATTCAAATTCTTCATAATTAATGCGTCATAAGTTAACTTTGGTCTACTCCTATCATGTCAAATTTCTTTAGTTTATATTGAGTAAGTTTTTTAGTGGGAGTATTTATAGGCCGTCTTTGCAGGGTGACCAAACCACCGTAATCACTTTTTCCTAATCTTTGTGTCGAGTTGATATTACTCATACTTGGTTTTGAATTTCAAACCAATCTTCAAGACAAAAAATAAAAACAAAAAAAGAAGATGATTTGGTGATTCGTTATCAAAATGGACACCAATTCCATTAATTTCTGCATAAATGTTTGTCTGCAAACAAATCAAAGTATAATGAATAGACTTCCGCGATCAAGTGTACATTCTAGTGTCCCAAAAAGGTCACCTTAGCATTGTCTTTCATTTTTTTTTTTTTAAGGATTCATATTTTACCACAAAAGATATGGCTAAAGTGCACATCGGATATTACAGCAACAAATGTTGAGTATGTTAAAAAAAAAAAAAAAATGAAAAAAAAAGAAAGAAAATAGAGAGTATGTCACATCTCAATAAGAAGTAAAGTGAAAAGTAGATTTTGAAGTGTTGGTCTCCGCAGTTTGAGACGATCCTTGTTTCCACTTCTCATTGTCTCCAATCATCACCATCATGGCAATTGGCAATCCCACAGCCTACTACGTAATAGCTCGCATAAATCCAAATCTTTTCCAGCACTGTTGTTCTCCCTTGTGTTTTGTGCTGCAAAGTTGGAGTTCATTATGGACACTTAGACTATGTAGTGGGATTTATATAACATAAGTCTTTAATATGATATTGAGTATTAGAAAATATTGAAAAAGAATATCATAAAAGATTACTTCATGAGCACCATTTGAAGTGCTAATATTTTGGTAAACTTCATAGTAAACTATGTTATTTATAGATGTTGACTCTTAGCATTCATCATCTGCATTTAATATCATTAGTCCACCTCTTTCAGTGACTCGAGATAGGGCTACGTATAGTTGACCATCTATAAATATTTGATTCGGCAAGAATAACCTCGTGCATTTTAGTGGTTATATCCCTTACTTTTATTGATCGTCATAGCAAAATATGAAAGGAGGGTGGCGTCTATTTAATTTAAATGGCCACTTCGATTGACATTATTATCCTTGGAATCGTCACTTCATGCTCTTGAAATAATAGTCGCCAGACCATTTATCAAGATGCACAATACCAACTCCATTTCATAAACCCTTAGTTTGATTTAGATTTTGAAAAAGCACGAATTGTACACCCACTTTTAATTGAAGATTATGATTATCCTAAAAATTGCAAATTGTTTAGGAACTTTATTGGGTATATTAAGTCTTCATTACTCTTTATTGTAGTTGAAATAGCTCACAAAAAAAAAAAAAAAAAAAAAAAAAATTAAGACACTGAATAAATGTAGTTGAACTTTGTAAAAACTTCTAACAACCTATTTATTAATAACTGTATTGGATGTTGTAAAATATGTTTTTTTTTTATTGCGCCATTTTTCATGACTGAGCAAATCATCTTCCATGAAACCATAACATTTTATATTTCAACATCCATTGATCCTCAGGTGGTGATAATTTTTTATTTTTTTTTCGATTTTGTGGTGAGCTTTTTTTCCATCAATCTTTATCAAAAAAAATTAGTTCACGTTGTGGTGTGATGCAACGTCTGTGATACGATGTTGTGGAACTTATAAAAGGTTAGGCTTGATATTAATCTCATACGTCCTTGGTGGCTTTATTAACAAATTATTAGACGTAAATTTTTAAAATTAATAATATATTATAATATGTTAATTATATATTAATCAAGTTTTAACAATATAGTTTTCAACCACTCTTGTTTAGTCTCTAAAAAAATATTTTTTCTATCTATATCAATTCTTCATTCTGCTATCTTTAATCAATTATATTTTGAACCACATACCCTAAGATTATAACAATTTGAGAATTGGCACTAGATTTTTTTTTTTTTTTTTATTTGGCATAGTATTAAGTGAGACTAATAGTATTATGGCTTAAAAAAAGACTAATGATAATGTTAATTAAGCAATTGATTGAAGTTTTTGACCAAGTAGTCGACCCCAATTAATTTGGAATTGGGGCTAAGTTGTTGTTAATTAAAGTCTTTTATGATAAAATCATCGTTTCATATAGAGATGACAGTAATCAAATTGATTTATACAATTTTTGTTTATACAATCATTAACCAACATGACAAAACATAAAATAACCCTAATTAAACTATTCGGCTAATTGAATTTGAAGCAAGAACTTTGCAGCTTGGATAAATTAACCAACCAAAAAGTTGCCTTGTGATGAGCTAAGTCCAGCAGTTCATCACTCCTGGACGGTATTAATTAATTTGGTCTATAAGCAAGGAAAAATTAATGCTAACACTACTATTAATCAAGATTATATTAACAAAGAGACAATAGAGAGGAATCAGACAATGAAGCCTAACATAATTAATAAATATTTCCATGTGCACTATTAAGCTTAAGCACATGTATTCAAGTGGGCACCAGCCTTTGTTAGGACCCACCAATTAATGAACATGGTTCCTCATCAAACTAATCCCAATTTTTAAGGTTTTGAGAGAGTTATAAAGCAAACCACACTTTAAGGTTTTGTTCTATAAAGTTGAGGAGCCCCTTTTGAACTCTATGCCCTTCATCATAAAGATCAGATTAAGTGGACCCAAAATCAGATAATCAGCTCATGTTTATTATTATGATCATGACTTAGATCGATAAATAGTTATAGTTACTTAACAAATCTAATCAATTGCTCTAAAAAAATTAATCAATTTTGAAGTTTATCACCATTCATCTCAACTAGCTGAAACACTCTTTTTCTCGCTAATAACTTTTAGAAATATACTTTTGTAACTGGGCACCAGGTGAAATTTGAAGTGAGGACTTGTTTGGTATGAGGTGCATAAATTTTTAAGGAGATAACTCACAGGGAGTTGGAAACTAATCTTGTTTGGTTGTCCAACATCTGCAAAGTTATCTCACAACTTACACCTTATGGTGAGAGATATCTCCCCACCATCCCCCTTATGGAGTTATCTCCCAAAAGTTGTGGACACAATTACCCCTTATTAATGACCCTTTTATTATTCATCTCTCTTTTGTTTGATGGCTATTTATGTCAATTTATATTTTTCATTGTTTAAATATCTAAAACTTCCCTGCAATTTTAAAGTTGAACCAAACATAAAAATATTAACTCCAATGAGATAACTCGAACTAACACTGTAAGTTAGCAAAAATGAACCAAACAAGGCCCGAATGTCCCTCCATGTGATATATCTCGAGGAGTGTGAACACCCATCTTGAGGTGTTACGCACACACCTTGAGGTGTATAGCATGATTGGACACCCACTTATTGGGTCCATTGGGTGCCAAAGTGAGCGTCCAAAATGATTTACTCTAGCATCTTCTCACTTTAAAGAATTCTCGTCAAAGCATCTTTGGTGAGATAGTAGAAACATCGATCACTTGTCAAAATGCAAGGTTTCGAAGGTCGTGATTAGACTCCCACTAAAGTTTAACAAAAAAAAAAAAAAAAAAAAAAAAAAAAAAAAAAAAAAAAAAAAAAAAAACAACTTCTATTCATCTCTTGTTAAAGTGGACTAGGCATCATCTATTTAGATGCAAACTCTAAGTTCAAACTCACCTCAGAATCATTAAGAAGGAGCACGAAATCACCTAGGAATCATTAAAGGATGGAAAAAATATCTACTTTATTTGCACAGCTTAATATGATTAGTTATAATTAAAATTAATTAAGACCTCGTCTCATAATTTCAAATATGTCGATTTAAACAGGTTAAGGCAGTTGGTCGTGTATACTAAATAAAGTGCATTTCGGGATGTGTAGACCAAAATATATAGTTCCACGTATTGATTAAGTGTGACTTTATAAATAAGTACGTAGTTAAGTGTAGATCTCTTCCTAAATAGTATGGAGGCCTTTTAGTAATTAAAACCTCACACATGTGAGTGCAAAGTGGTTAATTAAGTTGGAGACGGTATCATGTGTGTAAAGTGGTTAAAATAAAAAAAATTGTCCATAGGCCAAATACTTCTATACGTAGAGTGAATATGATTTTAAAACAACTCCTCCATGCGTACAAGTTTACGTCTCAATGCGTATCAAATGGACTCCAAACATACAGTCAATTTGTCCATAGGCCAAATACTTCTATATGTAGAGTCTCAAAATTGTGAGCATGTTTATAATAAAAAAATTGTGACATGTGAAAATAAAAATAATAACTCTGAACCTCCCTAATATATAGAGTATATAAAGGATCACTTTATGGTGTCTCAAAACGGACACGAACACGCACTTATCGGTATCTATATTATACATATTCAATGCGTAAAGCAACGGATGCTAACAAGTGCGTGTCCACATGTTGGGACACCAAAGTATTTTTTTTTACTTGAGTGGAAGTCAAACTCACGACTTCCCAAAATCTTGCTTTTTGGCAAACGATGTCTCTACTATCTCGTCGAGAGATGCTTTTGGCAAGGGCACCAAAGCATTTTCTATACATAAACGTTGTTTGGTCTTTGGCCTCGGTTCAGCATCTTTGCCGTCGCTTATTATTAACGTGACATTCAATAATCAACTTTTGTACGGTTTGGTTGCATTTTTTCAAAAACATCCGCATACATACTTTTTACTTTTCGTAAGACGTCATCAAAAGTATAAGCTAAAAGCAAAAAAGAGAATTGAACAAGGCCTTTTAATAAGGAAAATGATTTAATGACCTAGTTTGGGGCACCGTTTTATGCACCGAAATGAGCTAAACAGATGGGTTCCACTAACTATTAGGTAGCGATTTGTTTGATGATGAAATCGCAGATTCAATTTGTTTTTTTTAAAATAAATTTTATGACTCGTCGAGACGATCGACGAGTGCACGTCGGTATGGAAAAACACTTGTAAACCAGTTTTAAATGTCAAACTTGAAATTTGAAAATTAAAATCCTCTTTGTGGCCCTACTCAACGTTTTTGGTTTTTTGACTTAGAGTTTAGAGAGAAAAAAGGCTAGAACCCCCTTTTCCCTCTTGTTTTTGGGTTCTTGGTTTAACTTGGTCTTTTTCTTTGTGAAGATCAAATGATACCTTCATTGGAGTTTTTCATGAAGATCTTTGCTCTCCCAATGTCAACCCAGTAGAGGACGAACCGATCGCTTGTTCCGACTATACCTTCAATCACGTACCTCCTTTCCAGACAAGGACGAACTAGTTGCACAAACTTTCCGATCGCACACCCATGTATCTCCTTTGTCTTTTCGCTTCCCTTTCTCGCTCTCTTTTGTTCGAACCAGTCAATTCTTCCATACGAAGACGAACCAATCCGTTGTTCGGCTATGTCGGTGAGCCCTAAAAAAATCAATAAACCCCCGATCGGGAGCTCCGCGAAAAACGACGACATGGGGTGGTCATCTTTCTTTTGCCCAAAATTAAGGGATTTAGGGCTTGAAACTTTTGGAAGGAAATTCAAATTTTCGAAATTTCTGAGACGAAGCAAAAAAAGTCGAGTCGAGTTGATCCGTCGGATTAACCGTATTGATTTTTATTTTTTTTCCAAAGAATTTGAAATCATTTTTTCTTCCACCTTAACGAAAGTCAATCTGTCAAATTGAAAACCCGACAAGGTGTAATGGCCCAAAGTCGTTAACCATGTTTACATCTTTAAACAGCTCAACGACGACCGTCTTTATGGGACCCACACCGTGATATGTCCGTTTCCGAGGCAAGGGCCGAGGTGCATTTTATATTTGTTGTGATGTATGCCTAGTGTATTATATTTTTGTAGACTATTTAGTTAATTTTCTACCACTATGTAGGTATCGAGACGAGCGGGGACGTACCTCGAGTCGCGTGTCGACGTGGGACCGAGGTAGCGGCATATTGGGGTAAGTTTAATTTATTTGCATAAAATGTGAATTTATTGGGTCATAAGTGGCTTTAATGTGGCCACATTTTTAGCTAAGTCTTAAAGTTTGGAAAATAAAACAATAGGCATTGGATGTGCATCGAGACGCACATTAACCCATCATGAAGCAAGGTGTCACTTTGTTGAGTCACTCACAAGTGACTTGGGACAAGTGGGATAATGTGCTTCATGTGATGAGCCTCGAGACACGTGTGCACACCAAGATCAAAGGCTAGCATTTAAACCACATTTGTGTATATAAAGCACACCAACTGGGATTCTTATCCCCAACAATCAACCGGGAGAGGAGAAGAAAAAAAAAGAATTACTGGTGGAGGTGGAGGAGAAGGAGAAGGAGAGAACCAGAAAAGACCAAGGTGAGTGTGGTGTTTCAATTGTTGTTGCGTTGAGGGTTGGTTTGGCGACGGGAGGTTCGGGAGCTCGGAAGCTCGAGAGCTCCGTCTTGGGAGGAAGGAGACAACTCGAAAGAGTCGTCTCCCCTCCCGAACGAGCTGGGGTTGATTCGCCAACCCCAACGAACCGAGACGTGCGTGTGCCCCCCTTCCCCAAACGGGTCGGGCCAAGGGTGCAGGCTGTGCTCGGCCCATGGGCGAGCCAGTCCAGCGACCTGGCCGAGGTCGGCCGTCGACCGACCTAAAAAAAAAAAAAAAAAAAAAAAAAAAAAAAAAGAGAAAAGAAGAAAATAAAAAGAAGAAAAAAATGGAAAAAAATCCGGAAGAATTGGGAAAAATTTCGAAAAATTATATTTCGACAAAATAAATAGAAAGTAATGAGTTTCTATGAAAAATAAAATATTTGGAATTTCGGACAAGCATTTTACCGAGGTTTTACCTCGAAAAGTGCAAAATGGGCGGATTGGCATAAAATAAAAAAATTAGAAATTTGTCTCGACTTCAATTTGACCTAAAGTGATACATTATTAAATGTTAGAGAACTACGGGGAGAACTCATGAGTTTGGACACGCATTTCGAATTGTCGAGAGATCGAATAGTAGGACAAGCGTGTGAATTGTAGGTAAACCTGTGAGAATTTTATATTTCATTTCATTCATCTTTGTTGATTTATTGGTCTCTTGGTAGACATTACTACTTGAACTCGCACATCATGTTGTTCTTGTATCTATTTATGGATGAATATTGTGACATGATGCCTTGTGAATTGTTTCATTGACTCGATTCCTACACTTGATGTCATTCTTGAAAAGATTGATGAAAAACATGCTAATAGAATAATTTGGATTTAATCGGACTTGTATTTGATTTCCTTTGGGCTTTGTAGCCTAACTTGTTTTAGAATCCTAGAATTTTGGAATTATTTGTCTTTGAAAGTAAAGTAGGGATTATCTAGTGTCCATTGCACGAGAGATGCACGGTTCACGGGGACATGGGTCTACCGGGGTTAGCACTCACCACTACACTTGCGCGGCACACGAGTTATGGGACTCGGGGTGGTCGGCAAGCATGAGGTTAATGTTGTGTAAGCGTAGAGCGTAGCTCGCTAGTTGTGTGAAATATGTTGAGCGCGACTCCATATAGTAGTGGGAAATGGTAGGTGATAGGTCTCACCACCGATCGGACGTAGATCATCTCAACTTAGCTTTGTGTCTGTCTCTACATCTTTAACTATGATATTTACTTGCATTTCTTGTTTCAACAATTTATTTCGCTACTTTATGCTTTTAAATATCATTCGTTTATTTTGGAAATGTGGCATAAAATTCTCCAATTAATACTTAAATATCACTATACCCACATTCTAGTTTGTGACGGTGGGTATAGGTCAAATCGAGCAAGCAAGACAAACCAGGGAATGAGAAGATCGGCAACTTCCTCCGAACAGATTCGGCGACTCTCCTCACTCATTTTGTATGTCTCGACTTTTGTTGTATTATTATTGTTTATGTCATTTTGGATTGTACATTGGGTTGAGTGAATAGTTTCATATATATACATGCATGCGATTTGTATTTTTCCCCGATTTTCCACACTTATGAATTTTGGAGAATGAATGCTTCCGCTTCACAGGATAATGGCATCGGAATTAACTTTCAATTGCATAATATATCAATACATGGATTTAAATGAATATAGAGACGAAAGGTGACTAATACGTACTTAAATCTTAAGTGGTTAGAATTAAAGGCTTAAGTACGGAATTAGGCTTCAGGGCGGTGCCATGTTTAAAAGTTGGAGCCGTCACGAGGCAGTATGTGGGATCCACTGATTCGGTAACACCTTGCCCAAACTGGGTCACTATGGCATTCTCCATATAGGTGAGATAATGGATTAGCTGTTTGACTGGGCCGTTAGGCCCTATCTTACCAGACACGTGGGCCCGTAATAAGTAAAATGCAAATCCAAGTAGGCGTTATACTGCCACGTGAGCTCTAACTCCCGACATTTGCTGACATGGAATTAAACAAACACAGAAATAACCCAAAATGACGTCATGATGACGACGTGTCGTACCCAAAGGAGCGACACAGCGACCGCTACACAGAGTATCGTAGCAGTAGAGAGCTTTTGTTGGCTTAAGTTCACGTGAGTGGGGCCCACTTTTACACCACGTGGCGCGCAATCGGGACGCGGAGCTCCGTTCTTAACTGGCCTCGGGGGACTACAAAAGTCACGCACGAACGGTTCTCGAGAGACTGATCAGGTGAATCGAACCGGACCGGAAATTCAGCTGGGGCTCCACGTGGCGTGATGACGTCATCAGTAGCATTGAAAACAACAAAACAAACAAAATAAAAACAAAAAAAATAATGAAAAAAAAAAAATTTGGACAGCTTTTTGAAGGGGAGATGCATCTGACCTGATTAGATTAAGGGGGGAGAGCTTATTTTTTAGTTAAGGTTTAATCCGAAGATTAAGGAGGGTGTGTCTTTTGGGTGAGTGACATCTAATTATGTAATTGCTTGGAGTGTAATTGAGATGAGACCAAACGGTGTTGCTAAGCAACTTCCCTATGTTCCCTTGTTGTCTGTCAGATGCGCCTCGAATCATACACCGACACGCGATTTAATGTACCTTTGACAAAAATTAAGGGTGAGGGTTTGTTGGATTATAAGTAGGAATATGAGAGCGCGCATCTCAAAATATGTACCTACGTAACTTCACAAACTAGATATAAGTACGTATAACATGTTTCGAGTCATCTTATAAAAAAATAAAAAACATAAAAGTATGTATGTACACTACTTCATGTGATTGGAAATGAAAATTAATGGTTAGGTTTCATTGATGATCACATGGTCAAAATTGGGTTCATGTGCGTCTTTCACTAATTAATCCCTGTTAATTTACTTATTGGCGGCCCTACTTAGTTTAAAATTTGTGGTCCAATCCAACATATAAGGGTCAATTTGATCTTAGATTTGATCTTAATTAATCTACATTTATATATGTAAATTTTTATTTTTTTTAGTTTCTGAGTTTGACTAATTAATTAACAAGTACACTTTGAAGATCAAGCTAAACATTGCTTTAATTTCAACGGAGAGAGTAAATAAAAACAATATTAAACCAAGAGAGATGATTGGTTAAATCGTAGACTTAGGTCTCGTTTGGTTCGTTTTTACCAACTTACAGTGCGGCGGGGTTAACTCACAAGTGAAAAATCATATTTTCATGTTTGGTTCAACTTTTAAACTTGTAGGAAAGTTGCAAATATTTAAATAATAAAAAATATGAATTGAAATAAATATCTTTCAAACAAAAGAGATGGATGTGAATAATAAAAATAATAATAATTAATGAGGGGTAATTGTGTCCACAACTCCTGCGATATTACTCCCCTATAGAGAAGTGGGGGAGATATCTCTCACATTTGGGTGTGAGTTGAGAGATTAGTTCCAACTCCCCTTTAAATTATCCTCCAGGAAGTTAACTTCACCTCTAACCAAACAAGGTCTTAGCATGTTAACTCGGACACGTAGGGATAGAAACTTTAAATTTATCATAGTAAACTTTTTTTCTTTTTGACTTAAGTGAGTCGAATTCGTGACCTTCAAACTTTATCTTTTAGCGATAGCCGCTTAGCAAGTGATGTCTCTGCCACATGATTAGAGATGCTTCGGCTTATAATAGTAAACTTTGATCGCTAGATTCTCTGTTTAATTTGATCACGCTACTCTTAATTAAGAATGACTATATGTCTCAAAAAAAAAAATCTTATAATGTGCATAAAAAATTAAGCTAACTTATAGAAACACTTAGGTTAATAATAAAAAGAACATTTCATTAAAGAAAGCTATTGAAATGCATACATACAATGAGAGAGAGTTCATCAACACATGTGAAAGTTCAAAACCATACAAAAATTAGTGCCTAGCTAGCTAGCAAGCCACCCACTACAAACTTCTTTATATATAGAGAGGTGACAAATAAAGGTTTTATAAATTCTTGAACAACTCATGGATGAAAGAATCTTTGCTTTTGTTATTATAACTTGTTAATATTATTTGATGCAAAGATAATCTTAATAATCATATAAACTACAAAAGAGGCTTTAGTTTATGGAGTTTTTGCTTATACTTTGATGGGTCACACATTGGGATGGATGCATTGGAAAAGGACCATAGATAGCAATAGTATTTATCTAATGTTCATAAGAAAAAAAAAATAGTATTGAAGTCTCGAATCACATGCAATATATATTTATAAGCAAACTTAATATTTTATAAGTGGATTAATTAGTTAATATGATTGCAAATATTACTAATCATGTATACATTCATATATTGTGATGTCATCTCATCTAAAATGGCAGGTCTATGTATAGTTGGTTTTATGCATATAGTATTTTGCATGGATTAGTCAAGAATTGTATAATGTGTTATTTCATAAACTTCGAATTCAAACTAATATCTTAATGTATTTTGGATAATATTTTTTGAAGCGTGATAATAATAATAATAATAATATTATTATTATTATTATTATTATTATTATTATTATTACTATTATTATTATTATTATTATTAATATGAATATTTATAATAAAAGAAGATGAAGAATGTCTATGTTTTCTTTTCGCAGTAAATCATTAATGACTTGATAGATTTAATAAAACATGACTAGAGATAGAATTAATTTTCCTAAAAAAAAAACAAGTACTCCGTTTACCCCCAAAAAAAAAAAAAAAAAGTCCAAACTCAAATTTTATTTTCAGCTTACTATTGACCTTGTACATGTTAAATTGTTCACATTAACCCAATTTAGTGCACAATAATAAGATTTTTAAAAAAAATATCAAGTTTGCTAATATTTTAATTTTCCAAATAATTGATCCATATTGGGATTGCTTTGTTTCCACATTAAAAAGGAGACCACCAGCCAATATATTATATCTAAAATTAAATGATTCAATGTTACATGCATGCACCTTGTTACATGGAGGCATCGTACGTGGCAGTACGTGACACGTCAACATACAAATTGTACTAAAAAGATGCAAAAGAGCTCCAATGCCAGGTGGACACGTGGGGCTCTAGGGCTAGTGGCCTATAGGCTATATATTATATATATACAGAACTAACTTCCTTAAAATAAAATAAAACCGAATATAAAATATAAAATATAAATTACACTAATTATCATGCACGATGGTTTTGATAATCGAATACTAGTAGCAACGTCAAGCTTAGGATCTAGCCGTTCAGATTCTCCTAGAGATATGCGTTGTAGAGATGTGATTCTTGGAGTACGGGGCACGGGTGGACGGTTGGAGCTAGCGAGCCAAATTTCATGCTTCCCTCGGCTAGAATATCAAGGGCAGTCTAGTCATTACTTAGAAGCGGTGCTCATGGCAACTTTATGTGTGGCTATGCTTAATCAATCATTCGATCTGTTTATATCAAGCAAATTAATTTCTAAGAATTTATTAATAAAATTCAAAATTGTAATTAAAATTTAAAATTAGAAATACAAGTACTTTTTTTAGCTTATCAATATTCTCTCGCGAAAATGTGATTCTAAGAATTTAGATAAGAATTGTAATTAAAAAAAAATTAGAAATACAATGCTTTTTTTAGGATCATTACTCTAATGTCGAGATAAGACGTGAAAAAAAAAAAAAAAAAAAAAAAAAGGAAACAAGGAAAAAAAAACACAAGTGGTTTGACCCATCAATTTGTAAACACTTGCTTGTGGAGATTCCGTAGAATTGTACATAAATTAAGTTCAATCTTTACCTCAAATTCTATAGATAGAAATGATAACTTTGAAATTATGAATGTAAATAATTGAATTAGTTGGGATTAAAGCTTTAGACACTTTTTTCACATGATTAATCGAGAATTTTTTCATTCAAATTTCTTCGGGTTTTGGATTTGTTCCCTCCACCAACACCTTTTTCAAACCACCTTCTTCTTCAACCCCAACCTTCTTCTTCTCCCTATCGGATTCTCTCTTCTTCACTTGTTTATATATATAAAATCGAACCTTATTCTTTCTTCATCACACAATCAAATAACAACCAACCACAACAACCCCTCCCATATAAAACCGAACCTTCCCCATATATATATATATATATATATATATATATATATATATATATATATAGGGAAGAACAATGATGAGGGTTTGGGTAAGAATGATGAAGACGATGGCCGAGTGGTATGCACCCCCTTAAAACGTATCAAATGGTAGCATGCAATTCAAGCTTTCAACAGATACAATATTCATATAAACCGATTTGCCCAGAAACAAGTGCACACTCCAATTTAGAAGTCTCCGTCAATTTATCAACATCTCCGTCTCCGTGTATTTGATTGATGAGAAGGAGTTCGTCCGAACACGAGAGTGATCGATTGAAGAATCGAGAGAAAGAGAAAACCGTGTATTAGATTGATAAGAAGGAGTTCGGGATTTATTTGGAGATAAAAAAAAAAAAAAAAAAAAAAAAAAAAAAAAAAAACGTGTGGTGGATTGATAAGGAGTTAGAGTTTGATTTGGAGACAAAAGAAAATGTTGATTTGGAGATGAAAAAAAAAAAAAAAGAATATGGGCAAATATGTAAATTTCATTACCACTATATAAAAATTTGTGATTCTAATTATTGCTTTTTTATATATATGATAAATATATATATATTTCTTTGGTCTTAGTTGCTTTTCAAGGTTTGCAAGACGGGGAAGATTATTTCTTAAGAGTGGTAAAAGCTCTGGTCTAAATAAAATTAGGTATGCACCAACACTACCCTTATTATAAAGAAGTATGCATTGTTCATGGCTGACTCGAATTCATAAAAAATTTACTTAAATTAAGCTCCTTTTAACTAGACTATACAAAACTCGGCGGACGAGTCTAGATAAAAAATTGCGGGTCACCGTTACTTTCACGCAAGTCATTCAAATGATCTCGCTCTTGTAACACAAAAACGACACGCACATATTAACATTCATTTAATACACCTCAGTATACATGCTTGCTGAAAATAATCAAGGACCACCAAAACAAGTGTAGGCGGTTTTTGCATGTCTTAATTTCTTGGTTAATTTACAAAAACATTTTTTCCATTCAAATTTAAGAAGTGTTAGAATAACAACAACATGTCACACCGAAGACACATCGGCGTCACTGAGAGTCGTATCCATATATGCCTCGGCATGCATGCATACATAGATCACAATGGATAACGCGTGGGCCGAGGTGGCACGGAGGTTTCCATGCATTCAAATTTTTTCTCCAAATTAAAAATGTGTGTAAGAGTAAGAAGAAAGGAGGAAAGGAAGAAAGTAGGTAGGTAGGAAGTGATCAGTGTTGAAATAAACGAAATAAACTGTCTCTTCTCTTTACCGGCACGTCGTTTGACACCTCTTCTGCTCTCAACACGTCAGGGAAGGAAGGAGTCGATGATCAACAACAAGAACAAGAACAACAACAACAAAAACAAAAACAAAAACAAAATGGATTTAATACAAGAAACATTAAACAATGTCAATTGTCAAGTACTCACTCTTTCTCTCTCTCTCTCTCTCTTTAAACAAACACAAACACAAACAAAATCACACATTTGTGAAACATTTTGACTTCAACTGCACATGCCCCCTTCACCTCTCCCACATTTCTTATTCTCTCTCTCTCTCTCTCTCTCTCTCTCTCTGTTTGTGATTGATTAATTAATTGAATACAACAGTGGAATTGCAGCTCATCAGATCATCAGCATTTCCACAACAACAGCAACAGCTACAAGAGCAGTAATAGAGAGAGATTGAGATTAGTTGCTACTCCTTTTGATCAGAGAATCAGCCCAAGAACTGATTTTTATTGATCCTTTTCGGGTTTTCGATTTCGGGTAATTTTTCGCTTTCCTTCTCGCATTGAGCTTACAATTGTTCTTCATTGATTGATGTTATGATTTGGGGATTCAGAGGTTAATTTTGTTGATTTGATTGATCTTCAAAGTTATTTAATTTCACACAGATCTACTTTGTTGACTTTTTATGACAAAATAAATTAAAATTGTGATTTTAATTTCGGATTAAACTGATTGAATTTCAAACATTAATTCGTTTGTTTGTTTTTTGAATTGATCAATCACCTCATCATCTCACTAGGGTTCTAATCATTTTCTATTTTTTTTTTTTCAAACATCCGAGTTTCTCAAATCCTCTTTTTGTTTCCCTTTTTTTGTCAGTCAAAATCTTCTTTTTGATTAGCATAATTTTTTAGCTCATCATATTCATAAACTTGTTAATTAATCCGTCCAATCCCTAATTTACTTCCTCATTCAGACTCACTGATTTGATATGACGTTGCTTGGTCAAGTAGTCTGGAGTTCAAGCCTGACAGCGCAGTTGCGGTTTTTTTTTTTTTTCTTATAAAATAAAAAGAGGGCAAGAAAAGAAATCTCTTTTCGGGCGAAAATGATTAGTGATGAAATTGATGTTATTTATTTATTTATTTATTGAATATTGATAATTTAGCACTGAAAGTCCCCTTTTTGTACTGTTCTACAATGTTGATTGTTTGACAGTGACAGCATGAGTTGATACTTATTGGGAACATGTTCACCAAATTTTGGTCTTATATTTGGGAGATTGGTTGGAACATATATATATATATAATAGACTTAATTACTAGTGTTCTAGCTTTGTAGCCTTGTAGCTTTAGGTTGTAATTTAGTTAATTAACAAACAGTTTAAATAATTAAGGGGTGGTTTGATTCATGATTCACGTTCTCGATCTCTCTTTTGCGACATTCCTCGTTATGATGATTGGTATCTAGATTCCTGGTGGTTGCAGTTCCTGTGTTTGCTATTTATCTGTTTTTTTTTTGTAGGTTTTTTTTTTTTGCTTGGAGTCCGATTGGCTATTAATTGGTGGCATCTTCATATATATAATGCAAGTGCGTGTGCTGGAGAGATATCCGAGTGTTAAAAGGATTGTTGCTTGTGATATGCATTGTTAGTAGTTTTTTCATGGTTTGCGAGATGGGGGAAGATTATATGGAAGATATGGACATAGAAGGCCTGCCTTCTATGTGGCCTGAAGACGTAGGAAATGAAGTGGGGAGGAAGTTTAATATAGAGAAGCCGGGCAAGGATGAAGATATGCTGAAGGAAGTAATTACGACGATCAATGAGGAGCCGACGATTGTTGATTTCAAGCGTCTCCTTGAACTGACAAATTATAGCGAGAAGGGGTCGTCACAATTACAATTCCTAGTGAAGAACTGGGAGTATAAGCAGGCCAATGCAATTCGCCTCCTCAATGAAGAGCTTCACATATTGAGCAAGCAAAGGCAGGAAATGGAACTTAAGCAATTGGAAATTCAGGAGCAACATCGATTTGAATCAGAAAAGTACGCGGGAGACAAGCGGCCTATTTCTATATTGGATGATGTGTATGACATATGGGAGGATTTGCCGCGAAGGAAGAAGGATGTCATACATCAGAACAAAAGAATCGACGTAGATGCCGAGTATGACACCATCAAGTACTGGAAGCAAAGGGCCATGCAACTTGATAAACTGTTGGAGGCGAGCGTCCAAAGGGAGCAGATAATCACAGAGAAGTTGCAGGAAAATATCAAATGCATGGAGAAGCAGTCCTCTCCTGTGGAAGAGTTGTCGCAGATTTTGAAAAGAGCAGATAATTTCTTGCATTTTGTTCTACAGAATGCACCGGTCGTCATTGGTCATCAGGTGACCAATTCAATTTTTTCTTCATTTCATGATTATATATCCATCAACATAATTATGTTGTTCATGAGACTAAAATTTCAGGACAAAGAGTTGCGGTATCGTTTCATCTATAATCATTTCCCAAGCTTGCAAGAAGAGGTAATAATCATTTTCACAAAACCTTATAAAAAAGGAACAATTAAAACTAGGATAGCAAAGTGATCTGAATTAATAAATTTTTGGACAATGCAAAGATGTACGTATTTCCTCAATTTGCTGATTTTTTTCAGGACATTATAGGAAAAACAGACGTGGAGATTTTTTCTGGGGCCGGTGTTAAGGAATCACAGGACTTTAAGAGAGAGGTCATGGAACGCGGCTTACCTGCGAAGCGGGAAATCACTTTCGAAACAGAATTATTTGGTTCAAAGACCTTTCTGATATATGTAGAGCCAGTATTTAGCAAGACCGGAGACACAATCGGCGTAAACTATATGGGAATGGACATAACTGATCAGGTATTTCACTATATCAACATCTATGACAAGTTTTCCTTGTGCACTACTATATATATATATATATATATATATATATATATGCTCTTCTTCCAGTCATTCTTTATATCATGGGGCTGATTTTATTTTGTTGTAAAATGTGCAATAGGTGATTAAAAGAGAAAAAATGGCAAAGCTTCGCGAAGAGATAGCCGTGCGAAAAGCTAAGGAAACAGAACTCAATAAGACAATTCACATAACAGGTTTTTATCTGTTCTGTTTCTTATATGAAAAATAAATTGTTAAGAGGCAGTAAAAAAAGGATATTCATGATAATTCTTCTTGCTTGCAGAGGAGACGATGCGAGCAAAACAAATGCTAGCGACCATGTCTCATGAGATAAGATCTCCCCTCACAGGTGTAGTTAGTATGGCAGAGATTCTAGCTAATACAAAGTTAGATTTAGAGCAACGGCAACTACTGGATGTCATGATATCATCTGGTGATCTAGTCCTGCAACTTATTAATGACATTCTCGATCTCTCTAAGGTCGAGTCAGGTGAGAAATCCGCGCGTAAATGTTATAACAGACATTTCATTTCATTTTATTTTATTTTAGTATTCATCGCATCTGTTTTAGTATGTGAAATAAGCTTTTCTTACTTCAACTGCTATCCCTCAGGAGTTATGAAGTTGGAAGCCACAAAATTCCGTCCGAGAGAAGTAGTCAAGCACGTCCTCCAGACTGCTGCGGCATCGTTGCAAAAGGAATTGGCTTTGGAAGGACATGTAACAGAGGATGTTCCCGGGGAGGTGAGAGTCTTGCCATTTTCATCTGAGATATTATGCATAATGTGGTAGTGCATATCATGTAACTGCAACACCCTTGCTGGTTATTGAATCTAATCTCATAAGTTTAATTTCATTATCTTGGATTCCAATATTTATTTATTTTTTCTTGAAATTTGTTTAAGGTTATTGGAGACGTTCTAAGGATTCGACAGATTCTTACTAATTTGATCAGGTAAGAGCTTCAAAGGTCTACGATCGTTGTAAAATTGTTGTGGAAGAGATTGCTCCTACTAGTAAATCTAATATAATCTAATATAACATGTATGTATGCTTCATGAAACCAGCTTGATATGGAATCATTAAATAGAAGCTACCTAGCTATTCTTGATATAGAATTTTTTCACCAAGTAGTTTCACTAATATTTTTCGCTGTTGCCTGCTTGAGTAGTGTTTAAATGAATGAATCTTTCACTCTTTTTCCTATGCAGCAATGCAATTAAGTTCACCCATGAAGGGAAGGTTGGGATAAACCTTTATGTTATCCCAGACCGTTCTTCGCAAAAGGAAGGATTGCATCAAAGGCACGCATCTGATCCAACATCTGGTGAGGGTCTTGACCAAAATGGTGTAGCTGATGAAGGACCAAGAACGCCGGTTAAGAGTGCTGCCTCGAAAGATGAAACAGTCGTATGGATACGGTGTGATGTATATGATACGGGAATCGGAATACCGGGTATGTTTAATTGCATTGCTTTCCATTTCGCAGCAATATAATGTCGGTCGAGGGCAGATATTGGATTGAATTTAGCATGTATTGTGTCCTGTATTCTTGCCTTATCCGATAACTGATTCCTATTAGTGTCTATATTCAGAGAATGCAATACCAACTCTATTCAAAAAGTACATGCAAGTAAGAGCTGATCATGCTCGTAAATATGGCGGAACAGGCCTTGGACTTGCAATCTGCAAACAACTGGTGAAGTCATATCTCCTGGTTCCTATATATTTCAGTTCTGTTGATTCAATTTTAGTGTCTTACAGGCATGTCTAACTTGAAATGATGGAATTCTGAGACAGGTGGAGTTGATGGGAGGCCAACTTACTGTGACTAGCCGGGAACACTGCGGTTCTACATTTACATTTGTGCTCCCCTACAAAATTTCACCAAAGAGGAGGGAACCTTGTGACGACTCGGAGGAACTCTCAGATATGGATGATCAAGAAATGATGTCTGATGATGATGACATGAAAGCTAGCTTCTTTCACTTCCAACCGAGGACGTTAGGATCTCTATTCTCATCAACTGGATCCGGCAGAACTCCTAAACTAGTGTCCAAAGGCATTGGATATAATCCCTTAAAAAAGCTCAACAATTTATCAGACAAGTCATACTCGTTCCCTTCCGATACTTGTATATCGAGAGCAACAGGATCGGTCGAGGATGAATGTTCGGTCACTGATACTGCAGGGTCTGAACCTGGAAGTTCAACAAGGCAGGACTTCAAAACTCATACTCGCCTTGGTAATTCAAAGGGACAAGTTCATGATAATCCTACAACTCACTCCCTTGATTGTGGAAACGAAACCGATGAAGTTGGCAAGATCAAAAAGGCTAATAAGGGTCAAGATGCAACAGAAATGCAAGTAGATCAAAAACAACCAGATAGTAGAGGTCCAGTAAAAAGGCCTGACAGTAATGAAGAAACAAAATCCAAGCAGGAACCAAAAATACTTCTTGTGGAGGATAATAAGATCAATGTAATGGTGACAAGGTCGATGATGAAGCAGATCGGTCACAGCATAGATGTAGTAAATAATGGAGTGGAAGCAGTCCGCGCCGTTCAGAGTCACAGTTATGATCTCATTCTAATGGTAATCCCTTTATCTTAATCAGTTCTACATAATTTTTTAAGAAAAAACTTCCAATTAGTTCATTATGTTTTCGTCACGCGGATATTCATAGATCACCAAATTTTTCTTTCCTTGTGTTAGAACACCGATTTTCGCATTTAAGTGCTTCATTTTGTTTTTAACCTTGAAATGCTACATAATTTAAAACCTTCAATTCAATTGCAGTGTACTCATTTAAGTTTTTTAAGCAGGATGTCTGCATGCCAGTTATGGATGGTCTTCAAGCTACAAGGTTGATACGATCATTCGAGGAAACTGGCAAGTGGGATGCTGCTGCAGCGGCCGGAATAGATTTCCCAGATCCTCCAAATTGTTTACAAAATGGTCTCGATACAGCAACATCTTCTCGCCGTATTCCTATTATTGCGGTAAGTTATGCAAGGCCATCTAATTATACTCATGGACAATCATTTTAGACCCAGGACTTCCTAGAAGTATTTAAATGTGTAAGGACTAAAAATGGTGTTACATGAATCTGCAGATGACGGCAAATGCTTTGGCGGAAAGCGCCGATGAATGTCTTGCTAATGGTATGGACTCTTTTGTATCGAAACCTGTCACTTTTCAGAAGTTGAAAGAATGTCTGCAACAATATTTGCGATGTTAAATCCTGTAAATTGATGTTTCTGTAAAGTATAGATGTAATGTAGGAAAGTTTTGTAACCAGTGTATCATGTTTTTGGCTCCCCAGCTGGTGATCTTGTCAAATAGCTCAAGTTCAGTGTTTCAATATTGGCCTAATTCTCTCAGGCTTTCTCTTCATCTGTTTCTGATCATTGATTTGCTAGAGATTTCCTTTTGAATATTTACTGTACCACTGAACTGATGTCACAGAACAGACACACAACAATGAAGCTCTCAATGATGCACAACAGTCTAAAGTTTTTTTAAGGTTATTGACTCTCCTTGCAATGCCACCGCATATTATCCGAGACCTTTGGTTAAAGGGCATTGAACTTCATCCACTCAACCAACCTGCGCTATTCAACTCCCTCTTGGTTGGAAAACTATTGGCACCTACTCCCACCCCACTTTTCATCACCAGTAACCCCAGCAGGACAAAGATTTATGTGAACATATCTAATGCATAACAACACATTGACATAATGTGAAAAAATGAAGCAAATCTTAGCAGATCAAATGCATAACAAGTTAATAGACTCAATAGAATTACAACATAGGCTCAATGAGCAAGATGCCTTGCCTGGCTGTGCATCCAAAATTTACGCCTTTTCAACCCCGAAGGACATATCTTTGGCTTCAAAGCTGGCATGTCAACTAACTAGTTAAATTACGATTCTGACGTTGAGCATTCTAAAGATTTATTCTGATTAAATAGTACAGCACCACGAGAATACAACAATGGTCAATCAAAACAACCAAAGTTTTCGTCATAATTCACTAATTTCCGCTGCTCTCTTTATCGCAGCTCCATTTCATTGCTGAGATAAAATTCCTCCTAGTGGCGGCTGCTACTCGAAGTTCCTACAAGAACATAGTTGGAAGCAGCAGCAATTTTAAGTAACACTGAGAATTATATCAAGAAGAAAATTTTATTTTATAGTTTAGTTCGAAAAGTATAGGTTAGGAATGCATACCCTCACTGACAACCACTCCACCTCGCCCAATCTACAAACTGCATGCCTCCATATATATTATTGGCAAACCGGACACCAACAGTGAATGCCAAAGCAACGGGAGGGACCTGCTTTGCCAGTGGCGATGCTTCTACTATTCGCTCCAGACCATTTATAATTTGGTAACGGGTGTTTGAAGAAACAGCAAGAAATACACCTGAAGATTCAAACAGTCTTTTAAATAAATAAAGACATAAAATGTGCAAAAGGACATGTTGAATTAGGTTTGCCAAATATCCAAACTAAACTTGGGCCTGGTTTGGTTCGTTTTTGCCAACTTACAGTGCGAGTGGAGATAACTCCATGGAGTTAACTCACAGTGTAAGTTCACCCCCTCCCCTGTAAGTTGGGAGATATCTCACCCACATACCAAACAAGGCCTTATTGTAAGACGAGAAAATGAACACGAAAGGATGCTTTTCTGTGCAAAAGCAATCAAATATAAAGCATAAATTTGTCATCATCAGGTCGAGATTGGATGATTCATATTAGATGGTAGAAAATGTCCATCAAGTAGAAATAATGCAGCAATAATTTAAGTATACATACCCCAGAGAGCTGCGCTTTTCAGAAGAGGTGGGACAGGTATGTCTTCTTCTGATTTCTTTATGCTCCTGATTATGTTAAAACAAAATTCTATTAGGAAATAACGAGGCCAAGAAAAAGCAAGTAGAAGTAGTTGCTACTAAAATATCGAACTTAAATAATTGAGTTGCACATACAAAACTTCGAGATTTTTCAGTTCCTTCTGTTAAAGTGAACCAGCAGGGGGAAAAAACAAATCTTGCAACATGCTACTTCATATAAGCAGGACTAATGATGATGATTACAATCAGGGAAGTAGGAAACATACATAGAGCAAGAACAAACCTAAATCTACTAATCATGCTAGCTCAATCTAAATTGGCTTAGATCCTCTCTCCCAAAACAATCAAATCTCACCCAAAAACAAGCAGCTCATAAAATACAGTTTTCATTCAACTCTTCAGAATCCAATTTCACACAAACGCATTGTATTCTAGCAAGTTTTTTTTTTTTTTTGATAGGAACGAGACTTTATTTATATTAGCCAAAAATGAGAGCATGATGGCATACACATAATTTTGCGTAGTTCTATGAAGCAATACAGGCAATGAAAAAAAAATCGCTGAAAGATTTTTGGAAGAAAATAGTTCAACGCTCAAGAAAAAAGAGTAAAAGACTTGAAAAAATTGGTAAAAATTGGTAAAAAAGAAAATGAAAAAAGCAATTCAAGAAAGAATCCTACCGTTTGGCAGTCATAATTAGATTTGCAATTCCTTGGCCAATAAGCCCGCAACCAAACCCAACTGAACCATACAGCACACCCTGAATCCATAATGCATGAGTAAATCATAACATATTGTGTATAAATAAGGAAAGTACCAGGAAATTTCACATATAGAAAAGGGAAAAGAAATCGCCTCCAGCTAAACCAGTTACAAGAACTTAGGAACAACTGAACAACTTTTAACTAAGCCAATGCCAAAGAATGACAAGCAACGGTCACAAAGCAAAAATCAAGTTAAAGGTATTACGCGTTTGACAACTTGGAATGCATATGTCACCTTATAAAAATATGTCGCAATTCGTTGCTGTACTGAAAACCTACACCCTGGCCTTTCAGCTTCAAAAACACTGCAGAACAATGAGTCGAACTTTTTTATATAAGACACTGGCATTGGCATACACATAAGGATAAGTGCAAACCAAGGTACGATTATAACGGAGTAAATATCTGCAACAGAATCACAATTATACATACTGATCTAAACACAAAAGCCAACCTGCTAGGCAAAGCATTGTAAGCACGTAGCATGCTTCCAAATAACCCTTTTGATGTAGATGGTTGTCCGATTCGAACATAGGGCGCTAGCATGCCAACCAAAGCAACGTTGACAACCACCCCAACTAAAAGATCAGCCACGTATAACTCAAATTCTGCCCAGAAGTCCTTTCCCCTCTTTTGAATTTCAGCAAAGGTTGCGCAACAAGAATCAATGACAATCTACAACATGCCAAAAAATGATGTAATCATTTCCCTTCTTTGCTTGGACAAGTTTGTTAATGACCACACTTTTGCAACACCTTCAACATTGAAACAAATACCAGTCATGGCCAACACGGATTCGACAAAAATTTCCAATTCTACCGAAACAGGATACTTCTTTACGGAACAGTTTTCTGCATTGCCAAAAAACATATAGGAAAATCAGGAAATGTAAGGGGAAGAGAAGAGAGCATACCTCCGTTCCGATCTTAAAAAGGAAAGCAGGATCAGCAAGCATTCGATTACGAAGCAAAGAGCATGACCTCATCATAAAACCTAAAGGCCAGGCTGATCCCTACAATTAAGCCCAAAAAATGAAAGCAAATCAATGGACAAAAACTAGTTTGCGCGTAAAAACAAAAGCATTGCAAACACATAAATTAGTTTTCATTCTGATCACTCTAAAGTGTGAGACACCAATGTATCACCTGCAAATCCAAATATCTATCAAGAAGAACTTTTCGGATTCCGGTACCCTTCGCGGCCTCCAACATATCCGAGGGAAGACTAACTCCCCTCGATTCAATCTCTTTAACCACCTCCTCGAACTTCATTATCGGCCCGAACTCCTTCTCCTCATAATCCTCCCCCTCTCCACTCTCCCCATGTCCTCCCCACCAGGTGGGTACTCCCCATTCCCATCACTCCCATCACCACCGCCCCCGCCGCCACTATCAATCTCCGAATCAAAATTAACCTTAGAAACCTCATCATCCCCACCAAACCTCTTATCCACAACTACCCTTTCACTCAATTCAACTCCAATGGCCTCCACACTCTTATCCGCGCATCGAACGATATGCCCACTCCGCTTATAACTACACCGAATCGACGAAACCGCGATGAGCTTCACACAACCCCTGTACTTCAAACGCTCCAATGCCCTAACCTCCCAAACCAAATTCCCCCTCCATTGCCGCCTCGAATCGATCTCATTCAATAAGCTACTGCCACACAATCCTATACTCGATGAAGACCCATTCGTCATCTCCGCTTGAATTGTCGACAAATGAAGAGAAAGGTTTCAGCTTTGATTCAAAATCGAAACCCCAAATTGATCGCCAACACTCGATTCGATTGTCAAGTTCGGGACTTTCGGATCGAGCGATGAGAGATTGAGCGAATGCGGCGAAGCAATCGAAGCGCGAGAGACTGGATCGGTTGATTTGGTGGATTTGGTGAATTTGGGGGTTAGGGTTTTGGGGATGCGGAGAAATGGCGCGTTTGGGGTGCGTTGTTTGAAGAATCGAATCACGTGGTCGTAGGGTTTTGGTTCGCGAAAAGAGTGGTGTTCGTCTGTTTTGCAGAGTTAGGGGTAATATGCTGTCCCTTGATAGATTTGCACTTGTTCGGTTAGCGGCGGAGTTAATTCCCCGAAGATAACTTGTAGGGAGTTAAAAACTAATTTTGATTGTCCATCTTCCCCGCGAATTATCTCCCAACCCACACCTAAATGTGAGAAATATCTCACATATTATCATGTAGATGAGTTTTTTTTTTTGAGTTTGTGGGCGCAGTTGTCCCTCACCAATTACTTTTTTATTACCCACATGGGTCACATCCATCTCTCTTATATCAAATGTATTTTATATCAATTCATATATTTTATTGTTTAAAAATTTATAACTTCTCTGCAAGTTTAAAGTTGAACTAAACATGAAAATATGATTGTCTGTACTCTAAGATGGCAAAAACAAATCAAACGAAGCTACGAGTTTGACGTCTTTGCGTCGACTTACTGGGACAAGGTAAAAAAGAAATTGGCTGGTTCACCTATAAACTCTTGTTGTATTGGTGAGGTATTGAGGTAATAACAATAACTTGAAACAAGGGCGGAAGCAAGGGGACATGGGACCGATCGCCTCCCCTTGCCCCTTGGGACTCCTTTTAGACACCTCCAACTATGCCCCCTTCCCCATCCCCGCTCCCTTTCCCCGCCCCCTAACACGCGATCGCCCCTCGAACTCATTTTCCATCCCTCATATGCTTTCGCCTCCGGCCTATTCTCGCCTCCTTGTTATCGACACTCTTCAGATAGAATAATTGATCGTGTTAATAATATATGTGGAAACCCAAAAATAAGTTTATTTATGCATTTCTTTTTTAAACCCAAATTTTTTTATGTATTTTGGAACATTGTTAAATAAAACTTATAAAAATCATAAGTTGTAAAAATATTGAAATCTAATTTCACCAAAAAGTTATGAACTCGGTTTTGAGTTCTGATTAAAAAGTTATAGTCAAAATACATACTTAATTAAAGATGATAAAACTTATATTCAACTATGAAATGTCTTCATAAAAATAAATTTTAAAAAGCTCTCAAACATCATTTTTTATTATTTCAAACTATAAAATAATTAAGTGAAAGCTTGGGTGGAGGAAAAATAATTGATCTAATATGTATACTTTTTATTTAACAAAAAATCAAAAAAATTATTAACTTTCTTCTCGTGAAATTTTGCTTGTATCTTATTTATTTATATTGAATCTCTTTATTTAAGAAGTGCCCATTTCGTTTATAAAAACCCTCTCCCCTTAAATCTCAACTACTCTTTGTCTCTTTATGCGTAATAAATTAATAAAATCTACATTTCTTTTCTTCTAGAATTTAGCTGCTAGTTTGATAATTTTTTTAATAATATACATAAACTCAAAAATCCAATTACTGTTTTGATTAAAAACTAGTTAACGATTACCCAAAAATAATAACAATTAGCATTATAGACACAACTTAATTGATATATAAGTCTAATACAAAAAATAATTAACTTTTTGGTTAATTTTTTATTTTCTGTATTGATCATGTTATCTTTAAAAACATGTAGTACTTTTTATATATTAATTTTATTTTTCTTAAAAAAACACACACATGCACCTGCTCTTTCTTAAAAAAACTCTCTATATAGAAAGAAATGCAAAGTTCGTAAAATTTTATAAATCTAACAATAGAGTAAAATATTTTTTTATAAAAAAATAAGTCAAATATAAGAAGGCCCCAATTTTTTTTTAATCATGATAATTAAGTTACTTTCTTAAAAAAAAATTAACAATCTTAAAACGACACTTAAAAAGAATCGGAGGAAGCAATTCTTTAGAAAAAAAAAAAGTAACATTATATTTATGACGATTTCATCATATTTTAATGCTTGATCCAACTTCAATCATTCAAAGTAAAGTTTTCTATTGATTTTAGAATCTGTAGGCCACATGGTGCTCTTTTTTCTTTTGTTTATTTTATTGATCATGACCATCCTTTTCATTTACTTGCTTGGTGTATTGTTCCCTGTATACGGTCTACAATACGGCAGCTCAGAATCTATTAAAATATGAAATCATGGATGGTGCGAAAATATTTCGATAGTTGGTTGGTGAGAGAGATGGGAATAATTATTAGCATTTGTTTATACACGACGGTGACACCTATTGTGAAGGCCCAAGGCCATACTCACCCAAGATTATACTCTTGTCGGGTTAAGCGAGCGGGTTGGGTTCCTCCGAGACCTCTAAGGCAGTGTGGGTGCATGTACGCGACCTCTCACACCATCTACGCCCCCGCCCTCCCCCATTTATTTCATAAATGGGTGTAGTTTTTCGCCTCCCGCGATTCGAAACCAGCTCAATTGGTACTCGGTTCGGGAAACTTGAGGTCTTAAGCCTCTAAGACTCAAGTTCGAACCGAGGGAGGCGAAAAGACTACGCCAAATGCGGGGGGGTAGATGGTGTGAAAGGTCGCATAGGTGCACCCACACTGCCTTGGAGGTCTCGGAGGAGCCTATGCCGCTGGCTTAAATCGACAGAGGTATGGCCTTAGGCGAGTATGACCTTGAGCCTTGACAATTTAGTGCAATATCAATTCCTATATAAAAACCCATTACTTAACATGATAACATCTAACATATGCTGCTGTAGCAATCTTATTAAAAAAATAAAAAAACTTTTTTTTAAAAAAATCTAGACCACTCGAATTAACCGACTACACCAATATTACTTCGGGTCAGCTCACAACTGGGATTAAAAGTTCCAATATACCCTCACATGGAATGAAATATCTGAGATTTTTTTTTTTTTATATTAGAAAGAGACCAAAGGTCTAGTTACATATGACACATCCTAGGAAAGGATACACCACTTAAATCCTCCCTTATAATCCCAGATAAGGCCGAGGGACACAGGTCAAGTATATGTGTCCCAATCGAATGTTGCGCAGCGTAAGTAGCTAACCAGTCTGCCGCTCGGTTCCCTTCACGATGAGTATGCATAACCTGGATCTCCCAATCTAAGTCCATGAGTTGCAGAATTAAAGAAACAAGATGACGGTGGGTGTTTCTTGGGATAACCTTCCCCATCAGTAGATCGGCCACGCTCTTATTATCCACCTCCAGTATCGCCTTAGAAAAGCCCCAGTTCCATGCCAATTGCAGTCCATGAAGCGCTCCCCATAATTCGGACTCAAACACTGAGCATACGCCAAGATTAGAGACAAAGCCAGTAATAAAATCACCTACGTCATTCCTGATAAGACCCCCCCGCGCATGCTTCACAACTTTGTCCATGCTCCCTCGTACGAGTATTCATGCAAGAACAAATCTCCATCGTATTGATTTTCATCCAATGAAGGGGTGGAAACCTCCATCCGATTAAGTGCTAGGCCGTCACGAGTATTCTTATGCGGATGAAGGGCAAGAACAAATCATTAGCTTTGATGAAAGGATTTCGCCTTAGCCATAATCGTATTGCACAGGATTCTCTATGAGAGGCCGCTGAGAGACATCGCCAATAGTAACCTTATTACGTCTAGTCAGAGCAACCAACAACAAGTGGCAAAGAAAGTAGGCCATTCAACACCCTTAAAGATCATGTAATTACTCAAATTATCGATGATCCATTGGTTGAGATGCGGCTCAACAAAGAATCTATTTGTGAAACGCTCGGGAACTCTTTCCATACGAGGGAAGATAAGGGACATTCCCGCATGATATATGGTTCAAATCCTCCTTCTCTCCACCACATAGCTCACAACATAAAACCTCACACATATGCCTTCGGCGACGCACTTCGTTAGATAGAAGAGCATTGTGGAGGGCTAGCCATAGAAAAGAACGCACTCTCTCCGAGTCTTGCACATTTCCACACAGAGCCCAGCTCCGTGCCTGGTGGAGACCGAGAATGTTGAGATCGAAGCATATGCGAGAGGAGGTAGTAAAGGATCCCGATTTAGAATGCATCCAATAAATTGAGTCAACGTCTACCCCATTTGGATGCGGCGGAGGGATCGCGCGATGCGTAGAAGAACTCTGCGGGGAGTAAAAAATGAAAATCGGCCCAATCCCAATCTCCAAAGTTAGTTACATAATTGCTAAGAGTGTATTCCAAGCGATTTGCGGAATTGTGCCGATTGCAAGCTCGAAGTGGTTTCTCCAACCCGGTCCATCTATCTGCCAAAAAGCGAATTGTATGGCCATTGCCTATAGCCCGACCCTACTCCCAACAACACCTTTCCCCATACTTTGGAAATATTTCTCCAAGTATGAGAACAATTTCTGCATTGAGAGAATGAGGGATATCATTATTAAGTAAAGAATATTTCGCACGCATAAGTTTAACCCACAAGGCATTATGATTTGGATAATACTTCCCATCCCAACTTCATCATGAGCGCAATGTTCATGTCATGTGAACTCAGAAGGCCAAGACCGCCATTCCGTTTGGGTTGGCAAAGACGATCCCATGCAATCAAACTCGGTTTCCTTATCGCGGATGTTGACCCCAAATGAAACCTCTGAGATTTTATCGAAATACGACAGATTCCCTTAGGCGACATAGAGGTTTGCATCGTGAAGAGAGGAATCGAAGAAAGCGCAGATTTGCGAGAGAGTCGTTCTTCCTGCAAGAGATATTCGAGAAGGATTCCACATATGTGCTCTTGCGGCAACTTTTGCTTTCAAATCACTGTAGGTAGCTTTTAAAACCTTACCATGAAGGAGCGGAACACCAAGGTATTTCCCCAGGTCATTAGTAGTTGAGATGTTGAGCTTCCTCGCAATCCTCTCTGACAACTGGGAGTCGACGTTAGGAGACATAAAAATTAGTGACTTAGCAAAATTGACTTTGTGACCCGAATGCTCGCAAAAACATTGTAGAATATTAGAGACCAACGTCGCTTGTTCCTCAGAAGCCTCAGCAAACAGGATTAGATCATCTGCAAAAAACAAATGAGAAATACGAACGTCGTTCCCAAATGTAGGTGCCAGCCACAAACCACTATCCACCGCGTCCTCAATAGCTTGTGAAAGTCGCTCCATACATAACACAAACACATATGGTGAAATCGGATCTCCCTGACGCACACCCCTGGTGGGAGTAAAGGCCTCAGATATGTCCCCATTCCACAACAACTGAAATGAACTCGACGAAAGGCTGCTTAGTATAACCTTAGAAAGAAGTTTCGGTATTTTGGCATCTGCTAGAGTATCTTCAATGAATTTCCAGCTTAAACGATCATAAGCTTTCTCCAAGTCAAGTTTTATTGCCATCCACCCTTTTTTACTCTTAAGATTCCGCATAGAATGAAGCATTTCTTGTGCAATCAGAATGTTGTCTGTGATGCGTCTGCCTTCCACAAAGCTTGTTTGAGCCGGGTGCACTAGGTGAGACATTGCCAGTTTAAGTCGATTAGCCATAAGTTTAGTAATCACTTTGTAGTTGACAGTGCAAAGGCTAATAGGTCGAAAATGGTGAAAACTCTCAGGCTTTTCCACTTTAGGGATAAGCGTGATCAAGGACTTATTGATTCCACTATCAACCTTCCCATTGGCAAAGCAGGTTCTGACTAAGTTGCATAAAGATTCTCCAACCACCTCCCAGTTTTTTTGAAAGAAAAAGGCGGAACACCATCCACTCCGGTGCTTTATTGGGAGCCATGGAGAATAAGGTGTCGCGTACTTCTTCAAGCGAGAGGCGTTCCTCCAATCTTACGAGAACGTCAGGTGAGATTGCGGGAAATCTATCTCGGATCATATATGGAAGGCCATTAGATGAGTCTCCAATATAAACATTACGGAAGAAGGTGACTGCCTCTTGTTTCAGGATACTGAGGTCCTCACACCACCTCCCAGGAGAGATAAAAAGACCAGAAATTTGTCGTTTTCTAGCTCTCTTACTAACTTTAGCATGAAATAGGGTGGTGTTTCTGTCGCCCAGCAACGTCCATTCTGCGTTCGCTCGTTGGTGCCATAATAAGTCCTCTTGTAAAAGCACGGTCTCCAGTTCCTCCCTAAGCTTGCTATCCAAATGCAACAGGTTCTCTGTCCTGTGAGTTTCAAAGGCCTTTTCAATGCCTTTTAATCTCGCCAAGATCACCCGTTTTCTTTGAAAGATGTTACCAAAAACATGTTTGTTCCATAGATTAGCCTGTGTAGAAAATAGGGGCAAAGCTTCCTGTAATGGTAATGACTTATCCCAAGACTCCTTAACAAAGGCTTTCCAACCAGGGTGTGTTTCCCAAGCGGCTAGAATCTTAAAGAATTTAGGCTTCTGCAGCCTCATCATCACCCACATTAACCTTAAGAAGCAATGGACAATGGTCAGAGTATACCTTAGCTAGGTGTGATAGTGAGGGTATCTCAAAGGTTCCGCTCAGGAGGCATTGACCAATGCTCGATCGAGCCGTTCATGACATAGCCCCCTGGACCAAGTGAAGGAAGGGCCACGAAGGGAATTTCCAATGCTTGACTCGATCAATCCATCCACTAAATTTTTTGCGAGATATGAAAGTGGCGGGTGCCCCCATTTTGTCGAGGCCCGATGTAATAAAGCATTAAAGTCCCCTGCCAATAACCACGGTCGAAAGAAGCGAGGGATAAGTGATCCAATTCCTCCCAAAGACGACGACGAATAATTGGATTAGGACTTCCATAAAGCTATGAGTGAAGAGAAAGGACCCATGTCCACCCCATTGAACCCTTAGATGAATAAACTGCCAATTATTTTCAAGAATTGAGATTGAAACTTCATCTTTCCAAAGAACCCATATACCCCCGGAGAAGCCATGTGCCTCTACCCTATGCGATCGATCAAAGTTCAACCATTTAATCGGACCATCGCCACTGGGACCACTAATCCTTGTTTCCAATAAAACAAGCATTTTCAAGTTGTACATAGCGACCAATGATTTCAAAAAACGAGCAAAAGCCACCTACACTGCACACGACAATTCCACACAAGCATAGGAATAATCATTAAATAAAACACAAAGAAGGATAGGATAATACCAGAAAGGTTGTCAAGATTGCTCTCGAGGCTGGGAGCCGTCTCAAATCTTGTCATCGCTTCGACATCCATCGACGATTTTTGGCCGACCAAAGCATCACACCGAGAGTATGGAGACGATGTTTTTTTCAATTTAGCAACTTGACGTTTAATCTTTAAGTCCGCTTTCAAGTGAATATTTTTGGAGTTATCAGGAGGTCTTCCTAACGAGCCGGAACCACGAAGAATAGGCAAACTGTTACCTCCCCCAATATGCTTGGCCACCTCGTTATCAGTAAAAACCACCACCGAGTGCAGAGAATCGTCAAGACATCTCGAATGATTATTAGAATCGATTTTGGTTGTCATCACAAATTTGAATCAAGTTTCTTAGCAATATCATTTCCTTCGTGAGTACATCACCATTAGCCACAATTGGCGAAGAATCCATGTCCATCGTTGAAGGCGTAGAGGTCAACGTTCGCGATCGTTATCAAAGTACAGAGGAGAGGTCGATGGCGAGTGTGTGGTTCGATGAGGACGATTCGCAAGGCTTCGGTGCCCCGTATGCTTGAGAAGAAAGCTGTCTCTATATTAGTAGAAGGCTTGTGTGAATTCATTTGGTGGACTTCATCCAAAGGCCTTGAAAGTGATATGGACTTTCAGTCATCATTAATGCGTCAGATTTATGGGCTTGAGAAGCAGTTGATTTCGTGGGCTTTAAAGACCCAAAGAGTCCATGATTTTCCATCACCACTTTAGAATTATTCTTCATTTGGGCACGGTTAGCATTATTCCCATCCACCATAACTGTCGATTTCCCTTTATTTGTTGCCATACTAGTAATCCCCCTAAGTTTGGAATGGTCAGACTTAGCTTTTTGTCCGTTATCACCTTCCAAATCAAGCTCAGTCAACAAATCAAACCGTGTCCCAATTACTGCTGGACTTCCCTGATTCGCGGTATTCTTTCCTACCGAATCCGACACCTTCGGCTTCGCTCTACGCACCTTGCGGGACGCGTGTATCCAAGGTCCGGCAGCGTCGTTGGAATCGGATGGTAAACTGGTCGGAGAGACAATCTTGCCGGCAGTAATCGCATCCGCGTTGGACTTCATAACCAATGTACCCGACGCTTCTGCCAACGCAATTTCTGCAGTATTCATTTTCGCAAAAGGACAAACATTACTCACATGCCCATACCTTGCACATTTATAACATATGAATGGGAGTCCTTCATATTCGATGGTTCGAAGTTGGTCATCAATGAAGATTCTCCAAACTAGAGGCTTGCGTAGATCCAACTTAACCGCCATCCTTGCAAAATGACCTCTTTGTGAATCAACAGTGTTGTAGTCAATCTTGATAAATTCTCCCACTTCTTCAGAAATCTTACGTAAAATGTTCTTATGATAGTAGTGGAAAGGAAGGCCCGGGAACCGAATCCATGCCGCAACAGACGACACATTCACTTCTTTAGTATTGAAATCTAAAGAGTAAGGTTGCACCAAAAGATAATGCCCGAGAATAATCCACGGACCATCCAATAATGCCTTAAGGCAATCATTCGTAAGATCAAACCTTACCATGAAGTAGCCATTTTCTGCATCCGTTACTCGCATACGACCGACGGGCTTCCATAACAACCGCAGCCTATCTGCCATTGTCCGAAAACTCAACGTTTTTCCAAGCAGTCTCACCATGACCGTCCCATCCATGGCTTGTGTCATCTCCTTACGTACGCGGTCGGAGAAGGCGATAGTTGGCACATTATCTTTCACTCCACGCATCAAATCGTCATTACCAACGACGATTTCTTTAGAAGAGGACGTCTCCACCATTACCGCATCCTCAATCGAACCTAGAGTATCTTTGAAGGACATTGGGTAGATTGTGTTAGAGTTTAAGGAACCAACCTCAATTTGTTTATTTTTGACTTTCTTGGTAGATCTTTCCTCCTCCTCCGGTAGAGTTATCGGAGAGGGTTTCCCTGTAGAGGCGGAGACCACAGGAACCGCTGCCATTTTAGAGAGAGAGACTTTTAAGTTATGTAAAAAAGGCGGAGCAACTGCTTTTGATTGATGCTTCCGTACTTTCTCGAGCTAGGGATGAATGAAGACCGTTAGATTTTTAGCACTTGCTGACTATGACCCATTGAACGGTGTAGATCTACTGAACATAAGAGCTGATTGTCTTTAGATCTGTGTTGGTAGGTGAGCTTGTCGTTTTCTGTAAGTAGACGGGTTTGCGGTCCCATTCTTATAGGACTAGGATTTGTTGCTTTTATTGCTGCTCCTGCTACGGTGCGCCGGATGCGTACACGAACCCACATACAAATGTGTGGTATATAAATTCTACACTTCGACAAAATGCACGCCAACCACGTATTTACAGTTTGTGCTCACTTCGAGATCCAAGCGAATGCATCTAGAGATGCATAACATGGCGGATAGTAGAGGGATATACATTCTGTTGTGCTCTTCCTTCGAGGGGTGTCAATACCATTTTTTTTTAAGTTTCATCTCGAGTAACCATTGATATTTAGACACTGTTCAGACACTGTCTGACTACTCCCACGAGTCTAGAGATTACGAAAAGAGACCACTAGTGACCCGACAATCGACATTTAGTTGTTGCGGGGAATTGAAATTGAGGTCGTGCTCTTAACCCACATAATCCCGTCTTTGTCTTTACCATTAAGCTACACCTATTCGGGTTTCTTTTTTTTTTTTTTTCTTAAATCTTTGTGTGAGCTTTAAAAAAAAAAAACTTCAACAAGTCGAACATAGGAAGGCGAAAACTCTCGAAACATTGTCTTTTGGCTAATAATGCCTCGCCTATCTCACTAAACATGTTTTGACAACAACTTTGTTAACTATTAGAAAAAAAATGTACATGTAATTTGTAATTTTGTTACTCCCTCCGTTTCTTTTTACGTGTCTTTTTAGTCATTTTGAAATATTTCACAATATTTGTCATTTGATAGTTTTAATACACATTAATTAGTTAATTGACTTTTATACTATTCATAAAAAAAGAAAGTCTAATAATTACACATTAATAACGAGTGTATGTAGAAGTGGTGGAGTTAAGAGAGATATATGATGATTTAATCATTTAACTATCATTTTTTTTCAATCGAGATAATTAAGTGACTTTTTTAAAAACTGTGAACAACTTTAAAACGACACTTAAAAAAAAAACGGATGAGTACTCCTAGACTCAAAAAGGTGAAGTGGCCCTAGTATGGCGTTGGGAAGGAAGGAAGGGAAAAAAAAGAAGAAGAAGAAAAAAAAAGGGCAAAACCCATTATTTGGTCCTTGAACTTTGCGTGTTTTATGTTTTTGATCATTGAACTTTTATTATTACACATTTGGTCCTTGAACTTTCACAAAGATCTACATTTAGTCATTTCGTAATTTAAAGTGTTAAATTCCGCAAACGTGAGTAATATAAGTGTCGCGTGACTAGTCAATAAGATTAAAGATGTTTATATTACTGAACCGGACGACTCACATGCATCGACCAATAAAAGTCGAAAAAAAAATTTATTTTCCCTCAAAACATAGAAAACTTAAAGTGCAGGGATCAAAAGCCTAAAAAATTCAAAAATTTAGGGACCAAGTATACAAAAATGAAAGTTCAGAGACTAAATGTATACTAATGAAAGTTCAGGGACCAAAAACATAAAAAATTCAAAGGTCAAAGACCAAAAAAATATATTTCCATCCCACGTGCAGATCCATCCCACGTGCAGGCAATAATTCCACCGTCCCTGTTCCAAGTCGTATTGGATCATGTGATCAACTCTGTTATGTGGACCAAATAAAATAGCAGTGGTAGTACATTATTTGTATTTTGAATCCAAAGTACATTATTGTATTATCAACAAAAAAAATAAAGTTTAATCTAGGTGTAGCCACCAACAATAACACCATTTGCAACTTCAATGTCCATAGGCAGCCCATATCACTCTTTGTACCACCATTAATTGAACTAATTGATCATCCAAATTAAGAACTCTGGAACATAAATACTTGAGTGTGACTAACCTCACTAACTTATTTTGCACCATCCATGATCCATCCAATATTAATTTTGGCTCTTGCTAGTAACTAAGAAAGACACGCACAAATACAAATACTTGTTTCATATGCCTTAGGATGCATGCACATCAAAAATCGAGACAGCTACACAGATGCGTTTGTGCATAGTTTTCTTGGGATATGAAGCATTTTTCATGCATACCCTATTAAGCTCCAACTAATTTTAGTACCAATCAAATCAGCCGATAAAAAAAAAAAAAACTCTTTTAGCCTACCCGACTTTTCGACCTCGAAAATAAGACCTTACCTAAAAGGAATAGACTAGTACTCAAAATTAACTTTTTGAGGAGGAAAATCTTTTTCTAAACCACTTTAGATACCACCAAATAGACACTGACTTATTAGGCGCTGTTCAATGCGCCTCGAGATGCAGTGCATGCATTGCTTGAGGCGCATTGCACGTCTGCCCACCAAGTCGGTGTCCAAAATGAGCTACTGTAGCAAGGTCTAGTTTCCGTTAACTCCACACACGGCGCACGTTAGCGATTTCCCTCGCGTGACAAACGGTGCCCAGGTAAGAGTAGGTGGTCTTGTCATTAAAACCCGAAACTTCGCTCCAACTTTCTCGCTCTTCGTCTTCCTCCAAAAAAAGAGGCTCAAAAAACCCCCCTTGAAATAAAACACATCAATGGCGTCTCTCTCCACCAAGTCCATCCTCGCCCCTCGCACCCACCACCAGACAAATCCCCCTCCGCCTCGCACCACTACTCGTCCATTCTCCCCCTCACCACCAGACGGTCCAAACTCCACACAACCACCCCACCCCTCACCGCCTCCGCCTCCGCCTCCGCCTCGAGATCCGTGTCCAGCGTCCTCAAAACGCTAGATCCGTCCGACGTATCGATCTCGAGGCGCCCCGCTTCGGAACCGACCTCCGTACCCGCGAAGCCGACAATCCTGGTCTCGGAGAAGCTCGGCGAGGCGGGGCTGGACGTGTTGCGGAAGTTCGCACATGTGGACTGCTCGTACGGGCTCAGTCACGACGATCTGTGCGCGAAGATCTCGATGTGCGATGCCTTGATCGTGCGGAGCGGGACGAAGGTGACGAGGGGGGTGTTCGAGGCGGCGAAGGGGAGGTTGAAGGTGGTTGGGAGGGCGGGCGTGGGGATTGACAATGTCGATCTCCAGGCGGCGACGGAGTTCGGGTGTTTGGTTGTGAATGCGCCGACGGCGAATACTATCGCCGCCGCGGAGCACGGGATCGCGCTCATGGCGGCGATGGCGAGGAATGTGGCTCAGGCCGATGCGTCCATGAAATCAGGTGATCAGATCTCTGTTGATTTGCACATCATTTACTGTGTTTGTTAGATCCGTTTATATTTCGATTTTACTTGATCCGTTGATTCTTTCATCGGGATGCGCACTCGCGCATTTTGATGTGTGTTGCCGTGTGTTGGTCCTACACACCTTGATGTGGTGCCATTATGCAAACTTAGGAGCCATTGGTGTGCGCATCGGGATACGTGCATGCATGTTATGTATTGAAAACTATTTTGGTATATTTATTTTTACATGGGCCCACATGAGTGTTATTGTAGCGTCTTCCATAGGTCCATGTAATATAGTAGCTACTGAAAATTGAATTCGCGAGGCTACGTCGGAGTGGGCCAATTAATCTTTGTAGATTTAGGCATTGTTTGGTTAGGGGTGGAGTTATCTCCCAAGAGATGACTTATAGGGAGTTGAGAACTAATCTTGTTTGATTTTTGCCAACTTGCTGCAAGTTATCTCCCAACTTACATCCTAGAGTGTGAGATATCTCCCTACCATCCCAAGGGAGTTATCTCTCGGTAGTTGTGGACACAATTGCCCCTCGTTAATGACTCATTTATTACTCATCTCTCTCTTATTTGAAGGCTATTTATGTCAATTTATATTTTTTATTGTTTAAAAATTTGAAACTTCCCTACAAGTTTAAAGTTGAACTAAACATGAAAATATTAACTCCAAGGAGATAACTCTCAACTAACATCGTAAATTAACAAAAACGAATCAAACGAGGCCTTAGTGTATTTGTATAAGTTCTATAGGCCTATTATGATCAACTAGGTCTGTCTACTATCCAGTTGAACTATTAGTAACTTGAAATTGCTCATTGTATGCTTATAATTAGGACAAAGATGTCTCTTGTGGGGGTGTTGTTGCTCTGCAAGGGTTTGTAATGAAAAGAAATCAAAACCACAACCTTAGTGAGAGTTGTAACGTTCAAAAAAAAAAAAAGAAGAAAAGAATAATACATCTCCAACCCATCAACTCTAAAATAGTGTAATATGACACTATTCTCATTTATTTTAGTGTAAACAACGACACTAACACTATTTACTTCTCCAACTCATCAACACTATTTTTTACTCTATTTTACTTTAAAGAATGTAAAAACAAAAATAAAAAATAAAAATGACGAATAGTGAAAGATTTGGTGAATAATGCCACACGAAAATGGTGGAGTGCTATAAAACCAAAAGCTTTTCCACCGGTGCCATTATGAAAAATTTGGTTTGAGAAGCTCCAAGACCAACTCCAACCAAATTTGGTGGAGCTACAACATTGGAGCGCCAAAACTACAACACCATCTCTATGGGATGACGTTTTGTAAATAGTGCCACAATTTTGGTGTGACACTATTCACCAATTCTTTCACTATTCATCATTATTTTATTTTTTATTTTTTGTTTTTCTATTTTTTTTAAAGTTGTCTTTATAGTTTTATTATTTTTACATTAAAATTAAATTGAATAAAATAATGATAAAAAGTAAAATAATGTAAAAGATAGTGTTGATGGATTGAAGATGTGAATAATGTTAGCTTCACTGTTTACATCAAAATAGATATGAATTGTGTTAGTGTTACACTATTTTAGTGGTGTTGGGTCGGAGACGCCTTAACTAGCTATACATTTTTTTTAAGAACTAAGTAGCTAATAGCTATACACTTTATTACTTTTATTCCTAAAAGATAATAGGGAGAAAGGGTGGTATAATGCTCTAAATGCATGAACCTTTGTGAGATGGCGTGGAAAAGTCAGTCTTGGCGTCATGGGATGCTGTTTTCAAGATTCTTTTTGTGGGTCTATGGAATAAGAAATATAGGGACATACTATCTATGTAAACAATTTTGCTTAACAATGCGTAATTGATGTCATTTTAATTAATTTAACAAACCTTGATTTTGTTTTGTCCACTTTTTTTTTTATCAAAGTTTTTGGCCCAATTTTTTTTAAATTAACTTTGTTTGGCCACTTTTAATCAAGTGTTTGGCCTACTTTCACGTTGTGGCACAAAGCATGCCCCGTGCATTCTCTGTGACAGGACTTAATTTTTAATAAGGTCTGAAAAGTGGCAAACAATGTTTAGTGTCTTGAAGGGTCTGTACCAAGGATGGGGCCTTATTGAGGCTCTGTTTGGCACAAACTAGCTTATCAGCTAGCTTATCAGCTAGCTTATCAACTAGCTTATAATCTACTTAAATAAATAAGTTGTGTTTGGTTAGCAGCTTATTTTCAAAATAAGCAGATGATAAGCTCCAATTATAAACGCTATTCCCACTAGCATTTCATTTTTAAAATGTCATGTTAGTTTTTTGTTCCAATTTTGCCCTTTTTTTCTGCCAATGTAAATAGCCAATTCTTGACTAAAAAATAACGGATTTTCATTTATTCTTTTGGAAACAAATTATCGAATATATATAATAAAAAACTCGTGTAATGTGCAAGTGCGACTGTGCAACGATGATAACACAATAATGACAATACCCTATATGCAACGTAACATGATAAATACATTTATGTTAAAAAATATGGTAATTACATTTACACAATAACATCCCTTAACATTATTATAGTTTACAATATTATTAGTATTTATTGGCCAAAATAATATATAAATACTCATTCAAGTAACATCAATTAATATTACTAATTTACTACAAATGAAATTTGGAACATTATTATTCCAAAAAAATGTTTAATATAAACATATGGGACATGACATGGTATGATTACTATATAAAAACATTAATATTTCGTTATTCTACATATATAATAATAAATTTATTTGTATATGCAATGTAAATAATAGTTTATATAAATATGTCTTTTTTAAGAACTAAAAAGAAAGTCCTTTTGTGTCATTTTGTATTTATCAGCTACTTGATCAGCTATTTCTTTTAAATAATTTTAATTGATCGCTAGATTATCGACTAAACTATCACTTTCGGTTAGATTATACGCTATTAGCTATAGATTATCGGCTAGTGTTACCAAACAAAGCCTCATGGGTGATTGTTCTTGACAAGCGTAGACTACAGGCAAATATCTGGGTATGGAATAAAGCACGTGGGGTTTTACCAACTGGGACCTACTAATAGTTGCTCGCTTGGACCTCTAGTGGTTAGGTCACTTTGGTTTGAGTTTCTAACTTAGAGGCATGTCTCTTGCGAGTGGGGTGTATCTCATTTGGAATAGTCAGGAGTAATCGTGGACACCATAGTATAAAAAAAAAACAAACATATGAGGTTTTGCTCGGTTGTGAAACTGAAAGCCATCTCTTATGACTCCTGTTTATGGCAATTTAAGAGGATGTGAATGCTATTATGCTCTTAGCTTAGTTAGCTTAGTTAACTTGGTTGAGTTGCTACAACAGTAAGGGCGAAGGGGGGTTGTGTGAGTTAAGCGCACGACCTCAGTTTCGATTCTTCGGTGTAGTAAAATTGTTCGGATCACTGGGTTTTCACTACCGGTCGATAGAGCTAGGGCCTCGCGGGAATAGTGTGGGTAACCTCGACACCGCGATTATATAAAAAAAAGCTCTTAGCTTAGTTTATAAAAGAGTAAGATCTTATTTGCGGGATTGGCTTGTCATTACCCTAGTTAGTTGCTTTGAATCGCATGTCTTGGCTTTTATGTTTGTCATCTTTACCAACCCCCATAAAAGAAAGGTCAAGTCAACTTCTACTATGCATACTACTACTTCCAGTCACAAATATAAGTCGTTTAAGGTAAGAGCACAATAATTAAGACAACCTTAATTACAAGTGTAATTTACATATATGCCCTTTGACATTAAATGAATTGAAGAATCATAAATATTTGAATTGTATAATGGTATACTTGGTAAATAAAAAACAATAAATACACTCTCAAATTCCGGAAACGATTTATAATTTTGACCAAGAGGTTTTTGCCAGAAAGACTTATATTTTTAATCAGAGTGAGTGCTTTGAAAGCTACATGCAGATACAATAAGAAAAAGCCTTATCGATGAGCCTGAACCTCCAAAAAAAAAATTATAAGGTTCACTGAAAACCATAAAATCAAAATCTCCGAATGAAAATATATACCATGACTGAAAAGAACTTCCAGTCACATTGCTTCTTAACAAATCCTAAGTAAAATTGATTTTTAGACTCTAGCACGTTCTTCTGTTGGTTGAATGCTATGGTTTTGAATATTTTCTACGTGTGAACTGAATGCCGCACTTGTCCTTGATGGAATATTGTGCACTTGGCAAACAATTGCTCATTTGATTTAAAGAATGTAATATGCCGCCAATATCGAACTGAACTTTTTCACATTGCAGGTAAATGGCAAAGGAACAAGTATGTCGGCGTCTCCTTAGTTGGGAAAACTTTAGCAGTTATGGGATTTGGAAAAGTTGGATCTGAAGTTGCTAGACGTGCCAAAGGCCTCGGAATGCATGTCATAGCTCATGATCCTTACGCCCCTGCTGATAGAGCCCATGCAATTGGTGTGGATCTGGTCTCTTTTGACAAGGCTATTAGCACCGCAGACTTCGTTTCTCTCCATATGCCATTGACTCCGACTACCTCGAAGATCTTTAATGATGACACATTTGCGAAGATGAAAAAAGGTGTACGCATTATTAATGTTGCTAGAGGTGGAGTCATTGATGAAGATGCATTGGTGAGAGCACTTGATAGCGGAGTTGTTGCTCAGGTATTGCCCTTGTTCTTCTGCTTTTGAGTTGACATTTCTAATTACTCATTCTTTGTTCCCCGAAATTTGAATTCGCTCTTGTTGGGTGTTTCTTTAAGAGATCAAAATAGAACTATCCTGTCACTGATCCATAATAACTGTTCAAATGGACGAATCCTTCATGTCGTCTCTTTGCATTAGATCTTACTTCATGGGCGATTTCTGCTTAAACTTTTTTCTTTTCTGATAACCATTTTTGCAAAAATAAGTTGGGTTTCCTTTCTTGGTTGTATTTGTTGTCTCGCGGTATAACCCGGTACTATGAACAGGCTGCACTTGATGTGTTCACGGAGGAGCCTCCGGCTAAAGATAGCAAGTTGATCCAGCACGAGAATGTCACAGTAACACCTCACCTCGGAGCCAGCACAAAAGAAGCTCAGGTGAGTTTGGATCCTTCCTCTATTAGTCTTAAATTTTTCTCTGTCCTAGAACTTGTACTCATTTTCCGATACGCTCATTTCAATCATCAATAATATTTTCTAGGAAGGTGTGGCTGTTGAAATAGCGGAGGCTGTTGTTGGTGCGCTAAATGGTGAGCTTGCTGCTACTGCTGTGAATGCTCCAATGGTTCCTGCAGAGGTAAAGGACAAGAAACTTATTTTCCTCGGTACAGACTACAAGTTTCTTCCGTTCTTTTGCGCTAACTGTGGCGTTTTCATTTCCACAGGTTCTTTCTGAACTTGCGCCTTATGTTACCCTGGCAGAGAAGCTGGGTAGGCTAGCTATACAGCTGGTGGCAGGCGGAAGTGGCATCAAGTCTGTCAAGGTGGTATACAAGTCGGCGAGAGGCCCCGATGACCTAGACACGAGACTCCTGCGAGCCATGATCACAAAGGGCATCATTGAACCAATATCTGATACATTCATCAACTTGGTCAATGCCGATTTCACAGCCAAGCAGAAGGGCCTTCGCATCAGTGAGGAAAGAGTTACAGTCGACACTACACCTGATTCCCCAATCGATTCCGTTGAGATCCATATCGCAAATGTGGAGTCCAAATTCGCCAGTGCATCATCTGAGAGTGGCGAGATAGTCCTTGAAGGGAAGGTGAAATATGGGATTCCGCATCTGACCGGTGTAGGATCATTCGGCGTGGATGTAAGTCTTGAAGGCAATGTTATACTCTGCAGGCAAGTCGACCAACCTGGAATGATTGGGAATGTAGGAAGCATTCTCGGTGAGACGAACGTGAATGTGAACTTCATGAGCGTCGGTAGGACAGGGATGAGGCAGCATGCCATCATGGCAATCGGTGTGGACGAAGAGCCCGACAAGGATACTCTCAAGAAGATCGGAGAGGTGCCGGCAGTGGAAGAATTTGTGTTCCTTAGCCTATAGAAGACCTTTATTTAATGTGAAGGGCAGTGAAGGCAGTGTTGTTTTCGCGGAGAAACACAGTTTTTGCAGTTGAAGGTTTTCTTAAATAAATGCTGGCAATGACAGCCTCTCTTACCTCATGGTTGTGATTTCGAAACTGTGTTAGGTTTTCTTAAGTTATGAGATCGATCGATCTACTTCTCTGTCGCCCTGCTATAAGAAAATTCGAAGAAAACTCGAAGCAGACTGATTCAATTTTGTGTTGTTATAGTTAGGTGGTGGCGTCGTTCTGGTAACGGTGAATTGTGTGTTTTTTGTGCATGTTTTTTCTGGATGGTATGTTATTGCTCATTGAGCCCCTTGTAGCAGTAGTAGACTGAATGCTTTGCAAGTCTAGTTGGCTTTTTGTAATGCTATTTAAGATTCATATCATGTTCTATTACTCTACTGTGAAATTGATACAATTTAGGAAACAATGTTTTTGGGGTTTGGACGCTACAACAACGACTTAGCCTGAATACAAATTAGTTTGGTCAGCTGGGTTTGGAAAAATTGGTGTTGCAAATTGCCCACTATGCACTTTAATCCTTCTTTTCTTAAAAAAAATAAAAATAAAAATAAAATGTGCACTTTAGCCTCTCTCGAAGTTTGCTTCAATCATCACTTACATGCCTTTGTTTTTGAAAAATTGCATTTTATTCCCTCTAGTTTATGCTGTGAATTAAAAAGGTCCTGTTGTTGGATGACAAACATTTTTAAAAGGAGTTAAAGTGTAGATTATGACAAAACTCATGGGAGAAATTACAATTTACTCTATATAATAATAATAATAATAATAATTATAATAATTATAATAATTATAATTTTTTTTTTTTTTTTTTTTTTTGGACTTGTCTTTCTCAAAGTAACCTTTAATCTTCAAGTCAATTATATCATCAGTTAAACTTTTTTCTTTCCTTTCTTATTTTTTAATTGGTCCTAATGAGAGATCTCAATTTTGAACAAACTTAATAAGTTGAGCGCCCTCGACTCGAGCTAAGCTAATTGAGACCTAACTCTCGAGCTAAGCTAATTGAGACTTAACAAACTTATCAAATAATGCAAACCCAAAATCCACAATTAACTTCTCCTAGGATCGCTACCGAAGGAGGGCGAGTAAGAAGACCGCCTCGGGCCCCACCCCCTCGGGACCACACTTTTATTTTTTAAAAATTTAAAATATATAAAAAAATATTTTTCATTAATAAAAAATTCTTTTTGCTTTCATGTTAAGTGATAAAATATTGGTTAGTAAATTGTTCTCGTATTTTTAAAATTAAAATTTGATTTTCTACTTGTTTAAGTAGCTCTTTCAACTTATTCTCTCCATGTAAGTGACATTTTCTTTTCCTTTGCATTTTGTATGCATTATTACACTTAACCTTTTTTAAAGCACGGTTGACTCATACTTAATGTGAAATACTTTGAAGTTTGTTGTGAGATGCTTTGATCACGATATTGTGTATCAATTGAACAATTTTTTGTGAGATTTACGTTGTCTTACATAGGAGTAAAAAATATATTTTTTTCCTATGCGCGCATCTATAATTGAAGACCCCAAATTATAATTTGGCTAAGGGCCCTAAATACTTTGTACCGATCTTGACTTCTCCTGTTGCCCTTTTTCTTCCATTCTTAGAATTGGAATGAATTTAAAAACTGAAAAAAAAAAAACTGTTTTGGATGCAAAGTCAAACAAGGTCTAAAACTTCGTTTTGAAGTCGCCATCTCATAATAGTCTTTGTTGGGCTTGGGCTTGGGCTTGGGCTGGGCCTCGGCATTACATGTCAGAAGCCGTTGCTCTCCGCCTTCGAATTCACGCGTCGAAGAAGACGAAGAGAGTGAGTGTGCGTGAGATCCGCCATTAACAGACCTTCGTCGCTCGTTCGTTCGTTCGTTCAGGCAAGTCGTTCTTCTTCTTCTTCTTCTTCTTCTTCTTCTTCTCATTCGATACAAGCGTGTTTGAATTCCAATCACCTATTATACATTTACTATGTTTGCGACTACAGAAAACTAGGGTTCTTCATTCCTCCAGATCGGATCCGATCGCATTTGATGCTGTGAAGAGAGAACCGATGGGGATCGTGTTCACTCGGATGTTCTCTTCGCTGTTCGGCAATCAAGAAGCTCGGATCCTCGTTCTCGGCCTCGACAATGCCGGAAAAACCACAATTCTCTGTATCCTTCTCGATTCCTCTGTTTCCTTTGCATTTGACTTGGTTTGTTGTTGTGGTGGAGTGGTTTCAGTTGGTTTCGTCCTTAACTGATTGTGTGTTGTGTTGTAGATCGGCTTCAAATGGGGAAGTGGTGTCCACTATTCCAAGTTGGTGTTTTTTTGGCTTCTCTTTGGTTTTCGCGGTTTTTCGTAAGTGTTCTCTGTTTTTCAACTGATCTGATGAGGCGTGGCTTCAATGTGGTGCAGCAATTGGGTTTAATGTCGAGACTGTTCAGTACAACAACATCAAGTTTCAAGTTTGGGATCTAGGTATTCTCTTTTGCCTGTTGTTTATCAGTGCCTGTGTTGTTTTAGTATGGTGATTCCTGATTAGTTTACTTTTATGAAGAGTTAGGTGATTGAACTAGATGAACTGAAACACTTGAATTAGTTTAATTTTGAAACTCAGATTCTCCCTTTTAGGATTGCTCTAGGCAGGAGAGCGGAGTGGGAAGTTTTGCATTTTTTTCTCAATTTACTAGTAACAAAGCTGATATGAACTTTGTGGAGTCAAGATGTGTTTTTCTCCTCCCTCCTCTTCAGGCCGTGCTTTTTAATAAGAGAAGATAAAATTTTAATGGTGGAAATGGACACATGTGATTCAAATTTCAAGCAAATGCTATAGTTCAAAAAAAAGACAGTAGATAAAATAAGAACAGACAAATTTACAATAGACAAGATCAATGGTTCAGGTACATCAAACCCAGATTGTAACCTCACAATCCTTTCAAAAAAAGATTGTAACCTCACAAGATTCTATCACACGCTCAATTGTCTCCAAAGGGTGTGGTGCAGTGGCAAGAAGATGAAACCTCATCTCTTTTTAGATCGTGGCAATTGGGTGTTCGATCTAGAAAAGTTTGGTACTTTTTCTTTGATCGAAAAGGTGGGTTTTGCAAACTTGAAATTAAAGAAAACTGAAGTAAACAAAACGACTAAAAAGCCAAAGCATCTTTAGTGAGATAGATGGAACATCACTTGCTAGTAGAGGTTTCACAACATTTGTGAAATCCATGTAGGCAAGCTTTGATGTGGTACGGCTTTAGCTCCTCAGTCATAATAACACCAAAACTTGAAAAACAAGATCCCTACTCTAAAGTGGGAAGTTGATATGAAATATGCATCCCTCGAGAAACCCTAAAAACACTATTTTTACATCCTCATGGTCATGCTAGAGTTGTGGGCCAAAGAGCCTCCAAATCCCAAATTTTTTCTCCCGCAAATCACCGAGGCGGTGGTTGTGGCCATCGCCATTGCGTAAGGCGGCCATGGAAGTTTTCTAACTCTCGGTGTCGTCGCCTCTTGGTTGTCGTGGCCATCGTCGCGCGTGATGGAGGCGACAATCAATTTTGCTCTATGCGCGACGATGGAGGCGACAATCAATTTTGCTCTATGCGCGTCCGTCATCTTACGGGGGCAATTTTGACCTCTAAACGTTCGAATTGGGAAATTATCGTCTTTGGAGTATTTTTAAAACTTCAAGCCTTCTTTCCAACTAGCTATAGAATGCCCAATTTTGACTTTGAATGTGGAAGTTATTGCCGAATCAATGAAGCATATCAAATTTGAGTCATAATCGAGATTGTCCATGTTGACGTCTATCTCCACTTTGCTTCAAATCACTTGTATTGTTTCATATCTTCATTATTTAGCTTATTGCACCTGAAAAGGACAAAAGGAGAGAGAACTTAGGTAATTGGTGACTAAAGCCACGCGCAATTGCCCTCAAGAGATAGTGTAGTGCGATGGCAAAAAGATAAGCACTATAATTCGACTAAGGCATAAGATATGGGTTCAATTCTAGGTAGCTACATTATATTCCTTTGGTTTCTCTTAGGTTATAGGGTTGGGGCACACGACTAATTCCAACGGGATTAGGCGATCCAAGGTTCAAAGACCTAAAAATATCAAAAAAGAAGAGAAAAATCACTCTCACTCTCAATCGACATCATTAATATCATAGGCATATGGATGATATATCTATAAATATAATAAGATACAACCCATGAAAAATGTTATGCAGCAATCAACGTGCATAAGTTGAAGATGTTTCAAAATTCTAACCTTGGCAATGCAATGATGTTGTTTTGAGACCAACCCAATAATGTACACTTATATACATGAGAATATGAACTGCATCATAACTTCTTGTCGTTCAACCCTAGTCCATCAAATATTAACACAAGTGCTCATCACCAGTATGTATCATTGGCAGTTTATCCCATCAACTCAACAGTTCATTATGTGTGAGTTTTGAATGTCATTTTGTTATCTCCATCAATTGGGTTACCATTTAACTGGGATATTATAATGGGGGCTATTGAAACCTTGGCGGTGCAATTTTGTAATTGGAAGTTTATATTGATGTGTGAATATATTAAGAAAAAACTGGTTAAAGTTATTTAAAAGTTGTATTTTTGTCATAGAACTGCCTAACAAAATATTATGGAAACATCTTTGGTTTTTTTACTTGTTATTTTTGGTGTTTCATATTTGTATTATGCTTACCCTTTTGAATATGTTTTGTTAGTAGTTTATGCTTTTTTTGCTGTAATAGATTTCAATCTAGTAATTCTGACTTGACAATTTGTCTTATTTGATAGGTGGGCAGACAAGCATCAGGTATGTCATCTGGTGTTTCTTTCATCCATTATTATTGAAGAATTTGCTATTCTAAAACACGGATATGTATTTGACAAAAAAGGGAAATGTGACGAATTCTCTGTTTGTCCATGTTAAATTTGATTGCAAATGATAATGTGATCTCCAACACACTTGAAATATTTCTCTTATCAGTCATTACTGTTTAAATAAAAGTTTAAGATATATCTTAGTTCCATCATATTATTCGATTTATGTGTGATTTTACCAAATATACAACAAAGGATTGAAGTGGATTGCATCAAACATTCATGTAGGCACTAGGCAATTACATATTGGTGGTGTTGTAACAATATAAAATCTTGCTATGTCTTGTGTTACTCCATAGATCAGTGTGCTGCTAGTCTAAGTCAGTTTTTTAACCTGACTGATTGTTCAATTAATATTGTTTATTGGAAGTTAAAACTTATTTATTATCTGGTAATATATGCATGTATTTACTGTTGATGATCTAATTATTAGGTTGGTGGCTCGTTATGAGTTTTATAAGTATGTCGGACTAATTTTATAGTTTGCCATTTTTTTAGCACAACTCACATTTTAGTCGTTTATGGTTATTGAAGATAAAGCTGTATTTCCTTCCGACAATCATTTGAAATGTACAGGAATCAGATGGCCTTTTTAGGATGCCACACATGCCATTCATTTGTATGCATTCTATGTTCGTTTCATGTAAAATATTGAGAGGTTCAGCTTCTAAGTTGCATTTACATTTCTAGTAATTAATCTCTTGAACTTGAGGATGGCTTCACTATCTTTTTTTTTTTTGTGCCTTTTAGTGCTCCTGAGTTTTCTTCAGCTCTTTTTTTTTTTTTTTTTGGTTTCTCTGAGTTCGCATTATTTCAATTGCAGAATTTCTTCTGCTTTATGTAACATTTGTTCAAATGTCTTAATCCTTGATGTTATTTTAAGTTTAACTCACCAATGTGCCATTTTTGTTTTGTGGCCATGGACCAGTTGACAAGCTTGGTTTGGTGATTTTCAGCATTTGTGAGCTCATTAGGTGCTTTTGTACTCATCTTGCAGACCATATTGGAGATGCTATTTCCCCAACACCCAAGCAATCATCTATGTTGTTGACTCTAGTGATACAGATAGACTGGTCACAGCCAAAGATGAATTTCATGCAATTTTAGAGGTATATCTCTACATGCATATGGAATTATTGAGGTTGTTAATGATATTTCCTTGCTTAGTAGTTAGTACATGAACTGCTTTTATTGTTTAGCAGGTTTATATGTAAGTTGGTAGCATGAGAAGACTCTGAAATTTAATAGAAACATAAAACTTATCATCATTAGTTTTTGCAGCTCAATATGCAGTATTGAGGTACTACTTAACGATAATAGGTTTGTTATTAAGTGGCACCAGTACTTGGCATAGTTTAGACTTTAGAGTCCAAGCTAATGAAGTTCCTGGTTGAATCCTCATTTATTTATTTTGGTTCACCATTTGGTATTTACATTTTTGTTGTTCTCCAGTTACGGTTACTGTTCAATGAGAGGGAGTTAATATAAAATTAATAAATTATGTAGGCTTCTACTTGATGGTATAGGTCATGGTAACTCAAATTGTATTAGTGTAGTTTATCATTTTTGTTGATATACTTTAGTTGATGAAATGTATCTGAAATGGTTAGTCATTGAAGATGTTGGTGTCATGTGAGTGCACTGATATGTTGAACATGACGACTATATTGAGACTTGGAAAGATTTTGAGGTTTAAGCTTGGTTATTTACTTAAAAATTGTTCTCTAACTGCGTCTAGGCAGATTTTCTGGACCTTCAATTGAAGAAAGGAAAGTAGTCTTTTTCTGCCAAAAATTTTCTAAACCATTTCTTCAATAATGGAAATAATAAAATTAACGCTTCTGATTGAGTCTTCATCGTAAAATCCAAATCTACAACTGTAAAGGTTTGAGCCTTGTGCTCCGGTGTGTAGGGACTATGATTGCCTTTATTGTTGCTGAGGAAGTTTATATCACCAAACTTAAAAAAACTGTTTTATTAAGATGGCCTTTTTCCGTATCTTGGCAGAATGCTTGTTCCCTGGATTATATGGAAACTAGCTGTTTTTATAAAATATTAACACTAAAATAATACACACTGCTAAACCTGTTACAGGAGGAGGAGTTAAAAGGCGCAGTTGTCCTCATCTTTGCTAACAAGCAGGTTGGTTTATCTATTTTTTATTTTCTCCTTGAAGAACTAACCACTTTCTAATGTTGGTAGAACTTTTGCATATACCGTGTTCTTTTCATGTATCAGTTGCAAATAACGTTTTGAACTAGTTCTTTGTGTACTTCATATCAGGATCTCCCCGGTGCACTTGATGATGCAGCTGTAACAGAAGCCTTGGAGTTGCACAAGATTAAAAACCGCCAATGGTCTATTTTTAAAACTTCTGCGCTAAAAGGCGAAGGCATTTTTGAGGGCTTGGACTGGTAAGTGCAATTACTCTTTTCTTTTCTTTTTCTTTTTCTTTTTTTCATATAGGAGGAAGCGCCGTTACTCTTGAAATTAGATGCCGAGTAGACTATTTTTTCCTTATTTGAGAGGGATTTAAGTTCCTTTAGCCAAACAAGCCCTGCTTTATGATTGGTAGTATTTGGTCACTTAAGTATGCTTAACTCAAGACTACAAGAACACTACAATTCCACTTTGATCTTCCAATTTGACATAATGGGAATTGATGGAACGGCTTACCCGCATAGGCACATACTAATGCATATACTAGGAATATTTTCCTAGATCGTTTGACATGCTGTTTGTATGAATGATTGCTAGATGTCTTTCCCCACTTTATGTAGTGACTGATACTGTTAAAATAAGAATTTGTCCTTCAATCTTCTGACTTGGTCCCTTGAAGCTAATTCGTTCAATTATTTTGTCCCACTAATGATGTACGATGTTGGTATTTTTCACTGTTTCTTCTTTTAAAATGAAAATGGAAGGAGCTCCATGAGTGACTAGTTAAAGCAAGGGCATGAATATTCTCCGACTGCTATCTAAAAAGAATGGCGTATGTGTTTTTGGGTACTCAAGGGCATAGGAATTTCTCTTACCCTTCTTTTGGTATCTTTTGACCATGACATCCACTAGTTCTCTTATGGTAGAGAGTCTTGTTCTAGACTTATGAGCAGCAAGTTCGTGCTTAGATCAATCTTACACTTTGAAAGGGAATAACCATTAGCTATTATGGAAGAAACAATTCAACTAGATGCTTAAGATTAGATGACTAAAATTGGCTGTGCACCGTTGATCTATTTTTAAAAATCATATGGTTCTTTTCTAGATTAACAGACTGGAGAGTATAAAAGAACCACAGCAACATTGTAGGATCCTAGGTCAATCTTGCTTCCACTCGGAAAGGGAGTGACCTTAGAGAGAGGCGGATACAAGCCACACTTGGCATCCTCTTTTGGTTTTCACTGAATACCCTTAACTACAACTTTATAATCAGTAGATCTATAGGCCCAATTCAAAATCCCACAAAGAGAGACTCGACCTCTCAATTTCATGTAGTGGTGGATACAAGCCAAAGTAGCGAGGACCCTCCCTTCAATTTTTTTCTTTTTACTTTCTTCGTTGGTCAATGACCTTTGGCATCTTGGTTATACAGCCCCAAATTAATACCTTGTGATCTTACCTACTTGAGCATGTGGTTGCCTTGGCAACCAATGTGGTAAAAACGTGAACCTGATATTTGCATTTTTCAAGACAAAGTCAAGGTCAATGAGATAAAAATTTATGATTTCGTTCTCTTTTTTTGTACATCAAGACTTTCCAATTTAGTTGTTAATGTGTTAGATATGCATCTGGTTCAGTGAACTCATAAAAAAGTAAATGGCGTTACCAGCAACCCTATGACTTTGAGGAGAGTGAAAGCCATTGATACTTCTGCAGACAAATTTCTTGAGCAACCTTTGCAAAGAACTCACAATTGAAAAGCATGTAGCTACAAAAAATTATAGCTACTTTGGTTAGTTAAGCTGAGTTGCAAATATTTCCCACTTTCCATAATAGCACGGAAATTGTGAATTGGAATGTTATTAGGGAAAAGCCCCAGTTTCATGAAATTGTCGACTATCCATAGCAATGCACAATATTTGGTTTAACCTTGTTTACATGTTTTACTTGCTTTTCATCTAAATTGTGGTGCCGCACTCATCAAAACTAATTTGACTTTTAGTTTCGTTTATGTTGGTTTTATTTTTATTCATCCATGTTTCTTTTTTTCCTTGAGACTAATTGCGATTTAGTCATTTTATAAATCAGTTGCTGTAATTTTAGTTTGAAGTTAGTAATTTTGCGGTGCAGGCTAAGCAACACTCTCAAATCTGGAGGTGGCTAATGCTTTTGAAGAATCGCATAACCTTTCTGCTATTCAACAGATCCAGATGACCGCGACGTATGGTTTTATTTACTTGGTGTGATTTTCATCACACTACACTTTTTGTTATACTAATAGGATTCAAGTCATTGTAAGAACCGTGCTTTATTAGTCCTTTCAACTGGGTTTCTCTTGTGGAGTAATTACACATTGGAAAATCATTTGTAAAACAATGATTTCAAGTATAAACTTCTGATTTGATGATCTGAACAGTCTTTTTGGTGTCAAGACACTAGATTCTATGGTGAGCATTATAAATTTGTTTAGGCTTGTCTTCTCAGAAGATGACCTATTACTTTATCTGGAATCTGAATTATTGATCAACTTATTTGTTCAAACTAGAAGCAATACTTAGAAAGCTTACCAAAAGTAGCGAGAAGAGCGACATTACTCGATATTAAAATCTTTGCTTGTGACATTTTTCTCGGAACTGATATTTTTTTATGCAGTAGCAGCAGCTTATTCTTTGGACTGACTGAACTGATCTGGTTGCTACGGAAAGAAAAGTACATGGATGCTCCTCATTTTGAGAGACTTTTTTTGAAGTTGGGTCTACCTATATCTTCTTACTGGTTTTTTATTTTGATTTCAGACAGGCAACGTGACTTCGTCTACATCAAAGAGAGGGACAGTTTATTAAGCAGAGGCAGCAAGTCGTGGACAGCTCTCCCATGGTACTCCTGTCTCCTCGTTTTTGTACTTTCGAGCCTATAAAATGGGTTTGGTATTGTGAAATGTTGTTGGTATGTCTCTCACCTTTTCTTTTTAGTTTTTTAACTAAGTAGTGCTTATACCCTGAAAGTTTTGTTAGGATTAACCTTTTGTACGTTAATGGAATCTTGTGAATTGATTACATAATTGGTGGCGTGTAGTCAACAATGAGAGTTTTAAAACTTAGTTGGAGGGACAAATTGGGAGACCTAACTCTTTTAAAATGTTCATGCAGAAGGTCGGTTTGGATTAGTTAGAGTCACTTGCTTTTGACACTAGTTGAGAGTAATAAAAAAAAAAATAAAAAATGACGAAATGATTGGTCGAGAACTTGAGAGAGTGGATCAAAATGAAAATAAGTTTATGATTGGAAAACAATTTTTTTTTTTTTTTTGTTAAGATTATGTTTGACAACACGAAGGCTACTCTCTTCTTTTCCTTTTTTTGGCTTTTAAGGCCATGTTTGATTGGATGAAGAAAAAAAATATTCATAGGAAAATGATAAATTTTGTGGGAAAATGACATTTTCATGCGTTTGATAGCCAAAATTTTCTCGCGAAACATTTTTTTACAATTGTCAATTTTTCATATTAAGACTCGTATATTTTCTCACCTATTATGGTGGGCAAATTAAGCTTTCTATTGAGAAAATTTGAGTTTTCATATTAAGACACATTAAACTTATATTTTAAATATGAAAATTAATATATTTAATATAAATGATAAGTTTTGCATATTTATTTCAAAGTTTGTTGTTAATGAGTTTTGAGGGAAAAAACTTTTTATATATGCAATCAAACGCATATAGGAAAATTTTCTTTTAAACACACCCTAAAGAAAACTTTTTTAAGAAAATGTTTTTTTTCTATGAAACTTTTTCTTTCTAATCAAACATGGCCTTAGAGTTTTTTTTATGTGTCAATTATTTTAAGAGAATTTGACAAGAAGACAAAAGCTTTACCACACTCATCAACAAGCACATACCCTGCGAGTTTGGCTGCTCAAATAAGAGTTAGGAAAGTCGGCATAGTTATATACCCTTAATAAGTTAATATAGTGTTTGGTTTCCTTAGCCTTTTATCAAGTGTAACGGCACGTCTAATTGGAGAGTGGGACGGATGCTTCTTACTAAGTGACAAGTTGGTAATTTTGGCCATGTTTCCAAGTAGTAGTGGTGCCAACTTTTGTTGTAGAGAGGAAGTGCACTTCTTTGTGGTTAAGATAGTGCATTTTTTTTAGGGAAGTTTTACATTTTGAACAAGTATGCCATTTTATGATTGGGAGCACCTTCCCCAACACCTCAAAATAATTGGAGAAAATAATTGGAGGACGTAATGTAATTGATGCACTCGAATTCGAGACCGTTGCCTTAATCATTTTCTTAAGCTCGAGTTGCTACCAGTACACCACATCATTTGGGAGCTAACTTTATTTTTATTTAAGACTATTATTAGATTTTAATCAAAATCTAAAAGTTAATTATCAATTAAGTGGAAGGTTCACTGATCTGATATAAGTTACTTGGGTAAGAGATTGGTAGTTCGAGCTAAATGTTGGGCAAGTTGTGAGTTCTTTCTATTAAAAAAATTCTAATGGTCAATCACTTGTGTATTATTAACATCATTAAATGACAATACCCATAATATAATTCTCATGACATTGGTCTTTTGCTCAGAGTTGCCCATAATATAATTCTCATAACATAGGTTTTTTTTTGTTTTTTTTTTTGTTTTTGTTTTTGTTTTTTTTTTGTTTTTGTTTTTTTTTTTTTTTTTTTTTTTTTTTTTTTTTTTTGCTCCATTTAGAGTTATCCATATAAAACTTGGGCTTAGGGTCCTTGGGGATGCAAACAGGTTGGGTAGGGATATGGACCTCATTTTCATACCTATATTCACTAAAAAAATTATCACACATACCCATACTCATACCCATTTGGTATGAATTATCATACCCATCCCCATACACATCAAATTCTCGTGGGCATGGGAATCCATATGGGTAAAATATTTTACTTATTTCATTTTTCATTAGGGATCATAATGACGATTTTCATGAGGGTTTTTTCGGGGATGGGGAATCTTCGTGGAAAAGTTTTTTTTCTCCATATAATTCTCTATTGGGAATCTCATGAGGATTCTCAAAAAAAAAAGAATTGTAACAAATAATGTGTCAAATATACATACATAACAACACAATTGTTGAAATTTCAACAAAAATAAAAATAAAAATCAACATATCATGCAATACAAATTCTAACTACTAAGTGTTAACAATTATAATTAAGTTTCTATAAAATTATTGGCATATGCAAAACAAAAAGTTCAAATTCAAAATATTCATTAAAGTCTCTATCTCTTAAAACCACGTCATCAACTTTTTTAGTATTTTTGATCGTAAGATTTTAAAATATAAATATAGTTGCAAACAATTCGAAACTAAACATATAGTTATTAATTAACCAAATAAATTAAAATTATAAATCTCATTAAGAGGTTTTTTGTTATATGTATTAATATTTCGGAGTGAAAACTATGTAATATTATGTAATATATATATAAATATCATGTGATATATATAAATAATAAATATTGTATAAATTGATATATATGGATCCTCATGGGTAAATGAGTATATATCATCGTAGGGATTACACAAGGATATCCTCGTGGGGATATTTTATTACCCGTAGTCATATCCATATTCATGTGGGTATGAGATTTTGTACCCATCTCCACACCTATCCACATTTAAAACTTCATACCCGTATCTATTAAGGTAAATTTTTATCATTTGTTGATATTTTTCTACCCATTTGCATCTCTAGGTCACTCGGGCTGCAAATATTTAGGTAGAAGAAACAAAATAAAAGTCAACATATATAGAAGCAAAGCTTTTCACTCTTAATACACCTCATTAATTGAACGTGTACGGAATCAACATATATAATTCTAAATAAGTAGCTAACAAGGTTAGTTATAAGGGTCCTACTACGGTGCACCGTATGGACACGGAGTATGGACACACTTGTCGGTGTCCATGCGATACACATTAAGATATACACACGTAGTACGATGCATAAAGCAATGGACGCCGACTTGTACATGTTCATTTAAGCGTGTCCATGTTGGGCACCAAAACATTTTCCTAGTTATAAATTGATTGAAGAAACTATCCTTCCTAGAAAATCAGATTGTTGGACAGTTCTCATACACTCACAAGATAATAACAACATCCTTTTCAAATTGATCGACTAGTAATTGCCCTCAAGTAATTCTTTCTCCAGTTTTCTTCCTATCTCAACAACATCAAATCAATTTCATTATCCAGCTTTGAGCTATTAATGCAAAGAAAAAAAAAACAAGACCAACGGAAAAAATGATAATAGTTTTTAGGTTTTACCTTGTACTTGTCTTATGTTGTTTGTTAAAAACGGTTTCATACGAAAATTATTTTGTTTTAATTACAAACTCACGAAATTCAATTTAGTCTTACCACAGTGCAACAAATAAATCTAATCAAGTTGAAATTGAATTATTTAAGGAAAACTATCAATTAAATGTCTACCACTTCTTTTGTCATCCACAATGTTCGAACCATGTTGTGAATGATTAGACCTTGACCATCTTAACTATCTAGATTCCTCTAATAGTAAAAAAAAAAAAAAAGTGTGTTTATTTGTATCTCAAACTCTACTGTTTGACTGTTTTACTGTGAGAGGGGGGAAAATAAAAAAACATCACTTTCGTGGTGCCCCTTCAGAGCTCAACGAGGCGAAGCGATCGCATTTCAATCTCTTTCGCAGTGCTCACTCGCTCAATCTTATCTGATGCGGCGCATTGGGCCGCACCGACACCCAAGTGATCAAGTGTCCCGCCTCCCTAGCTTGTTGCGTCCTTCTCATTCTCAACATCCCCCAATATCTCTCTATCAATCTGCCTACGTGCCCCAATTGGCTAAGTCCCAATTCCCTGTACTTTCTACTCACCCAATGCCTATTAATTGTATAGTTGCCTCATTGGGCATACTATATAATAATATCGGCTCAATCAAATCAACCAACCAGATAAAAACCTCCAACATTTTTTTTTTCTTTTTTTTTATACGTAAGTGGGAGTTCAATTTCCGACCTCTTCAAACTTTATTTTTTCTATCAAGTGATGCATATACGGTACTACATATGTGTGACAACTTTGTTATTACAAGAAGTAGAACACATAACATCATATATACTTGTTATTAGACGGATGAGAGTTATGACTCCAACTTCAATTGTTACGAGAAGTGTTAGAATGACAATAATATGTCACATTGCAAGAGACATTGTCTCACAAGAGCCATTTACCTACGCCTCAAGATGCGAGCATAAATATATCTCGATGCATAATAAGCGAGTCGGTGCCGCATGAACAATCATATATACGAATTAATGCGTCTTTGCGCTTGCAACATTAATTATTGTTCTTATTTTAATATTTTTCTACATTCTTTAATAAATAGACATTAAGCGAGTTGCGAGGAGGGTAAACTAATGAAACTTAAGTATCGTTTGATTCGTTTTTTTCAACTTACAGAGCGAGTGGAGATAACTCCATGAAGTTAACTCACAAAGTGTAAGTTTATATTTAATTTTTGGTTAAATTTTAAACTTGCAGGAAAGTTGCAAAATTTTAAAAACAGTAAAATATATGAGTCGACATAAATGCCCTTAAAATATATATTTAAAATAAAAAAGATGATTTGTGAGGAACTTGAGAAAAAGATGATTTGTGATGGGTGTTTTTGTCCATTGAACTTTTGAAAGATATATCTTTATGGGAGGAGAGGGAGATAACTCACCTCCTTCATTATAAGTTGAGAGATATCTCACTCACATACCAAACAAGGCCTTAAGCCTGACTTGAGAACGTAAATAGGCTCAGACCAAATCGAGCATGGTAGAGGTGGCTTAATCACGACCATGAACACGTCTAGTTACGATTTACTCTTCCATAGCATGCAACCTTGCTATTTGGGTGGCACTTAATTTTGATCGAGTTGTTCAAGCTTCAAATTTAAAATTACCATGAAATCACGTCCAATTGGTTCCCTAGCTGCTGGACTACCATGTGAACTCACCAACAAATCATGGAGCTCCAACTCAACCAAAAAAGTCAAACTCCGTTGACTTGACACAGAAGAGAAGAAAAAGGGCAGTCTAGACAATTCAACTCCCAATAATCTAATCTCTCCAGTAGCAGTGCTCCTCTTCCTCCTCCTATCCACTTCAGGTGGGACCCGCCTTGAAACAGACGCCAAACACACCATCCCCTCCCTCCCAAACCCATAAAATCCATTTATGTGGCCATTCCGCCCTCCACGTGCCCCCCCCCTCTCTCTCTCTCTCTATCCACCTCTCCAACTAAAACTCCCTCCCTCAAAACAATAACACGCACAAACGCAGACACACACTCAACCACACACACATTGATCGAGGTGTTAGCTAGTGGTTGACATACACACACACACATAGTGATGGCGAGCGAGGAAGCGAAGGGGCTGGGGTGGGGCTTGGCGGCGAAGGGCTGCGACTCGTGTAAGGCGGCATCGGCCCTGCTCTTCTGCCGGGCCGACTCCGCCTTCCTCTGCATCTCCTGCGACGCCAAGATCCACGGCGCCAACAAGCTCGCCTCCCGCCACGAGCGAGTCTGGATTTGCGAGGTCTGCGAGCAGGCCCCCGCCGCTGTCACGTGCAAGGCCGACGCCGCTGCCTTGTGCGTCACGTGCGACCGCGACATCCACTCCGCCAACCCCCTCGCCCGCCGCCACGACCGCCTCCCGGTCGTCCCTTTCTTCGACTCGCCAGCTGTCAAATTGGGGAACATTAATCACAGTCTCCTCGTCCCCGACGACAACAACGCCGCCGCCGCCGCCGCTGCTCAATTCGACGGCGAGGACGACGAGGAAGAGGAAGAGGAAGAGGACGCAGCGGAGGCTGAGTCGTGGCTCCTCGCCAGCGACCCGCCTGGTCATGCCAAGCTCATGAACAATGAAATCGGCAATAATCAAAATCACCACCACCACCACCACCAACACCAAAATATGATGAATATCAAGTCCAATGGTGAAGTTGATCACTATCTTTTCTCTGATGTGGTGGATCCGTACCTGGATCTGGACTATGGCACGAGGTTTCAGTTTCCGAACCACCACGGAACTGCCGACAGCGTAGTCCCTGTTGTTAATCATCCTAATCACCACCACCACAATCACAACTCACTCGACATGGACTTCTACAGATCCAGCTCCAAACCTAGCTCCTTCAGCTACACCACCGCTCCCTCGCTCAGCCAAAGTGTAATTAATCTCTTGCTCTTCATCTGATCTGTTAGTTTCTGAATGGAATATGTTTATTGTGTGTTTTCTTGTATACATAGTAACCTATTTATATAGGCAAGTCTAGAATACAAAGAAAGGAAAGTAATCACAAAATGAACCTACCAGATATCGGGGATACTAGTTTCCTTAACAGATAGATACAATATTCAGTTTCCTTAACATGATCTAACAGATCCGTGTCTATTTAATTAGTCTATTTAGTTGATCTGATGATCAATTAATTAATTTGATAATAATTATTTCTCGACAGGTCTCGTCGTCTTCACTCGACGTAGGAGTGGTGCCGGACGGGATCAGTTCGATCTCGGAGATATCGAATCCGTTCGCTAGGGGCAGCATCAAAAGCACTAGTACTACTACTACTACTGCTACTGGTACTAGTAGCACCACCAATCCAATTAATCATCCAACAACTAATAATATGGAGTTCGGAGTGGTGGCGTCGACAGTTGCGAACAACAACAATTCGTCGACCACTCATCAGCAATTGCAGCAGTTGTGCGGAGTGGATAGGGAGGCGAGGGTTCTGAGATACAGGGAGAAGAGGAAGAACAGAAAGTTCGAGAAGACGATCAGGTACGCCTCTAGAAAGGCCTACGCCGAGACGCGGCCCAGGATCAAAGGAAGGTTCGCGAAACGGACGGAGATCGAAGCCGACGTCGATCGGATCTACTCCTCCGACGCCACCATCATCGATGTCGCCGGATATGGCATCGTCCCCTCCTTTTAATTACTTTATTAATTACGTACGTACTACTCGACGTTGTATTTTTATTATTATTACTAATAATAATAATTATTATTATTATGATCAAGATGAAAACAAGGAAAAACAAGATCAGAAATGCTTTTGATTATTTCAGGCTTGTTTAATTTTTAGATGATAGTATTAATCGATGATCTCTCTTTTTGCTTCATCATCATCATCATCTTATGTAAATTAGCGTACTTGTTGAATTAATTAATTAATTAATTAATGTTGTTGTTGTGGTAGTTAACTTTTTAAATTAGTGTATCTTTTCCTGAATTGCGATTGGTTTAGAAGTGATTAATTAAATTAAACTATATATATAGCTCTCTCTTGTTATGGTTCGTCGAATGTGTATAAAAATAGCAGTTCGTTCCGACAAGTCAACGAATTCGATTGTTTATTAGTAATCCGGAAGTGGGGATGCGAGAATCTCGAGGTCAGTCTCACGTACGGACGTGGAAACTGTTGAGTTCAGTCTGTTCACTGTTCAGAGTGTAGAGTCAGGTCTGACCACACACGTGACGAATCACGGTTTCTGCAGCTTTTTTTTTTTTAATTACTTTTGGTGGATTAAAAAATGGGATGAGAGATAACTAATGTCACGTGTTTTTACTTTATTTACCGTGCAACCATCGAAGCTTTTTCTTACTTTTTCTTCGTAGCGGGGAAAAAAAGTTAAGTTTGAGGTTCATCTTCTTTTAAGACGTTGTTTACTTTTGAAAATCGTGACTCGTGAGGGTTTTTTTGGTCAAATGAGTTATCAACTTCAAGTCAAGTGGGCCTGTCATCACGAGGATATGCGTATCTTGGGGACAATCAATGTTCAGTAGTCAGGACTTGTGTAATTGTATTTGACGCTGACGTCGGAGTGATGCTGTTGTACGAGCTAGTAGTCTACTATAGACGTGTTTCGTCGACAGAGGATGTTACATTTATATCCATTGGATGATCAATCGTGATACGGGTCATATCTTCATGTCAACCCAAGGGAAGAAAGCTACAACAAACAACCAAGCCGCTCTAAAATTCTCTCAATCGAGCAGCAAAAACACGCATGTGCAGGCCCGTGGATCTCTATCGGCACTGAAATTGTCTCCAACTTAACAATTTTTAACTTTTTGATTTGGGATTTTAACTTAAAAAACCTCGATACTAGCTAGTTAAGGGGAGTTTTCTCGACAGATCTTAACTGAACGGTCGTCTCTGATATCATGTTAAATATTCATGCCTACGATACATTATCCTAAGCAGCCCGCCCACGACACTTCTTTGTGAGCGGGGCTGAGAAAATTTTAAGAGCTCCAATTTCAAATTAGTCGAAGTCAGCTGCATGAATCAAACTTTTTCATTGCGCTTAATATGGTGCAATTGATTGCGTGCTCGGAAAATACTAAAATGACAACCGATAAGTCACATTCATCGCTCTACAGGAGCGGTCCACGCGGCCTCAACACGTGATCCACACGGGCGACTTTTGTGGGCCAATGTGTGTTGGGAAGTAACTTCCCGTTGTCATTCTAACACTTCACTTGTGTTCTTTCCAAGTCCTTTAAATCCCTTATTATCAATGTGTCCCAAGTTATCTTTGATATACCATGCGTTGTCTAATTTTTTCAATTTTTATTGAGTCAAATTTTTTAGTTATGACATTTGTAGATCGACTTTGGAGGTGTCCAAACTTAGTGATTGTCCTTTCCTAAGCTTTTTGCGTCAACTAGTGTTACTCTTTTTTTTTTTTTGAATTTTTATGTTTTTATTTTATTTTTATAAATTTTACCACACATCTATTTTAACATCTGCCACTAGCTTTTTTTAAAAAATTAAATGGGAGTCCAACTCACGGCGTCTCGAAAACCATGCCATCTTTCGAGAGATGCTTTGACAACCACCAGCGTGTTTAAGGTGTTAGATAATCAGGGGCGAATCCAGGATTTTTGATAGCCATTTGCAGGCTATAAATATTTTTGGTTCTTAACGTAGTATTTAAGAGATTTTGGGGTGGGCTAAAATGTATTTTTTAAAAATTTGGGCTTAAAAAAAAAAAAAAAATTTTGGGCTTTGCCCTGGGCTGTAGCCCAGGGCAAAGCCCACTTGGGTCCGCCGCTAAGATAATTATGAGTTGGGGTCCATCATTTTACACGCGAATCAATGTTAATACAAACCATGTAGAGAAAAAATAGATGCAAGTGCCTTTGTCACGCATTGATTTTTAGAAAGTTATATGAATTAAGCTCTAATTAAGTTTGAAAATATGATCATTTGCAAATGGATCATTGAAAAGGAAGACTTCAACTATATATATTTGTAGGATACGGAATTGGCAATATTTGTCGCAGTCATCAGTCAAATAATTCATATTTGTCAATTTATATATGTAGAATTTGACTTTGTTAAAACTTAAAAGTAATCTGTTCTAGTCCTATCAAAAAAAAGTAATCCTATCTCGAGACAAATTTGATTGAGGTAGAGAAAGCAAAGTTGAATTCAACTTTTTCTCCAAAAGACTGTACTTAGCTTTACAGACTATTGTTTGGCAACACTATATAACTATAATCTAGTGATAATTCGTTAATCGTGTAGGATTATTTAGGTATATTTATATTTTTTTTTATAATTAAGTCTTCAAATTCAAAGTTTGTCAAACTACTTAGGAATTAAATTTATGAGTCACACTATAAAATTTTAGGAGGGAATAATTGACAATATGCTAAGGAGAAAAACAACAATATCAGAGAACCAATTCGGCTTCATGCTTGGGAGGTCAACTATGGATGCGATTTTCCTTGTAAGTAAATTGTTGGAAAATATAGAGAAAATAAAAAAGATCTTCATATGGTATTTGATTTAGAAAAACATATGATATGGTTCCTTGAGATATTCTTTGGTGGATTTTAGAAAGAAAAGAAATGCATGCTAGATATATAGACATTATTAAGGATATATATGATGCAGTGGTAACGAGTATAAAGACATTTGGAGGAGCTATAAAAGAATTTCTCATCATGATAGGACTACATCAAAGATCGGCTTTAAACTCGTATCTATTTACTTTAGTTATAGATGAACTAATTAGGCATCTTCAAGAGGATATACCATGGTGTATGTTATTTGTAGATGATATTGTCTTAATGGATGAGATAAAAGATAGAGTGAATAGGAAATTAGAACTATGAAGGAATACATTAGAATCTAAAGGCTTTAAGTTAAGTAGGACGAAGATCAAATACATGCACCGTGAGTTAAGAAATACTAGATATCGAGATGATGGAGTAGTAAAATTAAGGGAAGTCGAAGTTCCTAAAGTGAACCATTTTAGATACTTAGGATCAATCATATAAAATGAATTTAATGTTGAGAGTGATATCACACATAGAATTCAAGCCGGATGGAAGAAATGACGGAGTACAACATGGGTGATTTGTGATCAAAATGTTCTTACTAATTTAAAAAGAAAATTTTATAGGACCGCGATTAAGTCAGCTATGCTCTACGGAAGTGAATGTTGGGTAGTATAATTATTTAGGATTATTTATATTTATATTTATATTTTTTTATAATTAAGTCTTCAAAATATTAGCATAATTATCTTTATTTATTATTTTCAGGTTTAATGGAGTACGCGGTTGAATCTGAAGTGAAAAACTACGTAAAATTGAGTATTCATATGCAGTGTGTTCAACTACCCTCAAATTTGTTTCGAGATACGCATTGCACAGCTGATAAAGAAAAGAGCAGGAGCCAAGTGACGCGGTAAGGTAACACGTGAGTCACTTAGCTTCAGAAGCCTTTGATCTCGCCTCGATATTGGCTCGATATTGGCACATCAAATCAGAATCAAATGAGAAGAGAGGGAACGATCTGCCTCGGGACTTGTGCTAGCACAAACTCCCATATATTCGTTGAGTCTCATTGCATTCTCTCATCAATCGAGAGCCTTTGATCTTCCTCGAGATGCGTTATACCACATATTCTCATATTTTTGCTCGATTCATTTTATGTGTCTCTTCACTCAAGGAGCCGTCGATTGTCCTCGAATAAGCATCAGTTTGCATTCCTAGATTGACACTCGAGCTTTCTCCCACGCCTCTTCATCCGAACACCTGCCACCTGTCATCTTTCCACTCGTTAACCACGTCTTCGTCAGCTCTCTCCTCCAATCACAGTCCACCATATTAGCAGACAACATCAGATCTCAGCCAATCAGATTTTGACACGTGTCCTGGACCTGCGAACTCATAACCACCAAATTTGCCTCGGCGCACGTGTCACTAATGAACCCCCGAGATTCATATTCTCTCTCTTTCAGAGACTAAGTTTAATGGTTTTATATAAATATGACTTATGGTTTTTATGGAGAACTCTCTTCTAATCTCTCTACACAATCGATCACGCTGCTTTTCTTTATTTTATATTTTTGTATAACCATGAGACACTAAACTCATGGCCTAAGCAAGACTACAAGAGAGGTTCAACCATTCTTATCCAAGGATTTGTGAGATTTATTTATTTTGATTTCATTGCATTTCTTTGGTGTTTTATTTTCTTTGGTATTACATGATTAATTATGGTTAATCTTTGATTTATACCTTGATTTATTGCTAGTTAGTCGTACGCATCCGTCTTTATGCAAGAAGACCAAACAAGTGGACATTAACCATACAGATTGATTCGACCCTTTTGGGACCGATCAAGTACCTTAGGAATCTAGGCTAAATCGGAAGCATCCGTACTTGTGTGATCCGGTTGTCTAGGAGTAGGGAAGTTGTCATTGTCGTACCTTCGCTATCGAGAATAGGAGAATCGCATACGTTATCGGGTGTATAGTTACACTAGGGTACTTTCGATTTGCATATTTTACATAGATCGAAGACCAAATCCTTTCTTTTATCGAGCCAAACTTGTATGTCTTGACCTAGATATTTTCATTAATTGGTTTCAAAACTATTCTTCCCCGTTAAATTTAATTCCTTGCTATTTAGATTAGTTAATTTATTCATTCTCTTGAAACCCCCATTTTTCTCTTTTATTTTCTTTTAAACCTTAGAAAGAATACAAATCTCTGTGGGATCGACCTTTTGCCACTATCTAGAGAATAGTTGATTTAGGAATTATATTTTATTGATGCGTTCGGCGCCTGTCAATTATTGGCGCCGTTGCCGGGGATTAATTTTTTTTCTTTGGTTTTATTTATTTATTTTGTTTATCTAGTCCCTTGTTCCTAACATGTTTGCAGGTAAACCCACAATGGTCTCCTATTCCCACAACTATGGTCGATTTGAAGACTCATACTATCATGATGTGAATATGGTAGGTATGTCACATGATGGGCATCAATTTTCTAACAAGCCTTCTTTTGTACAACAAGTCGAGGTTTTTGAAGTTTTTGAGGATTATTCTCATTCAACATACGCTTGACCTTACTATCCAAAGTATGAGAATCATCACTATTCTAGCTATGCACCGCCACAACCCGACTTCTTTGAGCTCAGGCCAAGTCCACAGATTCCTCAACATAAAGAGATGTCTATACAAGACATGATGAATGACTTGATCTTCAGCCAATAATTGTCTTTTCAACGAGTTGATCAACAATGTCATAAAAAGAAACCAACAATTTCAAAAAAGCACCTTATTGGAAGATACGACGAAACAAGTAATGACTAATAAAAAACACCTACATGAAGAGCTTCAACAATTTCAGCATGTGAATCCACGGTTGCAAAATTTAGAAACTCAACTTATTCAAATGAATACTACACTTCAGAATATGATTGACGAGAAATGGTACTACACAACCAATTTTTTTATCCAGAGGGGAATGTGAGTGTTGATACATTGAAAAGTGTTGAGGTGAATAAGGATACACAAGTGGAGGACTATTGGAGTGAAACAACGGAAGAACTCGACGTCTTTCAAACCAAGCTAGACAATATCATTGCACAAGATGAAGAGAAGGAAAATGAAATGAAAATTGAAGGCATTTCAGAATGGTCAGAGGAACTACCGAAAGAGAGCAAGGAAGACTAATATTTGGTGTTGGTGAAACCACCCACCCTCTCATGCTTATTTGTTGAATCGTACAAGGGGTGGAAATAAAGGAGCGTTCGTAGATTTTCTACACGGCCGACACCTTTGTGTTGGATGATTATGATATGACAGAATCTTTTATGTTAGAGGTCCCGAATGAGCTCCCGAGTCTGAAGAAGGGCGTGCATTTTTCATTGCCTAAAGCTATAGATGCACAATTTATTGTTGATATCTCGAAAAGAGAGGGCATCACGAGATAAATCACGCAAGTCTAGCCAAAGTCTTAAAACAAAGGCACTTGTTGGGAGGCAACCTAGCTTTATTTATTCTTTTACTTCTAGCATTTATTTCAGTTTTAGTTTAGTTCTTAATCTTTTTCTGTTCAATAAAACCCCTAACTTAGTTTCTTGAATTTTGTTAGGTGCTATGAATGTTTGATGAGCACCAGATGCACTGGAGCAACCCCTGAGTTTTGTTAGGTTTGACTTTGGATTACATTTTTTTAGCATAATTTGAACATTTTTAGGGAGTTGACAAATTAATAAGATTTTAGGTATTTTGAGACTTGGTTGGGACATAAACCAATTTAAGTCGTCGCATTAGTGGTGGGTCTTTAAGTAGACCTGAAACCATAGATGTCATTTCATCATCTTGTTGATTTCACCCTTAGTTAAAAGACACCGGGCTCAAAAGATTTGGTTGAAATTATTCAAGTCAACTCCTGTACTTATTAGTTCTTACTTTTGTTATGATTATATTTTTTATTATTTCCTTAGTCACGTAGACATGGAAGTTTTTGTTCATTCACTAGTTTCTAGAGACTTTTATTATGTTATAAAAAAACACAATTGCATGAGTTAGTATCATCTTCTTATCCATGTTTTTTTTCACCATTTTTCTCTCTTTTTGTTGCGTGTTTATATGTGAACCACTTGATTTGTTTTGAACCTTGAGGATAAAGTTCGGAAGAAGTTTGGGGGTATTTTAGGATTTGTTGATTGAGTTGGATGGATTTCTTTGCGAAAGGCAGCAGGTGAGATCGTTTAATATGTGGTTGAATGATGGTAATGGTGGTGTTTAATATTTCTTATTTTCTAATTTCTTCCATTTCTTCTCCCCTTCATACTTCTATTTCTCATTTCATTAGGAGTTGATACACTTTCATGCATGTATTTAGTATAGTTTTCATTATTATTATTGTTTATAGTCGCCCGAAACGTTGCTTCATGCCTTTGGTTGTGGGTGAGTAAACTATGGTTGCTTTTTTGACTTGAAACTTAATGAAAATTATGAGAAACACTCACTTGGCCCGTAGCCTGACATTTTTTATGACTTGATGATAGGGATTTAGTATGAGGGTTAAGCCTTGTGCTAGATACCAAAGGGGATAGACGGTCAGAGCTGTGCAAGTGGAAAAAGTCAGATTTCTAGGGTGCTAGAACGAGGATATAACTCACTCGAGACTGAATTCCTATGACTAAACCACTTTAGGGAAATGATTTAGGCTATTTTTGAATGAAAACTGTGACTGCCCCAGTTCCGCAATTCTAAACTAGGCCCCGTCCGACCTAGACTTACGTGGACCCCCGAGCGCGTTTCGCTAAGTCACGCAAGCTTAGTCAGCCTTCCTTACCATTTATCATTTATCAAACAATTAAAGTTGAGTTAATCAATTAGTAAGTTATCATAGTTATAGCGGAAGCAATTAAACCTCAAACTAAATGAAAAAAAAACCTCAAAGACACACAAGTTAAGACAACCTAGAGTGTGACCCGAATATGTATATCATCATCATTGAACAGTCAGTGGAGAGGAAATACAAGATGTACATGTCCAAGATCTCTCAAAAACCCAAATCCCAGTGCTTCAAAACAAGTATATCTAATAATACAAAAAGAATCACTTATGTTAGACAAGTGGAAAGAACTACTCCGGTATCCTCAAATGATATCTCATAGCTATGGAGCATTCCCCTTGCTAGATTGTGGATCTGCACTCCATCAAACACAAGAATGATGCGCCCAGGTAAGTAACGTCAAGCATGACATATATACAACATTTCAAAATAATTAAATCAGTCTAATTCATGCAGATAGAAAGAAAGGAACAGGGAACACATAAATATAAAAGGCTGCAAATAAAGCAATCGATAAGTGAAGGTCCGGAACACGAAAACCAAATAGTAAGGAGTCCCGACCAAAAGGTCGTTGAGTCGCGGCAAAAGCCCAGCAGACTCAGGTTCATGACGAAACACAGCCTACCAGCCCTAACCCTTGCGACTATGAGATATCCACAAACCCGGATAAGTGCCCCCAACGTACACTCAATTTGGAGATATCAACGGTGTCCAAATAAGAGCTCATATCACAGATAAATAGTAACCATGACTCACTTGCCAATGGACCACTCAAACAATGTCAATTTCAAAAGAAATGATGAACAGAGCAATAACAACAAATTTAAGCTCAAGAAATAACTGTAAAATTCCTCACTGGTTTACTTACTTGTATCCAAGCTAATACGCACTCAAATCTACTCCGACACGCCTCCAAATCCGTACCCAATACCCGACACTAGTAAACTATGCCCCTGATAATCATATTGACAAATTTACATTGTGTTAGAGCCTATTTAAGACATTTTTAGATTTTTAAATCTCAAAATTGTTCAAATTAGGGAAATCATAGTGGTGGCACACTCTTCGAGGAAATTCTTCGGGTGTAAAAACTTCCGCCAACTTCAAAACCAATTTTTTTTTTATAATTTCCTCAATCTTTTCTATTTTTTTCAAATTTTTCTTGATTTTTCTTGAATTCTCCTAATTTTTATTTGATTTTTTATTTAATTATTTATTTAATTTTTTTATATAGTTTAGGGCCCTTTGGGCCCCTTTTAGTTTTTTCCTGAATTTGGTCATTTGAACGGCCCGGTTCGATCTTCTTCAAGGTAGCACGGCTCGGCCCGGCCCGTAGGCTTTGGTGCCCAGTTCATGGCACCCCCACCTCTGTTTTTCTTTTTTTCTTTTTTCTTCACTTCTTCTTTCCTTCTTTCTCTCGATCAACAACCAATTCATCATCATAACATACACACTATACTAGGTCCCTAACATCAACCACAACTCAAAACAAAACCCCACAACATGGAATTCATGAATTAGTGAATTGACCAAGTTATGGACATGGAGTATATTAATCGATGAGAAGAGGATGTGTAACGGCCAAAATTTGCTAACTGTGTTTACTTCCTTAAACAGACTTAACGACCTGTACTTTGGGACCTACACCGTGATATGTCCATTTACCGAGGCAAGGGCCGAGATATATTTTATATTTTTGTTGTGATGTATGCCTAGTGTATTGTATATGTGTAGACTATTAAGTCCATTTATACAGATGTATAGGTATGGAGACGAACGGGGACGTACCTCGAGTCGCGTGTCGACGTGGGACCGAGGTAGCGGCATATTGGGGTAATTTTAATTTATTTGAGTTAAATGTGAATTTATGTTGGGTTAATAAGTGGCTTTAATGTGGCCTCATTTATCTAAGTATTAAATGGCTTATAGTTAGTGAAATAAAACCATATGCACTAGATGTGAATCGAGACACGCGTTAACCCGTCATAAGGCAAGGTGTCCAAATGTTGAGTCACTCAAAAATGACTTGAGGGATAAGTGGGACAAGGTGATCCATGAGATACAGCCTTGAGACACGTGTGCACACAATGATCTATTGTTATGGTTTAAACTTAACACTATATATGGTCAAATTGAACATTAGTCAACAAATCTCATCTTCTTATCTCATCGAAATCGTTGCAAGGAAGAGAAAAGAGAAAAGAGAGTTGCTGGTGTGGATTTGGAGGAGGAGAAGTGGACAAACTAGTGAAGCTTTAGTGAGGAAAAAGATCATCATCAAGCTAAGTAACTTCTCTACACCATAAACTTTGTGAATTCATAAATTTCATGTTGTGGTTGCTTGTATATATTGGGATAGGTGTTAGGGACCTCATGTACTGTGTATGAGGGTCCCTAAGTCGAAAACATAGCCTATGTGTGGCAAAAACCCATAATCCGAAATGCAGAATTCTGGGTTCAGCTGCACAAAACGCGCTAGGTCCAAAATCTAGCGCGCTAGATAGATGAATTAGCGCGCCAATGTCCAAAGGCAGCGCGCTAATACTTGTTAGCGCGCTAGACAGCCGAAGTAGCGCGCTAATATGGCAATTAGCACGCTACTGTTCAAAATTAGCGCGCTAATTTCTCAGCCAGTACTAAAAATCAGCTAAGTCCACCAATGGTCTAAACACTATAAATGAGTATAAACACACTCTAACATCTGTCAAACACCTCCAGGGGACTAAGTGGAGATCCCAGGCGTTTGGGCACGTACGCATTTCAGAGTGTCGAGGGATCGAATAGACTAGGACAAGCGTGTGAATTGTAAGTAAAGCTTTGAGAATTCTATATTTCATTTCATTGCCTATTATCATTTTATGGTCTATTGGTAGACATTGCTACTTGAAATCTCACATCATGTTGTTCTTGTATCTATTCATGAGTGAATATTGTGACATGATGCCTTGTGAAATGTTTCGTTGACTATGATTCCTACTATTGATGTCATTCTTGATAAAGAATTGATCAAAAGCATGCTATTGGGATACTTTGGATTTGACTAGTCTTGTATTCTATTCCTTTGGGATTTGTAGTCTAATTTGTTTTGAAATCCTAAAGAATTGGAACTATCTATTTTTGAAAACTAAAGTAGAGATTATCTAGTGTCCATCGCACGAGAGATGCGCAGTTCACGGGGACATGAGTCTACCGGAGTTTCGGTACTCACCACTACACTTGCGCGGCACACGAGTTACGGGACTCGGGGTGGTCGGCAAGAATGAGATAGATGATGTATATGCGTATAGCGCAGCTTCATTTTTGGGTGTGGAATATGTTGAGCATAGCTCCATATAATAGTCGGAAATGTTAGGTGATAGTTCTCACCGTCGACCGGACATTGATCATCTCAACTTAGTCTGTGTCAGTCTCTACATTTTTAACTGTGGTATTTACTTTCATTATTTGATTCAGCTATTCTTTTTGTATTGATGCTTTTAAATACCATTTGTTTATTTTGGAAATGTGGCATATAATTCTTCAGTTATTACTTAAATATTACTATACTCACCGTCTGTGACGGTGGGTGTAGGTACGTCGAGCAGCAACATACCAGGGAAGGAGAAGATCGACGACTTCCTCTTAGCAGTTCGGCGACTCTCGTCACTCATTTTGTATGACTCGACTTTTTGTTGTATTCTTTACGGTACATTTTGGGTTGAGTTAGGGCTGGCAATTTGGGTCATGAAACGATTAACACGACATGACACGACACGTAATAAACATGTCGTGGGTTTGGCTTAAGTGGGTCTGGGTCATAAACATGTTAACGCGTTTATACACGGTTAATAAACGAGTCATTAACATGTTAACCTGCTTAACTCGTTTATGACTCGCTTAACACGACTAAAGAATAATGTATAAATAATAAATATAGTATAATAAATAGATTGGTACAAAATTCACCCATTTGAATGCATGTTAATAGCATGATTTATTTATTTTATTTATAGACATCTTTTATCATATTTTATTTTATATTTGAGAGGAAATATTCATTTTACTTTTAATATATTATTTATGTTTTAGATTTTATTAATAATTATTTATTAAGAAAAAAAATAAAACTTTTTCACCAAAGTAAAATTTAGATATTTTTTTAGATGATTCTTATAATTTTGTTTATGTTATAATTACGAGTCATTTTTGCTTTATTATTAAGAGTAATAAAGACTTGAATGAAAAAGTAAAGTAAAACTAACGACTATATACAACCACATTATATTTTATTGGCTATTTTAGTATGTTTGTTCGAATTTAATCATTTAGATATATTTTAAAAAGTAGTAACCAAATTATAAAAGTTTAAATAAAATAAAATTTTTAAATGCAATATTTAATAAATGAGTGACACGAATACACGACATGTTTAACTTGACCAACTTAGACACGAAAACGATTAACACGATTAATAAACATGTCATGTAATGAGTTTGCATTATATGAGTCATGACCTGTTTATGACACGACACGTTTACGACTCACCGACACGAATTGCCACCCCTAGGTTGAGTGAATAGTTTCATATATATATACATGCATGTGATGTTGTATTTTCCTGGTTTTTCACATTTAGGATTTTGGATAATGAAAGCTTCTGCATAACATGATAACGAGATTTTAATTCACTTTAAATTGAATAATATATCAGTATATGTATTTGGAGGAATATAGGGACAAAAGCTGACGAATACGTAATTAAGTCTTACGTGGTTGGGATTAAGGCTTGATTACGAGATTAGGCCGGGCAGTGCCCTGTTCAGGAGTTGGGGTCGTCACAAGAAAATGTGATCAACTTGTTGACTTCGGTGTATATTAATCAATTGATAAAATTGAACCTCGTCCTTTGATCTTTTATGCACACGTATCACGAGGTTCAACTAATGGATCACCGTGTAACACTCGTCCCTCAAGTCTAACTTAAGTGACTCTACAAATTGACTCATTGACCTCTTGATGGGTCAATGCGCGTCTCGAGACACATCATGTGGCCATTTTAATTTTTTTCTCTGCTCAGGCCCACTATATTTCACATCAAATATTAGTCATACTAAAGCTAGTTAAAACTTTATTTAACTGACATTATACTTATCCCATAAGCCGATACCTCGGTCTCACGTCGACATGCAACTCGAAGTACGCCTCCGCTCGTCTCGACATTGATATGCCCCTCGTGTACCTTACCCGCACATTACCAAATTTAATTAATTTAACTTGTTCAATCTTTTGTATGATAAATAATACAAGCATCAAACAAAAATAGCATACCTCGGTGTCAACTTTCGAGATTTGGACATGCGTATCACGATGAGTGGGTCCCACAACGACCTTGAAATGACACGTGACACGAGGTAGATTTTTAGGGTCGTTACAAAAACATGTAGCCTTAAGCCTACCTAAAGTAATTTCCCTAGTTAACCCATTTTGAGTCGACCTAACCTTTAATTCTTTCATACCTAATGTTAAACCTATAGACATAGCTTGATATAATCATTTACCAAGTTGGAAGCTAATCTTAGACTTGAAATCTTTAAAAAGAGACATGAAGAGAAGGAGAAAAAAAATTAGAGAAGAAAAACTTGTTTATATACCCAAAATAAAGGGAAAGTAATTATGATGAGAAAAATCAAGTCATGATTAGAGAGTCTTACGTAAAACGGCATCCATAGGAAATGAAGCAAGGAGCCGGGTGGTTGGAAAAAGGTGAGGACTGCACATATTAAATGAAAAATGAATTTAAGTGCAGTATAAACGACTTTCACGTTCTCAAAAAATCTTTTGACAGTCAAAGTTATAGTTTTCCAATGTTTCGTATTACCTTTATATCATTTCCTTGGTACCCTATCCAAACCAAGTTACAACCTATTTAAAGTCTTATAGATTCCCATTGGTGCTAAGTTTACAATAGTAGATAGTGCGGTTGCATTTCTTGCCTATAGTACCTTCGATCTAAGCGTCGATACGCTATTTTTACTGAGATTGTAAATTTGCGTGCTTTTGTGTATAGTCCAAGAAGACTCGTGAGTAGTTGATGGTCTTTGTCTTGATCGAATCTAAGTTTTTAAAGTATAATCTTAATTGTGTTTATGAATACCATTGCATATATTGTACTTTAATAAATTTATTCACTTTTTCTTATTAATGCATACTTTTTTATATTAATATAAATCAACCAACAACAAGGTCAAAATTTTCAAACATGTCGTTCATAAACTTCGTACATGATGGGCACCGGCCCAACTACCTGTCGGTTCATGTGTTTAATTAAATAAAATTAAGTTTTTTTTTTTTTTTGATTTCTCATGTGATATTTAGTGTCAACCGTATCGATTAATTCACACTCAGCACTACCGAGCCCTATATAGTGGGCGCCTTTCAAGTTTTAGAGAGTCAAGTTGGTAGTCCACTGATTTAATATTGGCCAAGTTAACTTGTTTAGGTTGGTTTAACTTGTGTAAGAAGTTGAGAGTTTAAGTGTCTCATGAAGGCTGGTTGATTTAATTTCCTCTTATCAAAAAAGAAAGTTGACAAGAAACCAATAACTGGTTGGCTTAAATGGTAAGAGATTTGTTCCCCATAAGCGAGGTCTCGAGTTAGAGTCTCGTAAAGAAAAAAAAAAATGGTTGAAACGCTCTTTATTTCAGATTTAACAATGTTTGAGTGTAAATTAGCCGGTGCGATTGGCGCCGGAAATTACATAAGAAACAAAAAAAAAAAAAAAAGAGTTGAAGAGAGCAACCTTACCCCTTAAAGGGGCATTTACTTAATTATAAGTGGATGCAAATGGGGAAGGTAGGGGATGATGACCCCATCTCCATCTCCATCTCTATCCCCGCTAAAGAATTCATCCCCCCATCCCATACCCATCCCTACGCAGGGATGAACTTTCATCCACATCCCCGCCTAATCCCCACGGGGATGGGTAATCTGCGTGTGGAAAAATCTTTTCCCATTTCATTCTCCATTGAAGATCCCCGCGGGAATTTTTACGGGGAATTTGTAAAGAATCACCGGGGGATATACTTTTTCCCACTTAATTTTTTTCAAAAAAATTATAAAAAGTATGGTACACGTGATAGGATCACAATTGTTGAATATTTCAACCAAATAAAATATAACATATAAATATGGTTACAAACAATTGAAAACAAACAAATAATTAACCAAACAAGTTAAAATTATAAATCACATTAAAATTTGTTTATCACTAGTGTTTTGGGTGAAAGCCTTGTAATATTATATAAACTTGATATATACAATTTATATAGATGTATTTGATATATACGAGGATTTCCGCGAGGATTCTCATGTGTAATCTCCACGAGGATCCCAATAGGGATACCCACAGGGATCCGCAAAGATATTACCAATGGAGATTCCTCACTGGAATCCCCGCGAATATATTTTTTTACTCATCCTCGTACCCATACCTGCGTGGGTATGATTTTATATCCACGTCTCCCGTGGGGATTCCCCGCCCCACTTGCATCATTATTCACAAGTAAGAATTACAAATAAACTGCAGCTAAGTGGAGATATCCAATTCGTCATAAAATCAAGTTAACACTTCAAAAATATAAAATGAAGTTAACAAACGAGATTGATTTAGTCTTAACTAATACTCAATTCTTTTAATCTGAGCACTAGGTTGGGGCCAAATATTAAATTGGAGGAAGATGGTTAGGTGGTGGGGCCGCCGGAGCACGTGAAGTTGCCATCTGTCCTGGGCGTCGGTTAGTGTCGGTGGACCCCGCCTAGGCTATCCATCCAGTAGTCCCACGCTTTGTGGTCCGCTGCTGACTCAAACCTCGCTAGCTAGTTACTATACATCCATCCATATCACACTTGGCTCAATGTTTTATTTGTTTTTATTTTTTTAATAATTATGGGTATCCGCACTCTTCGGGTGTGACTAATCATATAGAATCGAATTGACACATATTTATTGGCGTCCCTTAATTTGTAAGCACACAAATAAATATGTATTTACAGGAAGTTAAGACGACAAAATAAGTATATATCTATTTTGGCGTGTCTAAAGTAGGTCGATCATCCAAATATATTTCATTTCCATTTTCGTATAGTTTCTTTTGTCGAGGAATTTCATAATTTGATATAGTATGATTTCAATCTCTCGTTGAAAATCAATGCCTAAAATTAGTTCAAAATAAAATTGTTATGAGAAAAAAAAATGATGAAATTTGTTTGATTAGTTCAAAATGATCTTAATTTTAATCTTTTATAATGAATGAAAGTGGTCTTCAAATATAATTTTTCATACCTAGACACAAATTTAAAATCTCTTAATTTAAAGTATTGAGTTTTCGGTCTTTTGTCGCTCAATTAATTAATCTAACTCGGTAAGTGAAAATTTTCTTTTGTTTAAATGAAAACGAAACTTCATCAACCATATATGTACCATAATGAAAAAGACATACTCCTACCTTTGTAAGGTCGGAAGATCGAATCCTTTTTATTTTCATACTCGCCCCTTAATTCATTTTTTTTCATGATAAATGTTTTTTTTTTTTTTTTTTTTTTTTTTTTTTTTCATGAGCCCCTTAATTCATTTAAATCTAATAATTAGTGATGGGTCAAATAATTCCAAGAGTGCAAAGTGGCCTTACTTTCAACCTAACGATTATGAGAACCAACTGGTGGGCCTAAATATGATACTTTTGAGGACTGGTCCACTGCCAGGCCCAAGATGAGCATGTCGTGCAATCTGAAGTCATGTAGATATTCATGTGCATGCATGTGGGCTATGATCAAAATATTGTTACATGTACATGCACCAAAGTGAATATTTGGTGAATAATTAGAACAAAAGAATCTAAAAAAGTTACCAGTTTAGGAATCACATAATTAAGCTGTAACCATATGATGAAATGCTACATCTCACTGAGCAATTAGTGACCCTAGCTAGCTAGTTAAAGTGCTATCTCCAAACTAAACCAAAAATCTCTCTCTGAAATGAAAACAATATATATATAGGTTCAATATATTGTGTCCTAATTAATCTTGGAAAATCTTATTGGTACTAAAGCGAGAATCGAAATCTTCGGTGTAATCATCCATCTCATCGACTGCGAATTCAGGCATTCTCCAGGTTTTCGCTACGTCGGAGTCTTGGCCGTCGGTTAAGAGCTGCAACACCTAGAGAGGGTAAAAAAAAAAAGTTTGTACTGTTTAGATACATACATTAAGGAAAATAGTGAAACTTAAGTCATTTAGTTAGGAGATTAGTAGCATACCTCAGTCATCGATGGGCGCCATAGAGAGGATTGCCGTATACAAAATGAAGCTGTAAGGACTAATCTACGCATCTGATCCATGTCGTAATTTTGCGCAAGTTTCGGATCAGCTAGCTCGGTAACGTTGTTGGAGTCTATCAGGGGCTTTGCCTAGACATTAGAAGTGTTTAAAAGTTTAGTAGGATGTCTAGAACTCAGTTTTAGAGGAGGCAAAGATTAGTATATATGGCATAGAGGTTAATTGGTTTTTCTTTTTACCCAGTAGAGAAGGCTTTGTTTAGATGAGTCGACAGGCCTACGACCTGTTATGATCTCTAAAATAAGAACTCCGAACGCGAAAACATCGGTTTTCTCATCCACAACGCCGTGCATGAAGTACTCGGGTGCTAGGTAGCCGAATGTGCCCTCAATCGGTATGACTGAATGGTGAGTCCATTGCTTTGGAAGCCATTTTGCAAGTCCAAAATCTGAAATCTACAAGGGATGAAGCCTAATTGAATCAAACTGCACTAAGTAATTAAAATCCAATGTAACAGTCCAAAAAAAATGTACCTACCTGCGGCTCGAAATCTGGTCCGAGAAGTATATTGGCAGCCTTGATGTCCCGATGAATGATCCGACGTCTGCAATGCTTATGAAGATAATGCAAGCCCCTTGCAACTCCGACGACAATGTTATGTCTAACTGGCCATTCGAGCGGCGCGCTTGTGCTACCTAAGAGGATATAATTGATAAAGATAAAAAAGAAGACTTGACATAAAACAATGGCATGCACTTCTTAATTGCTTGTAGCTTACCATGCAATGCTGTGGCTAAGTTTCCATTAGGAGAGAACTTGAATATCAGATGAAGTCCATTTTCAATGCAGCAGCCAATCAAGTATGCAGTGTTAGGATGACAAATGTGCACTACAATTCCCAATTCAGTGAGAAACTCTTTGTGCTTGTTTTCGTCGGTATTGTTCTTCGCTAACCTCTTCACCGCTATGGTTTGTCCATCTTGGAGGTCGCCTCTGAATACTTCCGCAAATCCTCCCCGGCCAACAATTTTATCTGAGTTGACAGCAAATTAATTGCAGCCATCAAATACAAAATTCCCATATTCCTAACAACAACAAATTAAGCCTACACGGATCAAACTCTTCCATTACGTTCGATTTAGAGCCATTACTCATGGTAATGGCATGGAAAAATTACCATGAGTAACATGAAAATGTAACCATGTAATTAATTGGCCATGCATTCATGCCAAGAGTTTTTTTCTTTTCTTTTTTTTTACCTGGATGGAAGTTGTTTGTAGCATTTGAGATCTCCTCATAGCTGAAGCACCTCCAAGAAGGCTGAACATTTTCTTTAACAATAGAAAAGCTTTCACTTCTCATACTTCCGGTTCCGTGGAAAGGCGAGGCGAGAAAGGGAAATACGAGCCTAACATTCGATATGCTCTTCCATATCCTAGAGCCTCTACTCTTTGATGCAAAAGAAGAGGACTCTGTGCAATTGGATCCTTCAAGACTCAAATAATCTTCCACAGTGCTGGCTGATCTTTCTTCAAGTCCATCAAGAACAGCTCTCGGCGAAGACTTCTCGCAAGCTTTTTCACTCAACGACCGCCACTTGGTTGAGTTTCCGCTCTTATAATCGAAGGGATCGTCGTCCAATCTTATTTTTGATTCCAAAAACATCTGCAATGGGGATCCTGCCTTGCAGCTATTAACATCCCTATTAGGCCACTCCAAACTTGACCTCCTAGTACCTGATATGAAGTCGAAAATTAATTAATTAGCTCTCCCCTACATAGCAGAAAATATTCCTCTCATGAGCATAATCTAACTAACCTTCATTGCGCGGAAATCTGGAGTTTAATGGTTTGCTGTTCTTATTGCTGATCCCTACTGATATTACCGAACAACCGTCCGGAGCACGCTCGAGACAGTACTTAGTAATTTTGAGTGATTTTCTAGTAGGCAAACAAGGATGAAATGAGAAATACTACTTCAAGTTTTAATCCAAAGAGCAAACTCTATATATTAATAATGTGTGTGACTTACTTCTGTGATTGATTTCTGTTTCTTGGACCGCCGATAATAAGAAAGGAAGCTCCAACTGATTCTGCTTCATCAATCAAGCCTCTCCCAATGCTCAAACCTGTTCCTACCCTGGCCTCCATATGCACCTGATGGCGTAACAAAGATCGCAGTTATAAACATGAATACATTTTCATTTGCATTCATTATATGACTTCTCTACGAATTAACCTGTTTCGATTGGCACATATCGGCAAATTCTCCAAGCATAGAAATAACAAAGGCTTTCGCACGACGGAGTTTCTTACTTAACTTCTTAGGTTCAAGCTTCTTCGACGACTCTTTGCCTAATTAATGTTCCCAATTGCCATTAGAATTAGTAGACTTATGTAGAAGAACAAACAAGAACAAGCAATTATTTTTAAAGCCTATAGAAAAAGGATCAAGTACACTAACCAAGAACATGTAACGCGACAATGGTGTCGTTTGGAAGAGCGGCAACTTGAATCGCCCATGAGAGTAGCTCATTGCCCTCCTCGGCATCCAAGGAGATTCCAATGAGTATCTTAACCATGTCAATTCTAGAAATTAAATAAGAAAGCTTGCCGCCCGATCGCTTCTTGGAAATACAATGACAGCGCCGATGATAGTCTCAAATTCTCAATCATAAAAAGTACATTTATAGAAGAAAAAACAGCATGATTGATCAAGTGAAAAGAGAGGGCACATCAGCACTAATTCAAAATTTCTTGATTAAGAAGCATTGTAAAGCTTTCATATATATATATATATATATATATATATATATAGAAACCAAACCAAGAGAAGTCACTACTCATTAGTGCATGAGTGGTGCTGTTCCCTTGCTCTCTTTAGGGACTATTTTATGGTGTGTAGGTCAATAAATCAGAATGTTTGGTTGGGTGCTTTGGGAGGGAAGCAAAGGTGAGTAACTATGCATTTGATTTTGTCTTGTTGTCGAAGCGAAATTAAGGCGACGCCACCACACAAACACTAAGTAAAAAAGCATGACTTTGTTTTGGTAGGAAAGCTCATTGCCCCTCTATTGCTGATACCATCTTTATCATGAATGGAAACTCTGAGAAGACACTCCAAGACTTTCTCATTTTTTTCATGGATAAGAAGTTGAAAAAGAGAGAGTGAATGAATGAGTGAGTGATTATTGTGCTTGTAATTACTTGGGAAGAAAGATTAGTGTATTACTAATCTATTTTTTTTTCTCAATCTCCATCGTTGCTTCTCAAATGGACCAACTTTGCCACCTGGCCTTCTTCAATTGGACCAAGCATGAAAATGGAGTTAATTCAACAAAAACAATCAGGGCTTTTAGGTTTTTGTGTGTTCAGATCCAAATAACTGTCAACAAATGGTCTATATTCCTACGTATTCCCTTCAGTCATTTATATATATAAGTCGTTTAAGATAAAGACACAAGAATTAAGGCAGCCTTAATTACAATTGTAATTTACATATATGTTCTTTAATATTAAATGAATTGAAGAATTGAAGAATCATAAATGTTTGAATTGTATAAAAGTAAAATATGTAAAAATGCAATAAATACACTCTTGGATTTCGAAAACGACTTACAATTTTGAATAAAAAGTTTTTACTAAAACGATTTATATATATGACCGGATGGAGTATATATATGTAACTGTCTTAGAAGAATAAATGAAGTCATCTCAAAAGGAACATATATCATTTTCCAAATGAAAATCATCTTTTTGATCTTTTACAACAAAGACTCAATCACAAACTCAATTACTTGAATCTTCTAATTTTTTGACAAGTATCTCTTATAAAATAGTTAGAGATAATCCAAAACATTAGTATATAAAAAAGAGGCACAATCTCAAATTAGTTGTGGTTAGTTGCATTAATCGAACTCTTCCACTCAGCTCAATTTAATGCCCTTAATAATGTGCTTTAAAAAATCTTTCAAATTATTCGTAATCAACACATCCGAAATGATCTTCAACAAAAACTCTCCAAAAAATTAATCCCAATCCCAGCAACAATACATAAAACCATAGACAGTTCATGTATACATTAGATATGATATAACAACCAATCACGTCTGCAGTGCAATAAAAAAGATACGTTTCTACTTCTGTAAGATCGAGTGATCGAATCCCAAAAAAAATAATGAAATACATGTCGAGTCTACTTACTTCATCATGTTATAATCACAGTATGTCATATAGTGGAGATAACTCACTCATGAACCTATTAAGCATACCGCCGCCTCATGTTCCATTCGGCCAACCGCATGCAAGAAGTTAGTATTTTGGGACGGTTCAACCTCCTACCTTTGGTAGCATTAGTACCAGAGCCGAGCCGAGTAAACCAGAGGAAGAAGATCAATCGACTCATCAAAATTCAATGCAAGATCACAACCTCAACAAACTCAACCGGATGTACAAACACAATGTCCAACTCGACATAAAGTACGTCCATCACGGAGCAGCAACGTCAACATAACCGTCGATAGACCTGTATGAGTTTTTTTGATGTCGTAGTGATTTAAAAAAAAAAAAAATACCTTAGGTGAATGAAATTGTAAAGTTTATTTTTCATGGAATGAACTTATTTTTCAAAATTTCACTATTGTTTTCATTTTTAAATTCTAGACAAAGAAATAACGTGGTTTTAGCCAAGAAAATATTTTCATCTTCATATCCCTTATGATGATCACGAGATAGAAGGTAGACAAAACTTTAAATGGTGCAGAAAGTGTCTTTGATCTGTAGATGCACCATGTAGAGTTTTATTGATGAGCGAGACCGGTGAAGGCAAGATAGGCGATAAGGTGCGACTGGCTAGCTTGACAAGGTATTCATCCTCATTAATACTTCGTTTAAGAGAAACTTATTTGAGATCTTCATTTTTCTATCGACTACTTATGCTAATGAATTTCTTTTTTTTTAATTATTAAGTCAATAACCAAGAAACATGGGGTTGCATTGGTTCGGATTAAAGCAATAATATGACATGTTAGTTTTTATTCCACCTCTCATCAGTCTCTTTATCTCTATCTCAGTGTTTTCAATTTGTATAGGATGCATGAGGTTTGCATGGGTTTCCATGGGGTTGCATGAGTTTACAATTGCAATTGGCCTCGAGAGTCCATATCCAACTCGAGATATTTGCATGAGCGTGCATGAGTTGCATGGGTTGTCCACCTCGAGATATGTGCATGACATTTGCATGGTTTGCAGTGGGTTTGCATGAGTTGTCCACCTCGAGATATGTGCGAGACATTTGCATAAGTTTGCTTTGTGGGTTTGCATGGGTTGTCCACCTCGAGATATGTCAATGACGTTTGCATGAGTTGCATGAATTTGCATGGGTTGTCCGCATGAGATATTGCATGACGTTTGCCACCTCGAGATTTATGGGTGACGTTTGCATATGTGGTGACATTTGCATGGTTTGTAGTGGGTTGCATGGGGTATCCACCTCGAGATATGCATGTGACGTTTGCATGGGTTGCATGAGTTTGCATGAGTTTTCCACCTCGAGATATATGTGCGTGACGTTTGCATAGGTTGCATGAGTTTGTAGTGGGTTCGCATGGGCTGTCCACCTCGAGATATGCATGTGACGTTTGCATGGGTTGCATGAGTTTGCATGGGATGTCTGCATCTAGATATGTGCGTGACGTTTCCATGAGTTGCATGGGTTGTCCATCTCGAGATATATGCGTGACGTTTGGTTTGCATGGGTTTGCTTTGATTGCATGAGTTTGCATGGGTTGAACAAATAACTCTTTCTCAAAATGAGCAATTTATAAACTTGTTAAGTTGAATAAATAACTCCTTATCAAAATGAGTAATTCATACATTTAAGCCCCGTTTGGTTCGTTTTTGCCAACTTACAGTGCGAGTGGAGATAATTCCATGGAGTTAACTCATAGTTTAAGTTCATATTTCATGTTTGGTTGAATTTTAAAGGGAAGTCGTAAATTTTTAAAAATAGTAAAATGTGGAAATTGACATAAATGTCATTCAAACATATTTTTAAAATAAAAAAGATGATTTGTGAGGGGTATTTTTCCCCATTGAAATACTGTGAGATATCTCCTTATAGGGGGAGGGGGAGATAACTCACCCCCTCCCCTATAAATTGTGAGATATCTCACCCACATACCAAACAAGGCTTTAGTATTTTGTATGAATAATTTTTTTCTCAAAATGAGTAATTTATACAAAGTTCAAATGTACATCACATCATCATCAATAGCACCATCTCAAAAAGAGAAATATCTTAATTTTGTAATTTATAAAAAAACCTTTCTTATTTTATGAAAAAAAAATAAATCTACGTCACTTTTTGAAATACACCACAAAGACTCAATCACAAACTCAATAACTTGAATCTTCAAACTTTTTTAGGCTTATCTCTTGCACAATAATTAGAGATAATCCAAAACATTACAGTATATAAAAAAGAGGCACAATGCCAAATTAATTTGGGTTGGCAACATTAATCAAACTGCTCTTCCACTCAACTCAATTTAATGCCCTTACTAATATGCTTTAAAAATCTTTCAAATCATTCATAATCGACACATCTGAAATGATCTTCAACAACAATCCTCTGAAAAATTGATCCCATAATAAATAATACACAGTTCACTATACATTACATATGATATAACAATCAAACCACACCTGTAGTGCAGCAGAAAAGGAACATTTCCACTTCTGTAATGTCGAGTGATCTAATTAAAATCTCGAAAATAAATAAAATGAAATAATGTATAAAAAATTACAAAAACAAAAACTCAAACACATCAAAAGAATTACTATTCGACCAATCCCAATAAGACCCATCAAACCATACTCCTCAAAGAAAAATAATTTGGTGACCCGTTTGGGGACACCTGAAATGCACAACTGATTGTTCGCCTCCATCAATTTCCTCATCTTTTTTTTTTTAGGAAATGCTAACATGACAACACTATGTCACAATATAATGCACAACATATGTAGAGTGTGGGCTCACAAACAACACCTCATTTTGATGTGGGGCCCACACGTCATATCAACTGTTGTGCATTCTGTATATAGTGACATATTGTTGTCATTCTAACATTCCTTTTCTATTTCTTTTTTATGCGAACATAAATAGATGTATATATATTGAAAAGATATCGCCAACACAATCAAATATCTATCCCGGATGTTCCAAACGGGTCATCCTAGCTCTCTCCATTGCACCAAAAACCCCAAACCCCCCACTCCCATCATCATCATCGTCACCATCAACATCACCATCATGACCACTCCCTTGATCAACCCCAACCAACTCCTCCCCATACTTATTCACCCCCACAACCCCACCTTTAAGCATCCCCACAACATCCCTCATAGTAGGCCTCCTCTCCCCCTCAGTCTGCACGCACAACCCCGCCACCCCCACCACTCTCCTCAACTCCCCCACATCAAACTCCCCTCTCATCCTGGGGTCCCCCAAATCCCTCCACCTCCCCCTCCCAATCAACGGCTCCGCCCACTCCATGATAGTCCTCTTGATTCCCCCCTGGAGCTTCTCGATGGGCTTCCTCCCCGTCACGATCTCCAGCAGTAGGACTCCAAAGCTGTACACGTCGCAGCTCTCCGAGACCTTCCCCCACATTGCGTACTCCGGTGCCAGGTACCCCAGCGTGCCCTTCACGCGCGTGGTCATGTGTGACACGCCGTCCGGGATGAGCTTCGCGAACCCGAAGTCCGCCACTAGTGGCTCGAAGTCGGAGTCTAGGAGTACGTTGCTGGCTTTTATGTCTCGGTGGATTATGTGGGGTGTCACCTCGTGGTGCAAGTACCTGTTACATTAATTTCACCTCATTTAATTAGGCTTCACAACTGTTACAATATATCATTATATACAGATCTCGATGCGCAGTTGAGGTGTGTGGGACGGCTCTTGTGGGCCAGTGTTCTTGAGATGTGACTTACCCGTTTTCATTTAGTTTTTTTTTTATTTAGGCTTTAATTGTACGTAAAATTAGTAGATAATTAATCTAGTTGAAAAGAGACTCCTAAAAGTTGAACTTTAGCGGTCAAATTTTTAAGGCAAATTTGGATTAGTATTAGGCACGATTAATTGATTAAAGTGGGTTATAAGCTAATTTGTGCTTGTCAAAAATAGTGTTAGACGATTTTACTTGTTGTTGAATGATTTATTTGATTTTCGTATTTTCTTTTGTTGCTGTTAAAGAATAATTGTTGTTCAAATAGCTCAAGAACATTGCGACAATTTTTTTATTTTTATTTATTTTCAGGCTAGATTTGATTTGGGAGGATACTTGTCTTGATAAAAATATAATTGAGTGAATTCGACTCTTAAAAGTTGTCAATTATTCCCCCTCTATCCTATAGACTTTTCAGGAAAAGTTTTGTTCAACCGAATTTGGAAGAGACAAATGTGGCTTGTGCAATTTTAAAAGTTGTTTGTATACCGTAGTAGTAATTAAGTTAATAACTAAGCGGTAAGTAGTAGTAATTGGTCATTAATGGTTGAGCTTTATGATTCAAGTCTCCTATTAATAAGTCGAGAAATGATCATTTAATTATAAAATTTAAAGCCTAAGCCCTTTGCGAGGCACTTTTTAGTATTTAACTGATGGTGAATCTATAAAATGTTAACTGAAGATTAAAGTCTTACATTAAGCCTTCAGCAGATTTGATGATGATGTTCATCCTTCTCTTCCAAGTGAGGTTCATGTCGGTGGCGAATTGGCCGTGGAGATGAGATAGGAGGCTGAGATTAGGCATGTAGTCGTACACTATGAGCCTCTGGTCTGCTCCTGCACAGTACCCTCTCAGCCCAAGCAAATTGTTGTGCCTCACCCTCCCAAGCACCTCTACTTCAACAGCAAACTCCATCTCTGCTTTTGAGCTCATTGCCTTCAACTTCTTCACAGCAATCTATTAATTGATCCAATCACCTCAAGAAATTAAAAAATCTATGGTATATGCATATAACTTATGAACAAATTGCCCTACAAATTAAATTGGTCAAATTTAGAGCAAATCCTTTTTTTAAGATTGCAATTATGTATAATTGAAAAGTTGAAATTTTCGAATTCTAGACTTGGTTGTGGACATAATTAATCTATGTTCAGAGACTTCATCCCGCCTCAAGAAGCCTTACAAAAAATTAATTAACTTAGTTCAAGTAGACCATCTCCAACGACAAAGTTTTATTTTTCCCTCTATTTTGGAGTTCTATCACCTCGAACTCATTTCTTCTCCAACCACAAACTTTATTTCTCATCTAAAAAAAAAATATTCCCTCACCGCTACTCTGTATATATTCTCCTTTTTCTTTTTTATATACATTTGGATAAGTCTAAGGTGACTCTGCAATTTTTTATATGCAGAGACACTCTTCCTCTAAAATAGAGGAGATGAATGTTCATCCCCTCTATTTTAAAATGGAATATGGTGCTCGATTGAAAAAATCAAACTTTATTTTGTTCTTCGGTTGTAGAAGCACTAAGCTCCACTTCGTCATAAAGCACTTGTAAAGATTTCGATTTCAACTTGGTATAAGCCAAATCCATTGAAAAATCAATGGATTCCGATTCAATGGTCAAAAATAAAAATAGCGACTAATAGTAAAATTTTCGAGTTACTCACAATTATAGAACTACTTAGAAAGGATCAATTAATAGAATTACAATTTTATACCTGAAGTCCATCACTAGTCCTCCCCCAATAAACACTTCCAAACCCTCCTTCACCAAGCTTGTTATCATCAGAGAATCCATTGGTGGCTACATGCAACTCCTTGTAACTAAATATCCTCCAACCTACATTCTTCTTTTTATTTTCACCAGTTAACCTACAAATCATTAACAATTAGTTGTAATCATATTGATTAATTAACCTTCATTAGTCAACAAATTAACCTCTAAATCATCAATCAATTAGTAAATAATTAAAAAAGTTACCTTTCTTCTTCAATTTTGTGCTCACCACAACAGCTCCAATATGAGCCCATGGCCACTGCTAATTCACAATCTCAATCAACACTTTAACTTTATTTTCCACATTGAATTAAACCTCCACTCTTTTATATCGAGCAAAGGTCAATTCCGTCTTTTCACTTTCACTTACTGCCGTCCTGGCCGGACGTTGACGATTTATTCGACGATAACTACTAGCCAACGCCACCTCCGTATCAAGACCGCTTGTGTTCGTTGAGATTGGATGCGCGGATCGAGCAGACCATCTGACGGTTAAAGAGCTCTACTGTGATGATTGGTGGATTTGACTTCTTTATCTGGCGCCACGTGGACGAGTCTCAGACGTCAGTGACACAAGTTGGAACACGTTCAGTGTGGAATGACGTGTTTAGTATAACCAAGAGTATGGGACACTCTTGTATTGTATTTTAAGGGGGGAACTTATACTTTTAATTGTGTTTATGCAAAGTTTGGTCCGTTATTGGATTTGGTCACGTTTTACCAATTAGTGCCTCTACTTTATTTTTTATTTTTTTTCAAGAGTCTATACTTTATTTCATTGTTTAGGATCTCAAGTCAGTGTTTTTCTTATTTAGTTGTTTAGCCTTCTTAAAAAAAACACATATTTTGTCCTTTAACGTAGATTTATATTTTTTTGTTCTTAAAAAAAAAACATATTTAAGAATTATTACTTTTTTGTCTCCAGCGTCACTAACCACATGGCGCTCAAGTAGCTTCAAATATGAAGCATTTCTTTTAATTCGATTTATATTTTATTAACGAGCCTCAAAATAAAAGACTATATAACAAAAAGTGATCAGATAAGTATCTGGATATTCATGGTTTAATAAAAAAAAAAAGAAGATGATCGGCTTACCAATTTAACCAACATTTTTTTTATAAGAAACAACATATATAGCATCCCCAAACTTGTACAGAGAGAGAGATACATACTCTCAATCTCATTCATAGGTGACCACATATCATATCATCTTTTTTTTTTTTGATAGTAACCATATATTATCGCGCTACCACTCGATTGGTCACTTTAATTAATTTGGTAACATAATTCTTAGATTTACACCAATAGATGTAGTTAATGTAAAAGTGTCTAGTCCTTTTGAGTAAGGTTTGATTTTGTTTTTGAAACTCAAATATGCAATTTCATACTCGCCCTGTTCAGACGCAATCTTGCCCAATCATAAACTCATGAGGAGCAATTAACTGAAGCTCAACGGACATATCTAATTGGTCATAGTAGACTCATAAAATTTAGGTGGGTCGACACAGCAAATCTATATGGCCTAGGTGAGCATAGTGGCCCTAACGAGTCTACGCTACTACCAAAATCTATGCAGACCTTACAACCTTTACTGGGCTTACTACACTTAAAAAGTTTAAGATGGGCTTTTAGGCATCACATCTACATCATACATTAAATTAACGGGCTTTGTGGTACATTTGAAACCCAAGCCTGACGGCGTAGGCTTTCAGTGAATATAAATGAGAGCCCATGGATCTCAAATGGACTCTTTTCACATGGGCCGACCATATCTTTTGTTTTAGAGACTTTGAAAGACGTTTTTCCGTTTTCATTTTCTTTCACATGTTTACTTATTCAAACATGCTACGAGTACCGCAAATGGGTGGTCCAAGTGGTAAGGAACTTGATCATTTTAAGCAAAATCTTTAGTTCAAGTCTCTTAAATGAAAAAAATTGAATTGGGAGGGTCGCTCTCATATGGGACCCGGTAATGTTTGAGTGTGGATTAATCGATGTTGTTGACGCTGGACACAACGTACGAAATCGAAAAAAAAAAAAAAAGTTAAAATCTATGTCATGTTTAAAAAAAAAAGAAAAATTTTATAGCAACAAAGGCCAAGATGGATCTATGCTTGAAAAAGAAACATGAGCATGAATGGTTAAGTTGAGCAGTTGAGTTAATGCTTGTATGCTTGCGTGTTCGATGCAATCCACTTATGAGTAATTATAGATTTATGTGTTTTATGCATCAATTTGCATTATCTCATAGATTCATACTTTAAAGTGGAAGAGTTTGATTCATGCAGCCGACTCTAACTAACTTGAGATGAGGCTAAGTTGTGATGTTGTACTTATATTTCAACTTTAAAAGACTTGCAATGTTTCAAACGGAAGAAGAGAAAAAGACATGCATACATTTAAAGTTTTTTTAAAAAGTATAGGACTAGGAGTTTGATAGGATTTGTGAAGAATCTTAGAGAGCCAATGCAAAGACGGATAAAGTATGATTGGCTAAAATGGTTCAAACAAATATGTCAAAAAAGAAAAAAAAAAAAAAAAAAAAAAAGATGAATTGATGATGAGGTACGTCTACGTCTCTTTACAACTCTTAACACACTTTCCTCAAAAAAAAAAAAAAAAAAAAATCCTAGCACACAGAAATAAAAGCTAAATCAAAAGTTTAAAAGATGAAATTATCAATGTGTGGACCAACATAATGGGCTCATCCTTAAAGCCCGAGAGACTATATGACAAAGAAAGTAGGGGTGGAAAATATTCGGGTCCGGACATGTCCGTCTGGACAACCTGTCGTCATAAAGAAGTAAATTTATTATCTGACCCAAACTTGATTTTAAATTCGGACAAAACTACCTTGTCAGATATGTTTTGCTAAAAATCTGGGTTGTCTGATTGTCCAGATTTGTCGCAATCTTGAAAATTAACTTCTTATATTAAAAGCATATTCAAATATTAAAATACCCGCATATTATAAGCTCATGTGATGTAATTTGAAAAAGTACTGTTAAATTCATGTAATTAAACATTTGATTTTTAGAAACAATTATTCAAGTATATAAAAAAATAAAATTTAATTTATTCTACAATCGAAAGATATCTTTAATACATTAAATTTTATATGTATTAAAGTAGATTAATGTTTGCTAATCTATTTAATAAGTAGTAAGTGTAATATACTCTTTTATCAAAGATATTTTTAATTATATTTAAATTTTGAACCGGGATCAGACCGAGTTTGAGTTTACAAAGTCTTGTCCGAATCCGACTCAATTTTAAATTCGAACAAGAAGACTTTATCTAGACCTAGCCTGAATTTATTAAAACATCGTTCAAAGGCTGAATAAATTCGAACGCGAGGATCGGGACACTAAATTGCCAGCCCTGAAAGAAAGTAAATTTAGTTGGCCCAACATCAAAATGAATGCATATATGTTTCGTGCCCCACTGCCCTGTAAGGACATTTTCTTGTTAGGTTCATCTATCAGGATGAATAAGTATTTGGTAATACGTGGCAAGCACCCATTATAGTTGTACGGATTACGGGCCCTGTACAATTTGTTTGGTTCAAAAAAGGACAACATCTCAACGTGGAAGGACCCCATCCTTGGCTACGAGTCCTTTATATTATTGTCTCCTTAGGAACATTTTTTGTTTTTTGTTTTGGTCTTACATGAACAAAAATATGATTCAACAAACAATTCCCTCTATTCTCAAAGATTTTAGGAGTTGGAAAACCAATCTTGTTTGGTTGTCAACTCTCTCTGTGAATATCTCGCAATTCTAGAAGAGGGGTGAGTTATCTCTTCATCCCCCCCGTATATGGAGATATCTCCCAAGAGAGTTCAATGGATAAAAATACTCTTATCAAATCATTTTTTTCTCAAAAATATATTTGAAGGGTATTTATGTCAATTCTCATATTTTACTTTTTAAAAAATTTGCAACTTCCCTACAAGTTTAAAGTTCAACCAAACATAAAATATGAACTTACACTGTGAGTTAACTTCATGAAGTTATCTCCGCTCGCACTGTTAGTTGGCAAAAACGAACCAAATGAGGCTTTAGTTGTTGGTGTCAAAAATACAGTAAATACCTTGGGTGATTCGGTGAGACTACGACATCATGAGAGGATAAGTTTGCATCATTGGCTTATCGTCTTTATGGGGAAATATGGATATTTAAGAAGAACGATGTGTTTTTCTCCTACTACACTCATGATAGAAGTTTTTTTCGATTTTATTTTAGGGAAACACTACGTTTCTCGCCACGTACATAACATTGTGAATGTTGGCTATATATAAAATAAATTCTCGTTCCTATAAAAAAAAAAAAAACTACCTTGGAGGCCATAATTATTGGTTAATGAGAAATATGAAGGTTTAGAGATTAGTTAGGTTAATTAAATGCGTGATCGACGAGAATATTAAACCGTTCTCAGTCAGCTTCTACACACTTTGAGAAGAATATTCATGACGCCATTAGATCTGATATCAAATGGTGAATGTAGAACCAAAAATATATAATTATATATTTAGTACTGGTGATCAAGATTTGTTATAGTCGTGTGTTTCAATTTACATATTCACCAATGATATCGAAATCAAGTCTATCTTGACTTGATTGAAAAACTTCACCATATAGTATATTGTATCTATTTTTTATTTTTACTTTTGAACCATTTATTGAGTCGAATGAGACATGCAAAGAAAGAGTGCCGTCTAAGCTCAGCTGTTGTTAGAGCACATATATAATACCATTTAAATTAAATGCCATCAACTGTATATATATTTCCAATACGTACAAGTTCATGTATAAGCAAGTCTTTATCAAATTAATGAGATGGTCACACGCATAGTCATCTATAGTATGATCAATTATGCTCAAATAAACCTTCTCTAATGGATTCAAAAATAAATGTAGCGCATGATTGAAGTTTGGGTACGAGTGGTTAATTTTTATACCACTAACTTGCATTATTTCGAGCATGATCGATATCTATTACTCTGCATTCATTTGTGTACCAAATGGGAAAATACACTTAATATTTTGTGACATGTCACCTTCATCATCGTCACCATATAACATGTATGGTGGTGCATATCACATATGTTAGCCACCACCAGAAGACCATATATACAACCACATCAATAAATACTATGACTTTGGTCAAAATGGGCCCTTAATTTTTTGTCATTCTTAAGATTCCATAACATCTCATCATCAGATCTTTGTGGCTCGTGTGTTCTGCTTTTTTGTTTTGTTTCACTCCTCAATGTTACGTCTATAGTTAATTTTGATTTCCCAGGCCATTGCATAAAATAATAATGAGATTTAAGTGGTATTGAACAGTTATACATGTACTGTCGGCCACAACAAACAAACACTCCCATGTTTTCACTTCTCATGCATAGATACTGTTTTTTTTTTTAATATATTTAATTGTTAGGAAAATGATTGGTTGATATTTGCGGGAACTCACATGTGACCCTTCTTTTATGTACTTTCTGGTGAGCCCCACATCTGAAAAAAGACAGCATGCGCATGTACGCTATTATGTTTGAGAGATCTATGTTTATTTGTGTCAACCAACCAATCATTATTTTCCTAATTGTTATACTTGCATGAATTCACGATCGGTCCGCAGATCGACCCGTCCAAAAAAAAAAAAAAAAAAATTGTTATACTTAAATTAGTTATGTATATAGTATATATTTTTTAATTTTGTAAGTTTGGACAATGGGACTATCTGATTTGAAAGTGAATTGGATCTAAATTAACAAGATAGCTCAAGCCCTTTTTTGTGTAACATAACATAATTAACCTATATATAGCTAGCCAAGAGATTTTCTACTTTTGGTTTTCATTCGAACCACTAAATTTTTATATAATAGAACCCCCAAAGTCCAAGTGAAGGAGAGTATACATGCGAGGGCTTAAGGTTTGGAGTACTTAAATGTTAATGTAAGATGGTGTACGTCTTCAACCTCATCTTATAACCCTTTGTTTATTTACTTAATCGAATACGTGGGACTGTTCTTAACATGAACCACCCGCTAATTGGGTTTAAGTGTTTAATTAACTAAGAGAATTTAAACTGTCGGCCACAACAAACACTCCCAAGTTTTCACATATAACGCGTTACATCATCAGCTAATGAACTTGGGGGCATTAATTGCTTTATGAATGTCGACATAGATCGCATTATATATAGTATAGTATATATTATAATTAAACATGCCAACACTGTTACTAGTGACATTAATATCAGCAACAAGTGCAGATATATGTGTATACACATGTGGATCCAAGTTAGCAATTTGGAAAAGAACCATTTGGGTTTTAGAGCACTAGCTATATAATATGTCAATGTGGGGGCATATTCTTTAAGTGACATTAACAGGTTTAGTTTCCTGAATATGATGTAATACACACAAAGCTTTTGTTGTTGCAGAATAATTAATGTACGGTGAACTTATCTATGTGTGCATTTTTTATTCTAGTAGGGGCTGATGATGCCATCATAGAATAAAATCTTAATAGATGTTACCACTCATGGGCAAAATAAGTTTGGATTTTGATTTTAGTTAAGGAAGAACATTCGTTGCGGTTTAAAGTGGAAGTTGATATTTGATAGCATTATAGCCAAGGAAAAATAAATAATAAAGTTTGTGAGCTTGTAACGGTGTCTTTTTAAATATATTTCAAGGTTTAATAATCTTTCAGTTATATGGGAATTATTCGATTCTTAACAACAAATTATCTCAACGCTAGCTATTGGATTGATGTTGACAAAGATTTGCAATCCTTTTCATTAATTAATTGGTCTAGTTGTAAGTTTATAGTGTTGGAAATTATTTGTTCATATATCGATAACTTTTTATGGATTTGCACCGCTCAGCATTCAAAAGCTCGCTCTACTATTTAGAACAACTTCATTCCTAGTGTTTAAGATCCAAATTACACCCTTGATTTTCACTAACTTATCACTTTGAGAAACCAATATACTGCCCACATTGAGGCTTGAACTCCCGACCTTTAATTCAAGTAACCTAATGCCAAATTAGTGAGTCATCTACTTTTTATTATTAATTATTATTATTATGTTGTATTGATGAGTTGCTAGCGTGAAAGGGCTAGCCAATCTATTAAACATAGATATTACATTACAATATAGCACGAAACTAAATTCCAAAATATGCACGCGTAGTTAGAGGTGCACAAGGATTGCACTAATCCGCAAATTCAATCCAATCCAGACCTATTATCACTAATTGGATCAATTTTTTGATCTCATGGATTGGACTTGACTGAAAATCACTAATCCGGCTGGACTTGATCGGATTGCAGAACCTACATTAAAAAACTGCGGATCCAACCTGATCTAGTCCGTGAACACATCAACACATGTACATATTTGATCATAAGTACGATAGTATCTCGAAGAGTATCAACCCAAACAATCAATTCTAAAATATAGTATTTCAAATACTATGCTTGTACTTAACTCTTTTATTTTATTTTTCAGGCTGGACTTTATCAGATTGCAGATCTTACATTAAAAAACTGTGGATCCAACCTGATCTAGTTTGTTAACACATCAACACATGTACATATTTGATCATAAGTACTATAGTATCTCAAAGGGTATCAACCTAAACTATCAATTCTAAAATATGGTATTTCAAATATTATGCTTGTACTTAACTCTTTTATTTTATTTTTCAGATAAGGAACGAGACTTTATTTTATATAGCCAAGATATATGTACATAGCGAGAAACAATGTGTTTTTCTAAAACAAAGTCGAAAAAAACCCCTACCAGTGTAGTTGGGGAAAAACGTGTTGTCCCTGTATAAATACATTTATCCCTCTCGTAAGTGACACCTAAAAGATGTAGGCTAATCACCACACGGTGTCGCATTCACGCCGAATCAACTAGGTTGAACCCGCGTTAATGCGACGGGGAATTACAAAAGTGGTAAAGACAAATTCCATCACTGATTGTCCTAGTACATTGTACCCTACCCAAAGCAAGATAATTAATTACATCTCACCCCCACCTACCCCTTCATGTTTACAATTGTATACATAAAAGCTCATTTATTGTCATTCACGCTCTTTTTAGAATGTCCGCCCAAGAACCCATCAAAATGTTTCTTCTCCAATTTTCAAAATCCTTCTTCTGTGAAACCCACCACTCAACTTGGTGTTTAATGGAGTCTCTATCTGAGCTCCGCTCTATTTCCTTTTGGTTAAAAAGACGATTGTTTCGTTCAAGCCAAACCCCCTAAACAATAGCTAGTGCACCCGTTCTCCATAGAGTTTTCCTTTTCTGGCTTGGGCAGCTTACACATAACCCATTGAGACATTCACTGATGCATTGTGGTCGGACCCAAATCAAGTGTAGTTCATTCATTAACCACCACCATAGGCGGGAAGTAAAGGGACAATGCAGAAAAAGATGATTGCTCGACTCACCATTAGCCTTGCATAGCTCACACCTGGTTGGTTGCAGGTGTCAGTCTGGCATTTTCTTTTGTAAAACTTCAGCTGTGTTTATTTTCCTTCGTTCCAACACCCAAGTAAAAAATTTAACCTTTAATGGAGCAGTGCTTTGCCAAATTGTTTACCCCAAAATAAGATTTGATGTGGTAATCTTGCCATTCAGTATCATCATTGCATATCTAACTGTGTATCGCCCATTCCTCTCGGCTTGCCATTTTCTTATGTCCTCCCTATTTTGGTTGATGGCCACATTCTGAAGTCGATTGAGTAACGAAGCAAATTGTGTGAATTCCACCCTTCTCATTCGTCGCTTAAAGCTTAAGTCTCAGCATACTACCTGACCACTATTGTCCTCCCCATCTAGCATTTGATACATCGTTTCTTGAGGTAGCATAAATAGATTGAATAGATTCGGAAAGTCGTCCATCAACAGTGTACCCCCAAGCCATTTTTCTTTCCAAAACAAACTATGTCTCCCATTACCTACATTGATTTGTAGTCCCCTAAATAGAAAAGGGTACTCTGCACTTATGTATTTCCACGGGCATCTTGCAGTAGCTCTGCCACCCCTCATTGTTTTCCATCATGTCACATCCATGCCATACTTACTTTTAATCACGAAGGCCCATAGTGCTGAGGGTTCCTCATGTAGTCTCTATAACCATTTCGTCAGCAATACCTTATTCTTCTTCCTAATGTTGGCGATGCCAAGACCCCCCAAATCTTTAGGTTTGCAATAGAGATCCCATGCTACCAAAGGCGATGTCGTATCACTCCCCATTTTTGCCATAAGAAATCCCTCATCATTGTTTCCGTTTCTTTCGCTACTGATACCGGTGTATGAAAGATAAAAAGATAAAAAGTGGGAAGGGCCATTAGAACCGATTGTAGTAAGGTTTGGCGACCCCCCTTTGGATAAATATCCTTTTTTCAGCCTATCTAATCTTCGCAATATCTTACGGATGACTGGTTCCCAAAACCCTTTTTCAAAGTGGTGAATCACCTAGGGGAAGGCCTAGGTAGGTTAATGGCCAACTACCTGCCCTACAACCGATTTGAAATGCTTGAGAATTAACCTCCTCTTCCGATACATTAATGCCAACCAAATTGCACTTGAAGTCATTTAATTTCAGTCCAGAGATGTAACAAAAAGACCTCACCACAGCCATTAGTCTTGTTAGATAATCATCATCATCATTTGCAAATAAGAGCGAATCATCCGCGAATTGAAGATGTGTTATTTGTATCTTGTCTCTATCCAATTTTCAGCCCTTTTATTGGGTCACTTCCTTTTACCTTGTCCAGCATTCTCCCCATGACATCCGCAATTAAAATTAAAACATATGGCAATAGCGGATCACCTTGACGAATACCTCTTTTCGCATGAGTTTTTCCTCTCGGCCTTCCATTCAGCATGATATAATAATTTGTGGATTTCATACAGCCTTGTATTCATTTCCTCCAACGTGGTCCAAAGCTTTTTTTCCTTAGAGTGTAATCTAGGAAGTCCCAATTAACCCGGTCGTATGCTTTGGCGAAGTCAAGTTTTAATACATATCCTTTCTTTTTCTTGACCAAATATCCTTAACAATGACTTCATTTGCAATCAATACTAAGTCCAAGTTAGTTACCTTCCCTGTACAAAAGCACACCGCTCCCTAACAATTGTATGATTCGTTACTTTCTGCAATCTAGCTGCCAAGACTTTAGCCACCAATTTGTATAGAAAGGTTATTAAACTAATTGGCATAAAGTCCGCAACACTTTCTAGTTTTGCACCTTTAGGGATGAGGGTGATGTAACTTTCATTCATGGTTCGGGTAATATTACCAGTGCGATAGAACTCTCCGAAGACCATCATTATCTCAGCCTTTAATAATCTCCAATAAGTTTTGATTGCTTCCAAAGTATATCCATCCAGACCCGGAGATTTATCCCCTGTACAAGAATTCAATGCCAGCCATATCTCATCTTTAGAAAAGGGAGCTTCTAGAGTCGTTGCCATTTTTGTTTGTATCGGCATCCACTCCAGTCCATCAATTTCCCATTCAATGTTTTCATCTTTGGCGTACAACTGTTGGAAGTAAGACAATATATTTGAGACGATCTGATCTTCGTTCTCCGTAAATGATCCATCATCTAGTTTCAATTGGGTTATCATTGATTTCGATCTTCTTGAGCTCAAAATCCTATGAAAAAATTTTGAGTTTGCATCCCCATCTTTAATCCATTTTGCCTTCATTTTTTGTTTCATCATTCTATTTTTAAGCAGCAATAGATGTTCAAATTCCTTCTTTTTTGAAGTTCTGATAGTCTTTCGAACCTAATCCCTTTCACCATCTTCCTCTTGTTTGTCCAGCCCTTGAATTTTATTGTATTTCATGTGTTTTTTATGCCCAAGTTGCCTAAATACCTCGCGGTTCCATCTTTTGATGGTTTCCTTAAGACTTTTCAGTTTATTCATGAAGTTATAACCCGTGTTTCCAAGTCTTTCTCCCTCAAGCCATCCATGTCGAAATATTCTTTTGAAATCATGGTGACTAAGCCACGCATTTTCGAAACGAAAAGGTGTCGGACCCCAGTTAATCGGTCCCGATTCAAGGATGATTGGATGATGATCGACGTCTTTCGAATCCCAAGGTCTGTCTGGTGTTTAGGAAGTGTTCTCCCCATTCATTAGTAAATAGGAATCGGTCCAATCTAGCGCAAGTTGGGGTGGTTCTGCCATTTAACCATGAGAAAGACTCATTTAACAATGGCAGATCAACCGGCTGAAGCTCTCTTATTAGTGTATCAAAATGAGCCATGCTTGTTGTTGTACGGGTGCTATTCATCTTTTCACTAGCAAATCTTGTAACATTGAAATCCCCAACAACGCACCATCGTGGAGAACATAAACCATACAATGTACAAAATTCTTCCCAAAAGCTCTCACGCCCTCTATACGTCACCGGCCCGTAAACCCCCGGGAGCCACCAATTCATTCTCACATCAACTGTTATCTCAATTGAAACAGAGTAATTACCAATCAAAGAGTCTTTCACTTTTATGCTTATCACTTTGTTGTGATTTGGGGTTCATACTATGCACGGAAATTACAAAACAATTTTGACAAAAACCCTAACGAGGATCCAAATCTAATTCCATTAAAAACGTTTAAACCATGAAAACTTAATCATACCTCGGTTGGAATATACATTTTTGAAGGTTGATCGATCTCTAAGGCGCGCAACGATGAACGCCCTCTACCAGCAGTCCACACACGAACGACGGCCGAGATTCGAAGTGTTATCTTCGAGAGAATACCAAACCTTTTTATTTCTCTCCAAAACGATTCAGAGCGTACCAGAAAACCCTAATTCGTTTCTGAAACGAAAATAGAGTTTCGGCCCTTAATCTTTCATACTTGTGTTCTAACTTAAAGCGTCTATTTATACAACCCTTGTATATAGACGGTTAAGTAAATTACACATATACCCCTACTTAAAGAAGTATAAGTGTAATACACCACAAAGATGTTTCTGTCATGAATTTTATCATATAAAATTCGTTTTTCTAAACCATCTTAAAATCTCACAAAACCATTCTTAGTGTGCGACCCAATAGGCTCATACAACGTTGGCAGTGTACCAAAACACATTTTGGTATACAAGTCATAAGCGGCCTCTAGCAAGACATTATGACTACCCAAGTTATACGAATATCAAATCGATACAACCTAATCAATAGTGTATATAACATCATTTTGTCACACGATATCCTTTTGATCAAACATAAGGCATGGAATTGTCATCCAACATGTTCAATCGTACTAGTCTCGATCTCTAGGTAGGCTGAAAAGTGACATTGATCAATATCAATTCACTTAGACTAGGCCTTTTAACGAGCCTAACACATCGAGGGATCCCTTTGGATATCTCTCTCTTTATATGAAAGGGACAAATTATATCTCGATTACACAACTTCATCATATTGCTCACACTGATAACCAATCACAACCTTTATAATCGTCTGGTTAAAGATAACGTTTGATTGTGTCAAATCATTATGTTCCTAATGTTGAAGTCTCGGTAATCTCAAGTCATAGGATTTGAAAAATATACCTATCATGAGAAACAACTATGACTTAATCCATGTGATGTTCTCATAGAATTAGGTCGATACTTTGTTCCCTAACAAGTACTCGTGATCTTGATTCGTATCCCTATACGTATAATCATCATATGATTATCAATCAAGACTCACACTAGTCTTAATTCATTATAGTTCCCGTATAATGATCGACTAGGGACATTTATGATATTTCGTAAATACCTATGGATCTTATTATAATGTAAACATGCAAATTAATTATAATAAACAACAAATTAAATCCTCTATTTTATTAACTAAAAATATTCATAAAGACAGTTAATGGATTGACCTATGGCACATGCCCAACACTCACATCATATATAACAAGCACCTCACCCTTTCTTCCCACCGAAGGTAATAGCACCCATTCCTTGAATCTAGAACCCCATAAACTAGCTATAAAGCCTTATCCACCATGAACTGTTTAATTTCCTGTAAAATAACCACATCAGGATTAATTTGTCGAAACGTATCCTTGATTACACTGCGTTTGATGTTGTTGCTCGACCCTCGTGTGTTCCAATAGAGTATCCACATTAAAAACCGTCACCTCCCCTCTTATCCGCCAACTTGCTATAATCAACGGATGTAACCAATCGTTGTTTTTCTCTGTTCAGTCTTGCCAGCTTTTTGGCTTCCACTTCTGCCATGTCTATGTGCTTTGATTTCGCTTTGAACTCCATTCCACTAGCTTGAAGAATATCCAAATCTTATTGGATGATGGCAGGAGGTCTGCTAGGGCCCGCCTCATGAAATTGTTGAGGTACTTGAATGTCGATACAAGCCATTTTACCATCCTTTATGTTACCTTGCTCTACTGCAATCAACTCGATAGCATTGTGAATCTCCATATCTCTTACCTCCTCAGTCCCTTCTACATGTATATGTTACCCTGCACCTGAGTGATGCCAGTCTCATGAACTTGTGCCTCATGGTTTATAGTAGGTGATGGATCAGGTGAGAGTGAAGATTTGTCTGATGAGTTCGAGGTCATTTTCATCAATCATGTGTCGAGAATAATCCATTGGCATATTCGGTGCAAACTCTGAATCCTCCTCCAAGTTCTCCTTACTATCTTCCGACTCAGCTAATTCATCTTTCGCCTTTCCTCGATGTACAAGGCACTCATATCGCTGCCTGAGTCATCCAGTCGACTGCTGCCTCCCCTGACTCCGGTAAACTATTCCTCTGTGGTTGTTGGGTAGCCTCGGCGTCTCCAATTATTATGGCATCACATTGGGGTTCTCCATGTACCAGTTGGTTAGTGGTCTCTGCCTCTCTGTGTATCGATCGAATCGTTCTGATCTTTCGATGCCTCATATTATTCATCAGATGGATCAAGTAGGTAATGGATGGCTCGACGACTCCAACTACCAATCGAAACGTCCCCTGAGTTCGAGCTTTGTATGCACCCCTTCTCAAAAGACAATCATACATTGGGCTCATTAAAGCCTTAGATGGTCATGCCTCCCGATCCATGTATGTTGGGTCTGCTTCATCGGATGATTCGTTGGGCTCTAACACTTGGGCCCGTTTTCCTTTGGCTTGAGTTTGACGTTGTTGACCCGAAGCCTGCCCCACCATTTGCTCCCTGTTGGCCACGTTTGTGTCTTACACCTTCCTTTATCACTAGCCCTTTATTTGTGATAATACATATCCCCGCATATCCTCTATCACAGAGATTGTGCATTTTTTGTGATATTATGTTGAGGTTTCCTAGGGCTCGTACGATGGGATTGGCATTTTGTGGCCCCTTTTCGCGTCCTACAGCATTTGGCGCTTGTACTTTGTTGCCACGCGCCAAAATGCTACACGCCTCATTTGATGACCTTTGTTGTGGTTGGCCAATCATCGACACCTCAGCCGCATCAGTTGCTGATCCCCTGACCCCGTTGTCAGCGTCCTCGTTTCTCGTCCTCGTATGATGGAGGAAGTCATGCACCGTCCCGCCCTCCATGATCGCCGCCTTTAAGGTTTTGATCTTGAGATGCACCAAACCACTCCAGCTAGGGATCTTAATTATATTGGGGAAAAAGTGAGAGGGATCTCCCCTTACATGATGAACATCAGTCCTCAACCCCTCCTTTGCAAGGGTAGCTTCGCTCACATGAACAAGACCTCCAAAATTAGACCCAATCATCTCGTATGCCACCAGATTCCACATGTTGAAGGGGAGTCCCTCAATCTGAATCCATTCATTATTAATAGCAACATGTAGTTCCTCCCAATGGCACTTCTGCTCCCACTTTGTTATCTTACCAATTAGGTGTTTCCTCATTTGCATCCCATCATTTAGAATTTTTCTCCTCTCCACCGTATCATGAGATAGGAATATGGCCCTATCATCTGCAATTGGATAAGCCCCCATCCATCTGCCTGCTGTAGTGGAAATAGCTTGTTCAATCAATGCCTATTCAGTACATGTCGAGACCCAGTAGATGACCAAAGCTAAGTCACATGCTTTTGGAGTTGGCTCATGAAGCCTCTCCCCCACTTTGTGAACCTAATCACTATCAAAATGTGGCCGACTCCCCTCAACTGAAGACTGGCAAGCATCATCATATTGATTCTTTTCTCTATGGGTTCGGCCTATCTTGCCTTGGTTTCGATGTAGGCTGGAATCCCAACCTTCCAATACCTCCGAGAAGGCTTTCCAGCTTGTACCCTTTCGGTCCTCTTGAACAATGATGGATTGCCACCCGTTGGTAGTCACTTTCCAGATTCTGATCACCCGGCCCCTATCATTCTATAACTGTTGTACAAAGAGTGAGTCCCTCCCTTCTCGTAACTTCCTTTTGAAGCTGCCATACTCCCTAGCACAATCCTTGAAAGCTCCAATGAGCCACTTTGTCTCTATGCTTGACAAATCCAAGGTGAAGGATCTAACCCCTCGCTTCATACAAAGTAACCATCCCGTTCTGCCTCTCGTACACAGTAAAAACCTTGCGTTTGATCCAAAGTCTCCGCCAATCACAGTTTCTCATCCGATCAGAGTGATCTTCCTACTAGACGACCCGTCGCCCTTCCTTATCATCGTCTTCCGCTCCATCGAACATGAAAGAGAGCTATATCGTCGTTCAAAAACTGCTTAAGATGAGTCCAGCCCCCATCAATGCATCAATATTGAAACTATGTAATCATGCAACACTCGAGAGAGAGCTATATCGCCGTTCGTACTTAACTCTTTTATTACGCTTCAGATTTTTTTTTTTAAGGTGTATGTTGCAACGTGCATCTTTTTTGTGCTTTTGTGATGGTGTATGGTGCAAATTTGTGGATGACATATTTATTTTACATAGGAACTTGCATTTTAAAGGTTATTATGAGGACAAGTTTGAGAGAAATATGCTATATATAGATTTGTGGGATATATGTTGTAAATTTGTCATTCATGAGATGTATGATTTTTGCAATTCATTTAATTAAGTTTAATTTCATGAATCTTTGGATATGAAAACGTCAATCCGCAGAACTTGATCTAGTCCAGTCCGCATTTTGCAAAATGGATTGAGTTGGATTGATGACATATTTGGACTGGACTGGATTGTATTTTTCCAATCCGCAATAATTGGATCGGATTGCGGATTGACCCTAATTGAACTGGGTCCAATCCAAGTGCATTCCTCGTGTAGTGCAACCCCAATCAAAGATGGGGACAACCCTTAGGTGGGACAAAAGCTTCCAATAATTACAACAAAGACAAACTCTGCTCATAGATGAGAACTAAACTCTATCAAATTGATATTCTAAACCCTGCAAAAATCACGACTAAACATAACATAAACACTACTATTATTCATGTGGAGAACATAGAACATATATATCACATAGAGGAGAAAAATCACACCTATCAGACTCAATTATCCGACAAGAGATGTCAGCGCCAAAGCATAATATCGGTCACAACCGTTGATTGTAATTGTAACGGCCTGAATTTAATTTAACGTTATTAATGGCGTGGTTGCAGACGTGGCTGACAACTCAGATGCTCGTGGGACCTGTAGCTAGGCTAGTGCGCGTTTGGAGCTAGTTAAATAGTTACTTTGTGTCTTTGAGTTGTTTAATTTGCGATGTTTATATTGAAATAGAGTAAACGGCATCATAATGTGTGTACTTATATGACATTTGACGTGTGAGATTGTGTGTTAAGTATTCGTCTCGGTATGCGTGTCGACGCGGGTACGGTAGTCTAAAAGACTATATACTAGGTCGGGGAAAATAATACACACATAAAATGAATAAAATGGGTTAAATAATAATATGGAATGGATATTTGGTTGTTAGGGGCATGGTAGTACGTGTATGTCGCGGTTCGGGACGCGAAACAGGGCGTCGAAACACCCGAAACACCACTTTTTGAGTTAAATATAAGGGTGAGTGTGCCATTGGTGTCAATTTTGGAGTCATTAAAGGTTGGAAGTGGAGCAAATAAGGTGCTTGGGATTGCCTTGAGATGCATTTGTGAGAGGAGATGCCATTTGACTATAAAAGTCAAATGACCCTCATTTTTCCACCACCTTTTCCCTCTCTTATCTTTTTATCCGAAAAATTGAGACAACAAATTAAGGGTTTTGAGTGTTCAACTTGGCGATTTGAGGAGCTTGGAGTGGTGAAGTCATCAAAAGCAAGATGAGAATCACAAACACCTCAACTTTCTTTATCTTTTGATATCACTTTTGAGGTGTTGGTGTGAATCCAATAGGGATTGTTTGATGATTGTTGAGTTGTTGTTTTGATGGGTTTAAAGTGCTATGAAGTTGAGTGGTTGGTGTTGTGGTTGTTGTTGTTGTTGGTAGAGGGGTTTAGAACCCTGAATTTTCAGCAAGTCTGTTGTCCAGAACGCGATTAACGCGCTAATGTTCTTCCTGACGAAAAACGTATAACTGTCTGTGAATCTAGCACGCTAATTCCCAGACCCATCGCGCTAGATCCTACAATTTTGACATTATTTTTGATAAGTGGCTTAAAACACATCCAATTGACTAAAAAAATCAATTATAAATGTACATAGGTTATTTCGGGCGGTAATTTGGGATATCTTGGACTAGGCGGAGCCGAACCGGGGTTTATTGACGGGACACGAAGTGCGGTTTGAGGTGTGTAGTATCCCAAGTGAAATTTCTTGAGCAGTACTTTATTTTTGCTTTTGAATTCATATTTCGTCTTTCAATACTCTATTCATGGTGTGATTTAATGGACGGACGTTGAGGCTCTCCCTCCGTTCCATTTACGTGTGTGACGCGCGCCGAACGCGTCAATAATATTTAAAATAACCTAAACCAACTATTTGCAGAATAGTGGCAAAGGGTCGATCCCACAGGGACTGGTAATCTTTCTTTGGTCAAAAAGAACAAAAAGGGAAATCGGGGGTTTCGAAAGAGTGAATAATTTAATAAATTAACTAGTCTAAATATAAACAAAATAATTAAAGCAAGGAGATAAAATTGAAAATAAAATAATTAATAAAAATACCTAGGTCAAGACATACAAGTTCGGTTCGGTAAAAGATTGGATTTGGTCGTCGATTTATGTAAAATATGCAAATCAAAATATCTTAGTGTAGCTATAGACCCGGTAACGTACGCGGTTCCTTGCTCTTCCTAATCTCGATAGCCAAGGTACGACGATGACTACTTCCCTAATCAAACACATAACCACAATTCAAGTGAATTGGGTTTAATGCGTTGACCGCAATGGGCTTTGTGAAGGCACTACACCTAGACAACCGGATCACTCGTGTGTTCGATTTAGCCTAGATTTCTAAGGTATTCGACCAGGTCCCAAAAGGGTCGAATCAATCGGTATGGTCGATTGCCACTAGTGTGGTCTTATTGCACAACTACGAGCGCTTACGACTCATCGACAAATAAATCAAAGTTTAAACAAATGTTTAACTTTGATTGTTCAAACAATACCAAAGAAAATAAAATAATAATGAAAAGGCGAAATTAAAATATATAAATCTCACAAATCCATTGATATGCGCAGTTGAACCTCCTCGTCGTCTTGCCTAAGTTAGAGGTTTTTAGCCTCGCATTGGTGAAGAACACAAAAGAATAGAAGAAAAATAAAAAATAAAGAATGGGGGAAGAGGAGTTCGCGCCGGCCGAGAGAGGCCGAATAGTGAATAGAAGATGATCCCCCCAATGCGTTCGCCTCTGTTTTTATTTGTCACGCGTGCGCCGAGAACGATCAAACGGTTTGTCATGATTTTGCTCCCATCCCCGCCACGTGTCGAATTTGATTGGGTGAGCTTGTTTGGCATGTATGACGTGGCGGCAGCGATTGGACGAGGGGCTCTTTGGTGTGACGTCTTTGGTGTGAAGGACGCCACGTGTCGCAATGGGATTGAACGCCGCAGATTGTTGACCAAGAAGACCTCGACACGTGGGTACACGTGATTGGCGGAGACACCTCAACATGACATGCTAGACCAATAGGAGCCTGCCACGTGTCATGACGTGACGGTTTTAGTGCTTGACGCGGCGTTTGCTTGATTGGTTAAAGCAATGTGGCGACGCCACGTGGAAGCGTCTCGATTGGTGGAACACCTGTCTCGCTATTCGACCCACCGCGCAACGCGTATTTCGAGGCAAATTGTCCGGCATCCGATCACTTGCAAGTAAATACTCCATTTTGAGTATTTTTCCGCCACGAATTCAACCGCGCACTCGTTAACCCTGAAAATAATAAATAAACATAATTAGGCTAGTATTTTGGAGACTTGACAATAAAAATATATAAATAAACTATATATAATATTACATAATTAACGACTCAACAAATACCCCCAAACTTAGGACTTTGCACGTCCCGAGCAAAGGTGTAAATGACAAACACACAAATAAACTAGACTCATAATATAGATATGTACAGACTCGGCTAATCCTATACCCGATTCAGAATTCATGGAGTTCCTTTAGTTTACATAGTTGCCAAGTTAATAAGCCACTTAAGAAATTTCGGAGTTAAGATATGTCAAGAACCACAACCCAAACACAATTAAGATCACACTTTCAAGACAAAGATATGGTCAAGACAAACGCCATCAACTACTGACGGGTTTTCTTGGTCTACAAATTCAAGCATGCAAGTTTACAATTTTACTTAATCTAGCTATAAGCACTCGAGCTAAATCTTTTTATTTGAAGAGTTTCCATACACTTCCGCCTTTATCCACTTTATATGTATACTCTCTATTTTTTTTTTTTTCTTCTCCAATTTTTTTTTCAAATGATACGGTCCCTGCTCCATTTCATATGGACCGATTTTCTCACTTTTTCCCACCACAAGTTTCCCTGCTCCATTTCCTGTGGAAACTTGTGGGACTCTCTATATTTTGAAAACTCCTGTTAGCCCTTCTCACTTTTACTATAATTAAGCAAATTCCCCAATGTGGGTTAAAATATCATCACTTGCACAATTTCAACCGTCTACCAATTTTGGTATCTAGCATAAGGCTTAACCATCATACTAAGTCCATAATCATGAAATCATAAAAATGCTAGGCTACGGACTCGAATGAGTATTTCTCCTAATTTTTCATAAGTGTCAAGTCAAAAAGGCAACCATAATGTACTCATCCACAACCGAAGGCATGAAACAAAGTTTCGGGTGACTCTAAACAATATAATAATGAAAACTATGCTAAATACATGCATGAAAGTGTATCAACTCCTAACGAAGTGAGATAGATGAGTATGGAGGGAAAAGAAATGGAAGAAATGATTGAATAAGAGATATCAAACACCACCAATACCATCCGTTAACCACATGTAACCGCATATAATTGAAAAATTTTAAACGATCTCACACTGCGGTCTTTCGTAAAGAAGTCCATCTAACTCATTCCACAAACCCTAAAGTACCCCCAAACTTATTCCGAACCTTGTCCTCAAGGTTCAAAACAAGTCAAGGAATCCATGCAACAAAAAGATAAAGAATAGTGGTGAAAAAGAACATGGATAAATAAATAGGAAGATGATACAAATACATGCATAACAAAAGTCTCCAAAAACTAGTGAATGCTCAAATCTAGCATGTCTAGGTGACTAAGGAAACTATGAAATAAAATTATCATAATAAAAGCAAGAACTAATAAGCATGGGAATTAATTCAAATGATTCCTATCAAATCTTGCGAGCCCGAGTCTTTCAACTACGGGCGAAGTCAACAAGATGATGGAATGAAGTTTAGGGTTTTGGGTCTACTTAAAGACCCGCCACTAATGTGGCGACTTAAGTTGGATATGTCCCAACCAAGTCTCAAAACACCTAAAACTCTAATAATATGTTAATTCCTAAAAAAGAATATGCTCAAATTACTCCAAAAATAATGTAAACCATAGTCAAACCTAGCAAAACTCAGGGGGTGGTCTAGTGCCATCAGTGCTCATCAAACATTCATTACACCTGCAAAACTCCAAGAGACCAAGTCAGGGATTTATTAAACATAAAAAAAATTAAAACTAAATTAAAACTGAAATAAATGCAATAAAAACAAAAACAAAAAATTTTGCCTCCCAACGAGCGCCTTTCTTTTAAGTCTTTGGCTAGACTTATTGTGATTCATCACGTGATGCCCTCTCCTTTGGAGATGTCAACAACGAATGGGGCATCTATAGCTTTGGGCAATGCAAAGATGCATGCCCTCTTTCGAGTTCGGAGCTCATTCGGGACCTCTAACACAAAAGAATCTGTCGAGTCATGGTCATCCAACACAAAGGTGTCGGCGGTGTAGAAAATTCGCGAACGCTCCTTTACTTCTACCCCCTTGCAAGGTCGATAAATATGCATGGGAAGGTGGGTGGTTTCACTGACACCGAGAGGTTGGTCTTCCTCGTTCTCTTTCGGGGCTCCTCGGACCTCTTTGAAATGACTTCAATTTCTTTCTCGAACTTCATCATCGTCATATTGTGCAATAGTAATGTCGGCTCATGTGAAGAAACGTATAGTGTTTCCTCCGGTTCGCTCAAATGCTCGTCCACAATTGATAACTCATCAAACTCAACACTTTTAGATGTATCGGCATTCACGGTCTCATCGAGTCAAAAATTGGTTGCGGAGGCAACTCTTCCTCATCCATCAAATGCTCAAGTATAGCGGTAACTTGAGTTTCGAATTTTGCAAATTTGATTTCATATACCGCATATCCTCCCGAGGGTCTTGAGTGGTGCTTTGAGAAAGCCAATCGGAGATCATATTTCTCTCGATGTCTGCAATGGTTCTCCGTTCATGTTGATGACTTTGTTGAAAAGTTGGTTCTCTCGAAGATCAAGTCATTCATCATGTCTCGTATAGGCCTCTTTTCATGTTGAGGAATTTGTGGACTTCGCTTAGACATATAGAAGTTGGGTTGTGGTGATGCATAAGTGGAACCATGATGATTCTTATACTTCGAATAAGGACAAGCATACGTGGGATGAAAGTACACTCCACGATTTCCACAAACCACGACTGTTGCACAAAAGATTGCGAGTTAGAAAATTGATGTCCATTATGTGACATACCTACCCCATTCACAACATGATAGTATGAGTCTTCGAATCGACCATAATTATGGGTGTAGGAGGCCATTATGGAATTACTGCAAAAATGTTAGAAACAAGGAACTAGATACAAAATAATAAAAAAACCAAAGAAAAATAAAAATTAAAAATTAAAAAAATAAAAACCAAAGAAAGAAAAAAACAAGTCCCCGCAACGGCGCCAAAAATTGACGCGTAGAACGCGTCAATAATATTTAAAATAACCTAAACCAACTATTTGTAGAATAGTGGCAAAGGGTCGATCCACAGGGATTTGGTAATCTTTCTTTGGTCAAAAAGAACAAAAAGGGAAATCGGGGTTTCGAAAGAGTGAATAATTTAATAAATTAACTAGTCTAAATATAAACAAAATAATTAAAGCAAGGAGATAAAATTGAAAATAAAATAATTAATAAAAATACCTAGGTCAAGACATACAAGTTCGGTTCGGTAAAAGATTGGATTTGGTCGTCGATTTATGTAAAATATGCAAATCAAAATATCTTAGTGTAGCTATAGACCGTAACGTACGCGGTTCCTTGCTCTTCCTAATCTCGATAGCCAAGGTACGACGATGACTACTTCCCTAATCAAACACATAACCACAATTCAAGTGAATTGGGTTTAATGCGTTGACCGCAATGGGCTTTGTGAAGGCACTACACCTAGACAACCGGATCACTCGTGTGTTCGATTTAGCCTAGATTTCTAAGGTATTCGAGGTCCCAAAAGGGTCGAATCAATCGGTATGGTCGATTGCCACTAGTGTGGTCTTATTGCACAACTACGGGCGCTTACGACTCACTGACAAATAAATCAAAGTTTAAACAAATGTTTAACTTTGATTGTTCAAACAATACCAAAGAAAATAAAATAATAATGAAAAAGACTGAAATTAAAATATATAAATCTCACAAATCCATTGATATGCGCAGTTGAACCTCCTCGTCGTCTTGCCTAAGTTAGAGGTTTTTAGCCTCGCATTGGTGAAGAACACAAAAGAATAGAAGAAAAATAAAAAATAAAGAATGGGGGAAGAGGAGTTCGCTTCGCCGAGAGAGAGGCCGAATAGTGAATAGAAGATGATCCCCCCGTGCGTTACGCCTCTGTTTTTATTTGTCACGCGTGCGCCGAGAACGATCAAACATTTGTCATGATTTTGCTCCCATCCCCCGCCACGTGTCGAATTTGATTGGGTGAGCTTGCGGCATGTATGACGTGGCGAGCGGCCGATTGGACGAGGGGGTCGCTGGTGTGACGTCGTTTGGTGTGAAGGATCGCCACGTGTCGCAATGGGATTGAACAACCGCGATTGTTGACCAAGAAGACCTCGACACGTGGGCATGTACGTGATTGGCGGAGACACCTCAACATGACATGCTAGACCAATAGGAGAGCCGCCACGTGTCATGACGTGACGGTTTGGTGCCGACGCGGCGTTTGCGATTGGTTAAAGCAATGTGGCGACGCCACGTGGAAGCGTCGATTGGTGGAACACCCCATCGCTATTCGACCCACCGCGCAACGCGTATTTCGAGGCAAATTGTCCCGGCATCCGATCTTTGCAAGTAAATACTCCATTTTGAGTATTTTTCCGCCACGAATTCAACCGCGCACTCGTTAACACTGAAAATAATAAATAAACATAATTAGGCTAGTATTTTGGAGACTTGACAATAAAAATATATAAATAAACTATATATAATATTACATAATTAACGACTCAACAGTAGCTAGTCGACCCTAAGCTCTAGGAACACACTTTGAGCATTCACTATTACTTATGAATGCGATGAGCACGATTTCTGTATTTATTTTCGCATGTTTTTTTAATAATTTTGTTTAAATTCCAGTATTTACTTTCCGTATTGCTCACTTAATTTCCTTGAGAATATTCGCTCTGGACTCGTCATATGCCTTTTTGTGATGGCTTGAGTGCAGATCCTAGTACAAGTCGAGGCAAAGGCAAACTTCCAGAATATTTGTGATTCAGAGACATCGAGCCAGACTTGTACGTTTGTATTATATATATACTTTGTTTTATTTTGGGGATTTGGGATTGTGAGATATTGCAAGACTCTATACTTTTGATATTTCGATACATTGAGGTATAGTTTTGGTCTATGATGATAAATGTCCACACTAGGTATCAGAGTTAAATGCATGACTAAAATGTTTAATATTTTGATAGTCTTGATAAAAGGCTTCCGCTGTGGTTTATTTAGGATTAAAATGCTATGATAAGCAGATGATTAGAGTTCAGTAACAATTTTAACAGTAAATTGTTGTTTATTGAGGTTAATAACAATTAAATGGTGGATGAGTTGGTATGTGGGACACAGCTGACGCTGGTAGGCCAGGTTATGGGCCCGCATTGGCCCCCGTGGCGGTCCATTTGGAAAATGGGCCGTTACAGTAATGCTAGGATGCTAATGGACTTCTTGGTGTGCCAAATAGCAAAGCGTCAACGTTACTCCCAAAAGCATTCTCTTAAGACTTCAGATCTGGCTCGCTTATATTCGCCTTCCCCAGTTCCCCTTCATCTTCTCTCCGAAAGCTCTAACAAAACAAAAAAGATGGAGAATAAAATAGATGAAAAATTGAAGAAAGGAGACGTGGAGGGAAAAATGAGGAAAGTAAAAAGGCAAAAGAGGCCGTGATCTCAGGGGCCTAATTATAATGTTGGCATCACTAATTATATGTTGCATATTATTATTCGATTTAGGCTTAAGCTTTTTTTTTTTTTTTTTTATAAGAAAGAAACAACTTGCTCCCTCGGTTCGAATCCATGATCTCTTACTCCCAACCCCCTGTAACAAACCTTTAGAGCACCCAATTGGTTGATTTGATTTAGGCCTAAGTTTGTGTAGTAATGTTCTCTAGAGTTACGTAAAGTCTATCATCTTTTACTATATAAATTCTTCGATTTAGTTTTGTAATTAATCTGACAAGGAAGACCTTGACCCTTGAGTCCTAGACCTTGACTAGAGTCATACGAAGACAGGTCCAGCTGAAGGACGAAATTGGTATGCCAAAGAAGTTAATATCAACTTTAACTTAAGTCATCCAATGAGCTAAAGCTCATTTTTTAATTTCATCCACAAAAATTTTCCACTTTGATATAATCATGAGAACCACACAATTCTTATTTAATTTGTTTAACTTTGACAAAAGCTTGTAACTCAACATGATTGTACTTTACTTAAAATTGCTATTCTTATGTTGACCCTACAATGCAATGCAAGTCATTTCCATGACATTAATTAATTTCACCTGCTCCACAATCTCAATAGGAAAAAAAAAAAAAAAACCTAACTTTTGTTGGATTACCTAATCCCTTGTTATATGTTACTGAAAAAAAAAATCCCTTGTTATATGTTCTACCATTAAAAGAAAAGTATAAACCCTGCGCGCCACGTAAAATTGTATAGTGTCTAACAAAGGTCGAGTTCAGCGGTAGACTTGAGTCTGAGAAAATTGATTCGAGGAATATCTAGATTATAAGAAAAATAAAAACTATTAAAATGACATCCCTAACTAAATCCACATCGAATAAAAGTACATCCAAAATGCTTTATTGATGTACTTTGTTATATATGCAATTATATAACTCGATCAAGATGTTTGTTGTGACTTCTGTTTTAGGGTTTCAAAACTTTTGACGTGTGTTTGAAGTGTTATTTTAGCACTTAAGGCACGAAGAACAACGCAAACTAGGCGACGAGGAAACTAGGGCATGAAGGGCATCTGCATTAAAGTTTTTTCTTACCAAAAATCTATATATGCGACCAACATAGGGCATATCTTTTTGTCACTTTTGAAGTGAATGCAAGTGATGTTTAATAGTCACTTTAACATTGTGTATTGTATAAATTTGACACAAAGCTGAAAACCAAGACTTTTGTTGTTGTTTGGGCACTTGTGAGAATAATAATGATCAGAAGAGAATTAAGAGATGAGATTTGAAAATAGAAACAAATATGAGGCTTCTCGCAGCCGTTCATTATTAAATGAGGATTGAATTTAAGAACCTTTTTCTCGTCGCCGCGTCTTCCCACTTTCGATTTTCATGATTTGATGGATGCTTGGCACAATTGCACATTTACGTTTTCTATGGAGCCTAATTTTTTAATATATTTTTAAAAATAAAATATTTAACAGCTACGATGAGTGGATGACTCGATATAGTAAGTAAGAGAAGTGTTAGAATGACAAAAATATGTCATATCGTAAGATACATTAGCTTACGAGAGTCATCTCATGCGCGCATTGAGATGCAAGCATACACAGATCACAATGCATAAAACGTAGGTCGAGATTGCATGAATGACTTTTGTGAATTAATGTGTTTTGTGGTGTGACATTGTTGTTGTCATTCTAGTATTTTTTTTATAATTAATATTGTTTGATTTATAAATTTTAAACTTTTTCTATATTTATATCGCATACCCGATCCTTCTCGATTAATCGTACAAGGGATATGAGGGTGCTCCTACCACTAATCTAAATGTCGAAGGAAAATGATGCAGCTACCATGAATCGAACTCATTACCTCTGTCTCAGTCAGAGTACTAGCTAAAGCTTGCTCGCAGGCTTACAGCTATTCCACTCCATCACACCTCTCTTTCGTAGGTAGAGCCTAAGTAATCAGTTATATGAATGAGTAAGTAAAAAGAGAGACCCCTCTTTCAGCAAACCTTCTATTAGGCCTGGGAAAGTTTTCTTAAACTAGTACCACACTACAATAAAAATATTATTAGTTCTGGCAAAAATATCATTTTTAAGATAAAGGTTATACATTGAAGGCTACGATTGCTAAAACTTCAATCAATATACAATAGACATATTATAATATTTTTAAAAGTTCATGTAATAATTTATTTAAATAATACAAAAACTTAATAATAGAGTGCTCGATAAATTGTTATACATTAATTTTTTAAAAATTATTTATTTATCTATTAATTATGTATATAATATATTTTAACAACGTATTTAATTATCAACAATGTTTTCAATGTTTGGCAACATATTTATCAACAATGTTTGGCAAGAAATTGAAGATTTGCTATTAGTTTAAGAACTAATGCTTAAGTTGTCAACATATGGAAGAGGGTTTGTTGTAGGGTAAGAGGAGTTGAGACTCGCTTAAGTTGTCAATACTAGCTCAACTAATTCAAAAAAAATAAAATTTATCATTATTGCTACAACAACTTGATCTGCATATCATTAAAAAGAAAGACATTGAGATTAAATTATCCCTTATTAATTGTCTATTTTCATAAGTTTTTGCTTTAGTAATTAATGTGAGACCTCAAATTGGCATTAATGATATAACTTTAAATTATGGGTATGATTGAAAAAAAAAGACTATAAATGCCCCATTGATTTCTTAATATGACACATTGTGAAACAAGAAAAAAAAAATCTAATGTGACATATAAGATGAAACGGAATGAGTACTAATTAACAATATTGTTATATAATATTTACCATAAAAATATTGTTATATAACATAATAAAAAGTCCAAACCATTGCTCGTGATGTAAATGAGGCATTACTTGAAAAGACAAGGTTGGAAGAAGTTGTAGGTTCAGGCCTTATTTGGTATGAGGTGGAGATATCCCCAAGGAGATAACTCATATAGAGTTGAGAACTAATCTTATTTGATTGTTCAATTTCACGTGAGTTATCTCCCACCTTACAGGGAAGGGTGTGAGATATCTCCCTATTCTCCCACATAAGGAGATAACTTTCGAGAGTTATATGAACACAATTACCCCTCATAAAGTCACATTTATCCATATTCGTCCCTGCCCTCTTAAATGCTTGTTATTACTCCCTCCAGTCATTTATATAACTCGTTTAAAGTAAGGACATAAGAATTAAGACAACTTTAATTACAAGTGTAATTTACATGTCTGTCATTTGACATTAAATGAATTGTAGAATTGAAGAATCATAAATGTTTGAATTGTATAAGGGTAAAATGGGTAAAAATGCGATAAATACACTTTTGAATTCAGAAAACGACTTACAATTTTGAACAAGAAGTTTTTGCTAGAACGACTTATATAAATGACCCGATGAAGTACTTCATAATAAAAGATAGAATAAATCATTCATTCATAGAAAAATATATATTTTTCAAGTGAGAGAAATATTTTTAAGAATTATCATGAGTTGAATTTTATAGTATTTAACATTAATAATTATTTTAAATAAATATAAAATATTTATAATTATTTAATTTTGTTTAATATTTTTGTAAATAATATTTTATGTTTTTTATTTAATTCAAGTTTTTTTATTCTGAATAAATAATAATAGTTTATGTGGTGAAAATAATAATGCTTTTTTATCTTAAAAATATGTTTGAAGGGTGTTTATGTCAATTCCCGCATTTTATAGTTTTATTTTTAAAAAGAAATTTGATAAGAAAGAGATTTCATCTATATATATGTATGGCAAAATTACTAAGTTTACCAAATAAATATAAAATATTTATAATTATTTAATGTTATGTAATATTTTTGTAAATAATATTTTGTGTTTTTTTATTTAATTCAAGTTTTTTATTCTGAATAAATAATAATAGTTTATGTGGTGAAGATAATAATGCTTTCTTTTTTATCTTAAAAATATGTTTAAAATGTATTTATGTCAATTCCCACATTTTATAGTTTTTTAAAAATTTTAAAAGTTTAAAGTTCAATAGAAATATAAAAGTCCAAAAAGTTATCTCCGCTCGTACCGTTAGTTGACAAAAGCGAACTAAACGGAATCTCGATTTCATTTTTTTTTTTTTTAAAGGAACTTCATGGCTATTTTTGTGCCACATGGACCAACTCAAAAGCAGATGAGATGCTACACCACATTGACATCACAACTGGATGTCCCACAGCCACGATTCAGGCCCACACATTTTTTTTATATCCGTGGCCATTCAAATGAATCTGACTATTATTACGAGGCCTTAAATGTATTTTTTTTTTATCCATGGTTATTTAAGCGAATTTGGCTATTATTATGAATTATAAAGCCTTAATGTAATCGACATCGACATGAGCGTAATTTAGTGTCTCATATACTTTTGACGCAGCAGTAGGCCCACACCTTGATCAGTCCCCCTTGAACAACTCCGAGCCGTCCGATCTCATCAATCATTCAATTTGGTGAGAACTGAAGCTGTGGACGCGTGTAGCTTAACTGTGTATGAACAGGTTGACACTTTAACACACGTAGGAGCAGTAGCTGCAGAGTCATGGAGAGGCAAAAGCGGCCTCGTTGTGCCGCATCTCTCACGCAGACATTGAACACCAAATCCGTACTCCTCACCAACACTTGTCTTCCCAACCCACCCAACATGACTGACACGTACACACCACTCTCTTTTCTACTGCTCATCCACCATTTTTAATTTCTGTTGAGCTTCTCCTTTACAATTCATAAATTTCATACACCCAAACAAGATACAAAGATACAAATCAATATTACATATAGAGTTACATAGCTAGCTAGCTAGCTAGGTGGGTGTCTGACGTGTAAAGCAGTTTCATTTTAGTGGAGAAGTGCTAGAATGAAAAAGAATCGAAACCACGTAGATAGCTCTTGTAGACCAATCTCAACGTGCAAATACACACAGATCTCGATACATAATACGCGAATCGAAACCACGTAGACAGCTCTTGTGGACCAATTAATGTATCGTTAGGTGGTACTTACCCTATTGTCATTTTAGCTAATATTTTCCTTTTTTGTGATGTCTTGTATGTTTCAGATTCCATTAATGGGTGATACATATATATGCATGTATCTATCAATCAAAATGTTTTGTATAAATTAGAAGAAATTAGGAAGTGGGTTTGCTTTGCTTGTTAGTCAAGTAAGAAATCAAAATTTAATATTACTTTAATTCAAGCATGCTTAACTGCAAAATTTTGATATAAAAATAACACAAAATTAATCAAAAGAAGAGCTAGATCTCTCTTTTCATTTCATCTCTCCAAAATTTAATTACAGTTTCGCTAGAAGGAAATTAAAAACCCCAAACCCATCACCTCATGAAATTAATTAATCAATGTCATGAGCTTTGGAGAGAAAAAAAAAAAGACCCAAAAAAAAAAAAAAAAAAAAAAAAAGGAACTCAATCAATCAACCCATCAACGATTGATTAATTAATGGTCTTGATTGTTGTCCCCCTCATTTTCACTAATCCGTTGTAGATTACCACTACCACCACTTCTCTCCAATTCTTGTTGTTGTTGTTGTTGTTTGGATTTTTGGTCGTCAGAGTACTCTGCCTTCTCGTCATCTTTGCTACTATTACTTTTGTTGTCACCAAAAGACGAGGCTCTACTCGACATGGGCGTCGCCAAAAACGTGGGCTTTTCGTCGCCAGCCATAATCACGACGATCTTCTCCTCGTAAACGTGGTTGTTGCCCTTCAACGAGTCCCCGCTGGCCTTCTCGGGATTCCCACTATCCGACCCGCCATCTCTCTCTTCCTCACCAATCTCGAGGCTCCCCGACAACTTCCAATACGAGCACGCGAGAATCAACAGCGCGAAGGCTATTAGTCCCAGCATCGCCGCCAGGCCTCCGAAGAGGTACGGCACCGGGGAATGCCACGGCGAGTGCGGCGCCGCATGCGCCGCCGCGGTTGTTGTTGATGATGATGATGATGATGATGGTGATGGTGATGAGCTTATAGGTCTCATTTTTTTTATATATATATATATGGAGGGGTTTATGAGAGAAGGGATTAATTAGAGTATGGGTGATGAGGAGAGGAGGAGGTTGATGAGGGTATTTATAAAGCTTGTGAGAGTGGAACTGTTTTGGTGTCATTTTGGAGTTTTGGGAGGAATGATATTATGCTCATGGATACTGGATGTTATCTATAAATCTTTGTTAAGTTAGTGACACGGGCCGAAGCTCTAGAGTCTGCCTTCGCTGGAAGAGCTTTACCCCTTTAAACTTGACAATATTTTCTCTAATCATTTATATAAATCGTTCTAGCTAGCAAAAACTTATTGTTCAAAATGTAAATAGTTTTTGAAATTAAAGAGTGTATTTATTACATTTTTACCCTTTTTGATCTCAAATTAAATATATAATTTTATTGAAGTTTAGCTCATAAATGATTACAACTATAACAATGCTTGTACCTCACTCCAATATTTTACTGTCTCAAGACTTTGCGAAACTCTTGCCATGTGATGGGCAACCTCATTCGCTTGTCTCTTGGTGTGATGAATCTTCCAATCTTCGTGATTCCTCATTATTGTGAAGCATTCCTTCAAACATTTTACTTTTATATAATTCAAACATTTATGATACTTCATTTTTTCAATTCATTTAATGTCAATGGACATTTATGTAAATTACACTCATAATTAAAGTTGTCTTAATTATTGTGTTCATACTTTAAACGACTTATATAAACGACCAGAGGGAGTAACTTTTAAGATATTGAGGCTTTAGTACTCTGACTATAGTAGAAGCGATAGGTTAGCGGCTGGCGCACCCTCCTAGGTGTTTCTCACACCTATGGTCTTCAAAAACAAATTAAAAGATATTGAAAAAAAAAAGATATATGAGCACATGATTGAAATGTTTAAGTGTTTAGGTCGAGTTTTTTTTATATATTTAAAAGGGTCGCAAATGAATACACCAAGTAAGCGGGTGGCCCAATAGTTTTGTACTTGGTGTTGTTATTAGAGGGTGGAGTTCAAGTTCCAAAGAGGACAAGACAAGTAGAATTACTTATCGAAAATAAAACAAAATCCTTGCAAACACAGTTAAGATTGAAAGAACCTATTTCTTAATTAATGCTTAATTTGGCTCGAGTTTGGATTAATTGACCTCAAATGCTCAATGAATATATATATATATATATATATATATATATATATATATATATATATATAAAAGGCACCACTACCATTAAAATCATTAAAATATTTATGTTACGAGAACCATGCACATTTATAATTATTGGATTGTAATCCTACTCATTAATCTATGAGTTACAATGGAGCACAAAACATTTAATGCACAACACATTTTGAGGAGTTTTCATGATATGAATATACATTTGGGCTTTATTATAAAATTTCTCATATAATATATATATATATATATATATATATATATATATATATATATATATATATATATATATATATATATATATATACAAACACACACGATGAGAACTGAAAGAAATTAGATACACGTAGTAATTGAGTGTTTAAGGTCTTAATTATGAGCATTACAAATGGAGTCAAATTTAATAGAAGAGCTTTACCCTTGTGTGGGCTTGGAATCTTGGATTAGTCGGGTCCGGTGAGTTTTTTAGACACACGTGGCAAGAACTCGAGGGGTAAGAGTTCGTTAGCTTAGTAGGATGTGTGAAGTATATATGGTCGTTATTTTTATTTTTATTTTTGATAGGAATGAAACAAATTTTGTACTCACCAAGGTTTGAACTCATGACCTCTTACTTTCAAATTTCATACCAAACTATTAGACCGCTCAATTGGTTGGTGTATATATGGTCGTTATGAGTTGAAAGAGGGACTTGAGAAGAATATAGTGAGATATTAAGGAGGATAGAGGAAATGTAAAAAGAGATTATTGTTCTCTCTCTTTAATTGGTCTTTCACACCTTTTAAAGGGAAGTGTATATATATATATATATATATATATATATATATATATATATATATATATATATATATATATATATATATATATATATATATATATATATATATATTTATATAATACAATATAATGCGCAAAGCTTATCTCTTAAAAGGAGGGACCCATTGGTGCTCTTGTATGATATCTAGGACTACAGTTGAAACGCACTAATGAAAATGGTGATGAAAGAGAGAGAAAATTATAAAGAGGAAATCAATGATTCGGGAATGGAATTGAGAGGGTAGATGGAGGAAAGTGACAAGCCAGGCCATATGATTTGATAGAAGAGGTTTTGGGATGGGCCCTCCATATTGCACAAATTAATCAGTCTAATTTATTGCTCAATTAATTAGGTTGGTTTAATTATTGCTCCCCTTGTCAACAGTCTTAACAATAAATCTAATTGGACTCATTAGTCTGGACTCATATGAAAATTTTTAAAATTTTATAAATATTTAAAGGGTATTAAATTTTTTTTACAATGATTATGATTACTTCATTAATTGCTCGATAATGTATTTAAAAAAAAAAAAATTTGAGTCCGAACTCATAAGTCCAAATAGCGCTATCATAGTCTTAATTACGTATCTACTCTTCCCTCTTTTATTAAATTTAATGAGTTTGTTCAGCTTTTTTTATTTCTCATTTTCTTCTTAACAACACCCCAGTTATTGGACTCAAGTTCTTTTTAGAAACAATCTCACTTGAAAGAAACTAAATTACTTAATCTCATATAGATACTGTACTATATACTAAATCGATTAGTAGAGTGATATCGCTTTCAATTGACACGTGTAAACCAGTTTAACAAAGGAAATTTAACTTTATTAAGTGTATGATTTTGCATACATTACTTTATAAAAAATTCACTTATACTACCACAATTAAACAATCGAAACTTCTACGCTAGAAGATTTGAGTCCTTATCAAAAAGAAGATTCGAACCCTTAACTTTATTTATATAGAAGTGAGCACACGTTAAATCAATATAGAACTTTCACCACATGAAAACTGCATTACACAATGATTCGATTGATTTAAATCAATGAGAAATTTATTGATGATATACGATGTTGTTATTTTGTCTAAAACTTACATAATTTGAGATTTTAATAACCTAATTTTCTAAACACAATTAAATAATGAAATATTTGAGAAGAATATATTCAAAGTATAAAATTGCTTCATAGTACTTAAATGCATTGTATAGATTGATTATTCCTCCAAACCTATGATCTAGAGATTTAGGTTTCTAGCTAACTCCATGTCCAAAAGAATAAGGTTTTGGAACAATATGTCAAGGTGATATGATTTTAATTTGCTATTATACATATACGTTTCTTAATTATTTTCCTTATTATTATTATTTTTTTTGTAAAACGTTATTAATAACGATGGAGTATAGGTATTCATATTGGTATTCATATTTGTTGTATATCTAAAACTTTGATTTGATTGGCAATACACCATCGTATGAGAATCCAGTTACAAATTACTACTACTAATGATCATAACATCAGCAAATTATTCATCTATGGCCGACAATATAAAAGTACATTAAGTGAGTCTTGTGTCAATTATATCCTACAACTCATGAGGTAAATTAATAAGATCATCGTTATAATTATATTAAAGATGCATCATTAGATACGACAACTCAATGCCAATAAGATTAAATTGACCAATTAATTAAGGCCTGGAAACTTGAAATTATATATCAATAACCACAATGTTGACATCACCTTTTGATCCTATTAATTAATCAATTCTATATAAATGTAGACAACTATATCGTATCCGAGACGTAATTAACACACACCCCTACATCTCATTGTGTTTTGCACCTTTAGATGCATAAAGCTCATACTCTAAGATAACAGAAATAGTTGATGCGTAGGCATGTGTATTCCGTTGTGTTGTCGAAAGTGTTATTTTCGCATTTCCCAAATTTGTAGTTTTTTTTAAGTTAAATGATTAGACAGTTGGACTAACATTCACGGGATTAACGTAGAAGCTAGGGCCTATGATTATATAAATCAAAACAACATAAAACAGTAGTCATGAAAAAAGAGGTTGCTTGGTTACTCATTTAGGAAACGTAAGATACACTACGACTTACGAGCTGCACTCATATTAAATAGTATTGTCTAATTCGGTGACTAAAGTGAGTCAATCGATCATTTTTCAAGGGATCAAAACTTGGGAAAAAAACCCTGACACTAACAAAGTTTATAGGGAAAAACAGAACTTTATTGCATTGAGCCTTGAAACAGTCTACATGTATGCCAAAGCAGCCAAATCTCTTTAACAGTTTTTAAAGGTATCTAAGTTTCTGTTGGCACGTAAGACTATAATAAATTAATAATACCGTAACAATAAAATAACAAAAACTTTGAATCGTCCGTTACATTTGACGGGCCGTTACGACTTGCCACGTAACCCCGCAACGGAAAGTGAAATGCAACTCTCCAGTCCGTTCTCCGCTGACGTGGTCCACTTCAAGCGTAACGGTTCCGTATGCGTACGAGGCAGGTAGAGGAAAGAAACCCAACGACACTGCAAAGACTGTAATGACCAACGTGGATGACACGCGTCGTCCATTTGGTGGGCCCACTCTGGGGAGAATGTCAAGGGTGGTCCTCAGGTGGTTTCAACTTTGGTCCACCAGAAAACATTTTTTTACTTGGACAATTCTAGCCTAGCTATTTTTAGGGCAGGCAGGTTTGGCAAACCTGTTAGAGGTATTACTTTAAACTTTGAAACTTTAGACATCTAGATGCATAATTTGAAGCCCCTCAATTATATTTAAGGACTCTGAGCGAGATTATAATTTGAAGCCCCTCAATTATAGATGCATAAGAAAAAATATATTTATATTCCTTCGTAAGACAATGCAAATCTCGCACAAAACTTGTTCAATCAATGCATAATAGTATGATCAAAACCTCTCAAAACATCTTTAAAATATTTCACATTAAGAATCGATCAATCATGCTTAAAAAGAAAAAGCGTGATAGCGCATACAAAATGCAAAGGAGAAGAAAATGTCACTAATATGGAGAGAGTAAGTTGAAATAGCTACTTAAACAAATATAAAATTGAAATCTAATTTAAAAAATACATGAACAATCTGCGTTTACCAACATTTTATCACTTCACATGCAAGCAATATTTTTTATTAATGAAAAATATTATATATATATATATATATTTTATATAATTTTTTAGAATAAAAGTGGGGCCTGAGGCGGTTGCCCCACCATTCAGGGTCGGCCTTGTCTAGCGGTCGTGCACCGTTGATACACCTTGAAATATGCGTTTAAGATACATCGGATGGTGCACGATTACTAAGGGTGTGTTTGATAGCAAAAAAAATCTTCAATGAGAAAAAACTTTTTTCTTGGCAAATCTTCTCGAAATAATTTTATAAAGAAAGTTTTCTCATAGTTGTTTGATTGCACGAGAAAAAATTTTCTTTTATGGTTCAATCCGTGTGCGCATATAAATCATCGTCGATATCGGGCGGCTCGACGATGATGTTGGTGACGAAGCTGGAGACGAAGAGAGAAAGAAAGAGTGTGTATCCGCGAAAGAGTAGCATATGTCAAGTTTAATTTGTTTGGGTGGAAGAAATGATCAGTTCGTGAGAGAGATGAAGATATTTTCAATTTTTCACGCTAAAAGATGAGAAAATAAATGAAGAAAATAAGGGGATGTGATTTTTTTTCTCAATGCAGTTACAAAGTTATCAAACAGTGGAAAAAACGGTTACATAAAAAAAGTAAACAATTTTCTATAATTTTTTTCATTTTCTTTGCTATCAAACACACCCTAAAAGATGAGAAAATAAATGAGGAAAATAAGGGGATGTGGTTTTTTTTCTCAGTGCAGTTACAAAGTTATCAAACAGTGGAAAAAACGGTTACATAAAAAAAGTAGACAATTTTCTATGATTTTTTTCATTTTCTTTGCTATCAAACACACCCTAAATGCTCAAAATCGGTTTCTAAAATAGGTACCCAAGCATTTTCCAACCTTAAAATACATGCGCGTACACACATCAGTGAAAATTAAAGGACAAGTAAAAATGCGTGCCGCTAGCATTTTTCTTTTTACTTTACTTTTTATTATGTTTAAGATCATGAGTATTTTGACTATCCGACTATCCCAAACTTGATCCTCCTTACAGTAAATGGAAATAGCTTCCATGTTTCAACATTTTCGTTTACATTTAAAAGTCAAGACCACTGATTAACGAGCGACCGACCGTTTCCATTAGCAGACGAGCTTTATATTGGTTTCACTTTAAAGCCAACACAATCTCTATGTGCCGCAACTTGCATGTTGAATCACCGTTGAGAGTCAATCAGAGCCGTCTGATTAGAAAGTGATGGCGTCGTTTTAATGGTCCTGACATGCTGGAACTGGGTTATTAAAGAGTAGTGCGGCGTAGGATATCAGACGCGTTGAGCGCATCGAGAAATGATGTGGTGGGCCTGCGATCCACCGAACCGGAACGACAACGTACACGCCAAGGACAACGAAAGCACGGATGGGATATTCGGAGCCGCATTTTAGGTGATCTGCTCGTTATTATTGTAATGTTGAGCTACAATCGCTTTGCCTAGGTTGGCTCTATAACATTATTTGCATAAGAGATTGTATCGCTTTGTTTCAATTAGGGATACAATTTTCAGACACTTGAAATTAAATATTTTAACTGTAAATTCTTTTAAATAACAAAACGACCTGAACCAAAACTTTAGAGAACTCGAATTTGCTTTAATATTGTAGTTTGTACATTGGATCCGTACATAAATTAATAATTACAACTGATGAAACTGATCATTTTCTCAAAAAAAAAAGTATGAATTTAATGGATGTAAGCTATGAAAACCTAGCAAATTAATTGTGCATATCCCTTTTTTCTTTCTTTTTTTTTATTTCCTTTTAGCTACTTGAATATATTGATAAATATTCCCATCAAAAAAATATATAGATATATAAATAAATTATTATAAAATAGAATAAGGTCAGTAGAGTTCACTATATATGAAAGTTAAACGAGGCTTAATATCACTGTCACAATTAATATACTAAGAAGATAACAATCAATTTAACACCAAACGCCACTATATATTATTGTACTACCAAATAAACAACCTAACCCCTCCTAATTCCTTATTTTTTGACTTTCTACCATTCACTTAACTAATCGATTAGAACAACATTACTTGGTTTTCCTCTTAAATATAAAAACAAAACTCTTTAATTCTATGTTGTCATTGTTGGAGAAGAACCAAAAAAGAAAACAGGAAACAAAAAAAAGTTGATAGATGCATATCTAATATTAAATGAGGGTAAGTACGTAGGTGCCAAATTAATACTGCTAACATATCACACAACTTTTATAAATAGAATAGTAGTACAATTGATATGATATATAACGTGTTTAATTATATATATTTAATTAAGCAAGTGGATTTTCCACGAACTTGATTAACTTTTTAAAGTATATAATCTCAAGCACCTTTATATCTTAATGGTTTGAGATTAACTTTTTTTTTTTCGTACATATGTGTTGGATAATATGCTTAATATCCATTGAAAAAAACTATACATATTGGAGCTACCTAGCTAGGTATTTGGTGAGGGCCCAAAGTTAATGGCTTGAGATTATGAAGGCCAAATTAAACTTAATTTTATTAGCTTATTCTCCCTAAGTCCCTATAGATCTAATCAAATTAAAAGCTAATATATCAAGCATGAAAACATTGAAAAGAAATAAAGAGGGAATATATATTATAATGACGAGAGAGAAGCAATGTTGGAATCTTTTGTCACAATTCACAAAGCAGACATTAAAGAAAGAAAAGATTTGAAGAAAAGAAAGAAGAGTTGCGCACTTGTTCCCTACTTGGGTGGAACCCTGACGTTTATTGAGGATAAGACCGCACCCAATTTCAAAACATAAACATCATCTCTACTCCAAAAGCTATGTTGTGATGTCTCTTTATTGATTTTTATTTTTATTTTTTATGTACAAATCTCTTTATTGATTCAATCTTTTTTTTTTCTTCTCAAAAATAGATCATAAAATACATAACAAATATTCTTCCCCCTATATTTGTTAGTTTGGTTGGTACATTTTTTTATTTTATTTTTCGTCTTTTGATTTTTGATCTTTGAAGTATCCCGAATTCATGTAAATGATTTGGCACTATTTGTACACATAAATATGTATCAACCGCGATTGGATTAGTTAGCATGGTTTTAGTGTTTCTTTAACTTAAGGTCTCGAGTTTGAGTTTGGAGTGTTGAAAAATCTTGTTGGAGAAGATTGATTCGGACTTATTGAGATATAGTTAGTGTTAGATATATGTGACACAATGCATCCAATAAAAAGATTCTTTAGATGTGATATACCTGGAAGTTGGAAGATGAATTTGGAATCAAAGAAATAACAGATCTTGCAACATCTCTGTCAACCTTCTCTTGTCTCATATAATTTGCTTAAGCTATACATATTTAATTAAAACTAAGATACTCTCATCAAACACTTCATAATTAAATTAGGAGAATAAAAATCCACACCACACATGTCAATGCACATGAATATAAACATAAATTTCCCCTATGTCAGTGATACATCAATTTCGTATAAACTACATGCATGAACTGATACTTCTCTCTCTCTCTCTCTCTCTCTCTCTCTCTCTTTTTTCTAACTTCTTTTTTTCTTTTTTTTTGGATGGATGACACAGTGTCACGTAAACAAGGTATCCATTATTATTAGTACATTGTTGTGATGTGAAGAAAGGACATTTTTGCTGATGTTATCATCAACAAATATATAAATACATAGATCAATCAAATAATTAAAAAGAAGGGTTAGTTTCTCAGATGATTAAAAAAGGAAAAGTGATAGAGAAAGGTTTTTGTTTGCACATGAATCAAGTGTGCCCCGTGAGTCAGGAAGATTGTAGAGAGATTGGATCATATATGTGCTGTGATAAGAGAAAAGCACTAAGCAGAAAGCATGTTGGAGGTCACACTAGAGAAATTTAGAGAAGATGGCCCAAACAAAAAATAAAAAAACTGAATTGGCTACAAAACAACAACTCTTCAAGGGCCCCGGCCCTCTAGACCATTAGTGGCAAATTGCATGTACTGTAACTTATTTTTAACTCCTTTTAGGCAGACAGTAGCTAGTTTTTTTTTTTGACCAAGCAGACAGTAGCTAGTTGTTACATTGACGTTTGCTCATTTTATTCATAGGTAGCGTGACAGAGTGACACTCTCCACTAAGTACAGCTCGATATTAGCACGGCATATATAGCACTTGTATTTTTTGCCTACCCACCACATTATATGAGGTTGATAACTTGAAATCTTGTCAGTTTTACCATGGATTATTGGCTCAAGAAGTAGTTAGGCGGTTAGCAATTCGTCTCTTAGCAAGGTTTTAATTTCGAGTCTCGTAAAAAATAAAAAAAAATAATATCGTTTACATGTCATTTTAGTTGGGTTCCATTACTTTCACTCGCTCTGCTTAAAGAATGATACCCCAAATGACACCTCAAGTAACACCCATGTGATATGGCGTGAGGGCCCGCATCCATGAGAGCCATCTAGATTAGGTCAAATTTCTTCAATTTCTATTGTCAAATTTGTTGATTGGAGAATTCATAAGCCTTGTGTATTGAAGGATTACAATTAATAGAGAAAAAATCCTCACTTTTTTTTTTAAAAAAAAATATAGTTAAGGGTATCTAAGCCATCGTCGCTGATACCAGACTGATGGTGGACTCGACTAATTCCTTAAGGGTTAGGAGTACTGGAGGATCTAGGGGGGAGGGGAGGGCAGGGGAGGCGGTCGCCCCCTAACCTCGAGACCACCTATAGTACCCCACGATCGACACACGGTCCCTATATAATTTCGTCATTCCCGCCCCTATGATCGATACACGCTCTCTATGTTAAAGTTTGCCCCCCTCCCTAACAAGATATTCTGGTTCCGCCACTGGTTAGCAGGGTCCCCTACCATTAATTCAGAGGTCGAATGAGAAATAGTGCAGTTACTACGAATCAAAAACATCGTCTCAGCCTTAATTAGAGTACTAAGGCCCATTTCAAAACAACTGTGCCACACCAATTTCACTAGCAATAACTCGAAACAAGATTTACTTTGTGTAGCTTAAAAAGAGGGCTATATATGAAGTAGAAAGTTGGATCATCCAATGAGGGCAACTTTTGGTGCTATTTACATGCCCAAAAATGTGAGTCCCAATAACACTTTAAACAAATTAAAGAGAATTGTTCTATGCCTTCAGTCAACATCATACAATATGGGTCCTCTGCATTAAACTGAGCTGCTCCATGTTCTACCACTTCAGGTGATTTCACTTACTGTGATCAGAGATAAGAGAAACATAGAGGGCACAAACACACAACACAAGGTAGGTGGGTTTCTGCAGGTGTACTTGTAGAGTGACAAGTGTAGATAACGCGTTGGTATTACAGCCCAAAACACTTCATTTGCAGGGCCCCATGGAGGGTGTACGGCTGAGGAGCCATTGCTATCAACACTGAGAAAATGTCACCAAGACCCTGAACTTGCCATGTTCATTGTTTGGACATTGGGGCCTTCTATGGCTACCTCCTAGCTCGAAGTGTGTGCTGGGCTAAATTAGTTATAGTTTTCTAAGACCTGCAATTTAAAAGCTCTAACTGATTCAAACTCGAGCCAGGTCGGCCCTAAAAGAGTCAAAGCTCTTCCAGTAGAACCAATTTTATTCGCTAAGAGCCTCAACTTCTGTTACTATGTCTATAAGATATGAAGTTGATTAGTTTTTTAATAACAAATAAGACGGTTAGTGACATATTTTTGGCTGTACCGAATGAAGAGACAAGAGGCTGCTCTAGCTACTTCATCAAACGGGTTTGTGAATGTGTAGACCATGACGAAGACTCATGAATTGGCAAAGAAGGAATCGTTGAGAGTATTATACTAGTTCCAAAATCAATAACAATAATGTTTTCTTGACCCGCTTTGGGCACGTCAATTTTAGTGCCCTTGATTGTGACCCTTACTTGTAGCATCGATGAGTGTGCATTCACATGAGCATGAAACTCGAAGTTCATCTAAAAAACCCAATTGCTGCGTGTCAAATAGCAAGACTTTACTTCAAAATAATGAGTCCATTGCAAGATTCACAAGACCAACCAAAAAGAGCAACATTAGTAGTAGAAGTACTACTTCTGGAATAGAAAAATAATTTGCTGACCCCTTTTTTGAGACACCTAGTTGTTGGTGTCCATTGTTTTACACGTTGATATGTATTGACACCAACAACAGAATGCCCATTCTGAGTGTCCCAAAAGGCTCACCCAAGCATTGTTTGATTGAATAAAGATACTAGGGGTGACCCAGAATAGACACTAAATTGTTGATGTCCATTAAATACACATCGACTTGTGTGCGCGCAAACATCGATGCAAAAACGAATGGACACCAACAACCGGGTATCCATTCCGGATCATCCTAGCATTTTCCTAACATGAAAGCCCTCACCAACAGAAAGTTGTGCAAGCAGTGTACCCGGAATAGATCTCTAACACGGTCAAATACAAAGTAACAAAGAACAATTTTGCTCCCAAGCAACCATGAAAGATCAAAGACTAACTATCCAAAATACTAAATTACTAGAGAGCACAAGTTTGTTTTGAAGCAAAACTAGAGATCAGAGACGTACATGTATATGTGCTTTTACAAGCTTTTCATGACAAGATGAGGAGTCTAGAGTAGTAAAACCAAAGACACGCAAAGGATATTTCCTCCCCCAAAAGCATACATCAGTTAGTTCTCTTCTGACTTAAGAGATAAATCAATAGATCATTTCATCATTTCCCCCTGAAACATCAAAGATATTTGAGTTTAGAAAAAACACAACCATTTGCCGAAATATAGAGGGAAGAGGAATATAAATATATCATCGCTTACGTATTCTGCATCAGTGTGATGTTGTCGCCTTTCAAAAGAATCCTACCTGAAAGATTTGAAAGACATTAACAAAACAAAAATGGAAAAGGAAACGCAGAAAGTATAGATTAGTTAGTAAGGCACCAACCCAAAGGCTTCCGGGTCTTTTTCTTGATGTTTATTTCTTCAGCCTCGTCAAGCACCAAATTCATGTACTCATCAAACCCCTGCAAAGCCAAGGAAAACGGACAAGGCAAATCATGTCGGCATCAGAATACAATGATCATATAAATGTTTACCCCTATTGCAATCGATCGCCATATAACGTATCCTTTTTCTTTTCGTACATCTGTTTGTTTTGTGTTTCACTTTCGTTTGTTAACGATAAAATATTTTGAGTTGATGATGCCAGCGATGAACATGAATGTTCTGGGAGCAATTGTTATTCATTGAAGCATAAGGCTAGGGGTTTAAAGCCAAAACAGCTTCCCATGAACAGAGTATGAGCTCTAATTTGCTCTTGTCCAATGTTAATAAGGAAGTTTCTACTGCTCATGATTCCACTTAACTCTAAGAGCTTTGCCTCAACAAAAATTTGAGCATCTTCTTTGTTAGGGGTGGCAAAATGAGTCATGGCACGATAACCCGACACGCTTAACACGAAGATTAGCGGGTTTGGATTGAGCTTATGCAGGTTCGTGTCGTAAACGTGTCGACCCGTTTATGACACGCAATAAATGGGTCGTGTCACGGGTTGACACGCCAACCCATGACACGACCCGCCAATTTATAAGGGAACATATATATATATATATATAATTGTGTTTATCAAAACTGTCCAACGAAAACTTAGGTTATTTAATAAAGTAAAATATTTATTTTTTATCCATATTTTCTATATTTGAAATATACTTTTCATATATATCAACAACAACAACAACAACATAGCCTCAGTCCCAAATTAAGTGGGGGCTACATGGATCAAACTTTTCCATTGTGTTCGATTAAGTGCAATTGATGGTGAGCTTTTCAAACCATTCAAATCCTTCATAATTAATGCATCCCATGTTAACTTTGGTCCGCCCCTACCTCGTCGAATTTCTACAGTTTCTATTGAGTCAAGTTTTCTAGTTGGGGCATTTGTAGGCCGTCTTTGCAGGTGACCAAACCACCGAACCCGTCTTTCCCTAATCTTTGTATCAATTGATGCTACTCCTACTTGTCTTTGAATTTCTATATTTCTTATTCTATCTTTACGAGTTTTACCACATCCACCTAATCATCATCATTTCGCTACGTTCATTTTATGTAATTGTTGTTGTTTTACCACCCAACATTCACTTCCATAGAGCATAGTAGCTACCTAATTGCGGTCCTATAAAATTTTCCTTTTAACTTAGTAGGAACATTTCGATCACAAATCACACTTGTTGCACTCGTCATTTCTTCCATCCAAACTTGAATTCTATGTGTAACATCATTCTCAATGTTACCATCATTTTGTATGATTGATCCTAGGTATCTAAAGTGGTTTACCTTATGAACTTCTACTTCCCTAATTTTACCACTCCGTCATCTCGATGTCTAGTGTTTCTAAACTTACAAGTGCATGTATTCGTTTTTCGTCCTACTCAACTTAAAGTCTTTAGATTCTAATGTATTCCTCAAGAGTTCTAATTTCCTATTCACTCCATCTTTAGTTTCATCCACTAAGACAATATCATCTGCAAATAGCATACACCATGGTATATCCTCTTGAATATGTCTAGTTAGTTCATTCATAACTAAAGTAAATAGATATGGGCTTAAAGTCGATCCTTGATGTAGTCCTATCGTAATGAGAAATTCTTTTGTAGCTCCTCCAAATGTCTTTATACTCGTTACTACTCCATCATACATATCCTTAATAGTGTCTATGTATCTAGCATGCACTCTTTTTCTTTCTAGAACCCACCAAAGAACATCTCTAGGGACCCTATCGTATGCTTTTTCTAAATCTACGAATACCATATGAAGGTCTTTTTTATTTTCTCTATATTTTTCTAACAATCGTCTTACAAGGAAAATCGCCTCCATAGTTGACCTCCCAGGCATGAAACCAAATTGGTTCTCTGATATTGTTGTTTCTCTCCTTAGCTTATTGTCAATTATCTTCTCCCAAAGTTTCATAGTGTGACTCATAAGTTTAATTCCCCGGTAGTTTGAGCAACTTTGAATGTCTCATTTGTTTTTGAAGATTGGCACAAGCGAGCTTCTTCTCCAATCCATTCGCATCCGTTTTGATTTTAAAATTTTATTGAAAAGTTTTGTTAACCAAGTCAATTTCCATATATATCAATTTTGAATTTTTTTTCTCAATTTTTTTTTCTCAATTTTAAACTATTATATAAGTGCATTTAGCAATAGTGGAAGGGTTCTTGATCAATATAGAAGTGCTTTTAGCAATAGTGGAAAGGTTCTCGATCAATATAGAAGTGCATTGAATCCTGATGTAGTTGAAGCCTTAGTGTGCAGTAGAGATTGACTATTTGGAGATCATGGTATAATCGAGATTTTAATTTTAATTTCAATTATGTGTTTTTATCATTTATAATTTTTTTTACTTATGTTTATTTGCTTTTCGGATGCTAAGAAAAAAGAATTGGAAGAACTTTCCAAAGATATTTAGCCAGTTTTTCTTCTAAAACTTTCGTAAGTTAAAATATCTTTATTAGTAAAAACTTGGTTGCATAAACTAGCGTTTGTCATTGTTGTTTTTGTTGTGCGGGTTTTTATTTTTATTTTGGCTCATAATATATATGATTGAAAGATTTGCTTTAATTTTAAATTTTCATTATATGTTGGGCTTAATTATATTATTATAGATTAAATAAATATTGGGTTAAAATGAAACTAAGAAACAACTATTCGGTTAAATGAGTCACGTTAGAGTAAAAAAATATGATTATTAAGTTAAATGGGTTAAATGGGTCGTGTTGTATTTTAATCTTTAGCACGATCCATTTAACTTAACGGGTTATACGTGTCGTGTCGTGTCAACCCGTTATATTAAAGTTCGTGTTGACCTTAATCGGGTCACCTGAGGGGTCAACCCGACATGAACACGACCCGCTAACCCGTTTTGCCACCCCTATTCTTTGTCATCAAAATGTTGACAAAATCTCTATTTAGATGATACTAAAAATAGACACCTATTTTCCTTCATCAACTAGATTTCACAAAGATTAAATAACTTTTTCAATTTTTACATCTTCAGTGTCGTACAACCTAATTCAATTTCTATAACTTTCTTACCTTACAACAACAACAACAACAACAACAACAACAACAACAACAACAAATTGGTCACAACAACAACAAGCCTCAATACTAAATTATTTGGGGTTGGCGACATGGATCAAACTACATGGGATGCATTAATTAGGAGAGATTTGAATGGTCCGGAAAGCTCACCATCAATTGCACTTAATCGAGCACAATGGAAAAGTTTGATCCATGTAGCCGACTCCAATTAATTTGGGACTGAGGCTATGTTATTGTTTGTTGGCAATATGGATCAAACTCTTCCATCGCGCTCGATTAAGTGCAATTGAACTTTCTTATCTTAATCAAATAATAATATATTACTATCAAATAATACTATATTAGCTAACTTGTGAAGCAATGATTAGGAAAGATTTAAAGGATTTAAAAAGCGCTGCATCAATTGCACTAAATTGAGCACAATAGAAGAGTTAGATCCATGAAGCCGATCCCAACTAATTTGGGATTGAGGCTTTATCAAATAATAGTATAATACTATATTATTGGTGAAGGAGGAAAAACACGTGATTCATTTAGAGAAAACAGCTTAGAAGTCTTTCAAGATGTAACAACAGCATAATAGCCTCAATCCCAAATTAGTTGGCATCAGCTACATAGATTAAACTCTTCCATTGCGCTCGATTTAGTGAAAATCTTTCAAGATGATGAAGAAAATATATATCAGACCCCATATAGAGCATCTAATAGTGACATCCCAAGCCAGATGAAATCCCATTAAGAAGTAAAAAGTGAAAATAACTGGAAACTTGGGAAAACCAATTGGGATATGGTACTTAGCAAGTTTGTAAAACAGGAAATGCGGCATATGCACTAATTACCCAAGTTGGAGGAAAATTCCCCGGAGTATTTTCAGTAAATATAAGATAAATTTCTATTAACTACGTTGAGTGTACAAGACTGTCGATGCTTCAGTTTCACTGCATCCCTCCATTTGCTAATAAGCCATTTTGCTAGACATGTACATTGATCCTACGGATGACAATTTCTCACTGTCAAACCATCCTTCTCCACGATCTTTTTACCAATTTTCAATTCATCAAATAAGAAAGAAAAGCTGATTCAGCATTCATCCATAAGAAATTCTTCTTGAACCCATTAGCTAAACGTGGAGGGATTCTATATGGAAAGGGACAATGAATTGAACAAGATGGGGGTTTAAGAGACTGCCAAAGGAGAACAAAAGGAAAAGCCAAATAGCAATTGCAGAAGGAAGCAGAAATCAGTGCTCCAAGAAAACTGAACTGAAAAAGAATGTCATCTAATAACATTTGAAGCCATAAAGTTCTTGAACATATGTCTATCATCATATAATTTCTATCAGGGTTTGTAAAATCCAATGATACAACAAGATCTGCTATCTCCTGTCCTAAATTTGAGATTGTTGAAATTAGACAAATCTAATGAACCCAAGTTGAATCACAATAAACTTGCTGTAACTTGTAAGCCCATCCAATAACACAAACTGACACGCCTTCAACGAATATGCAGAAAGTCTACACCAACCACTAGAAAGTGCAAAAGACGAAAAAATAACAAGAGACCTAGCAGCCTCCTAAAATGTCATCATATTAGTTAAGAGACCCTTCACCTGTTTCCTAGTCTTTCAATATTCCAGTGTTTCTCCTTGCCCGCATAATCAAAACAAGGTAAACTTAAGGCAAGAGTGCCTCATAGGCCCTGATGAGCAAGGTGCAAGGCAAGGGAATGCATGGTTTAAGCAACGTTTAGAGGCACTATATTTTCCAAATTAAAAATGACATTTTTTTTTTCATTTTTCAAGCAATCCAAATTTCTTAAACACTTTCATGATAAACAAATAACATTTGGCAAGAGGTTTGTGTTTTATTTCCGTTAGTATGATTATTTGTGTCCTTTATTATCATTACTAATATGTTTTAAACACCATCAGAAGTGATTTTAAATCAATTTTGTACGAGCTTCAATGTTACAAAAGTACCTGTCTTTTTTGAAGAGTTACAACTTATAGTCATACAATTTTTAATTTTTAATTTTTAATTTTTAATTTTTAACCTTTGCTTAAAGAAATGAAGAGTAATAATAATAATTTTATATATGCTGAAGGTTTATGAAATGAAATTTCATAATTAATGCACAATAAGGTGCGCATGTCAAGGAAGGAGTGCCTAATACCAGTTGACCCTCATGTCGGAAAATCAAAGTTAAGGCAGGCATGTCTCAGGCGTAGTCTTTCTGAGACTCAACACCATAACATTGCTTCTATTTCTAACATAAATCTAAATAATTAAAATCCACGAGAGACCCATCCAGCTTGCAATTCTCAGAATCACTTGACCATCTAAAAATGTTGTTAATGCATCCTAGTAAAACAACCACGCCTTGAGATCAATTATAAAGATCATACACTCCCACTGAGCTTGACTTCAAGCTGTAGATGCAGTCATAATCCTTTAAGATACCTTCCTAATGAAGAACCATCAAATCCTTTCTAGTCCTACTAAGTCTCACTTCATTCCTTGCCACACCTTCATGAAATTGTTTCATGTCGAAATGGTATAGCAATGTCTCAGGCCTCTCGTTTTTCACCATCAACTATCAAGCCCAATCAAAGCGAAAACGAAGAGTAAATCAGCATGCAACGCTATAATTTGTATTATAAAATGTAAAACAATATTTTCCTTCAATCCCAAACGTATAAAAAGTATCGCAACAAGTGCAAAATACTTTTTTTTTTCGTCAAATAGCGCTAAACCTCCACTACGGCGAGATGCCACCGAATTCAAATACAAGTCTTGCACAACAATCGATCACCATCACATTTTGTTGCGCAAGGCCTTATCATGAGAATAAAAAGTTCATACAATCTCAACACACATATACTCTATTAAACGCACTCAAACTGTATAGGAAGTAAATTGAACTTACAATAATACGCCCTTCGATCCTCATGTCCTTCTGTTCGAAAAGCCAAATCTGAATTCGCGCTTTCTGCGCAAATACAAAGAACAAAAACAACACAAACAAATCAACACATTCACACATTTCCACCAAAATTCAAAATTTTCAATCTTTTCAAACACAAAGCAATGCATTGCACTTACACTCTGAAGAAACCTAAAAATGAGATTCTGCAACACAACAAAAAACAAAATCACGACTCAGTAGCCGAAAAACGAAAACCAGAACCAACGATTCCAAGAACCAATTGAATCGAAAGAGTTTCAGAGAGAGCTCACGATGGGCTGGGTCATGATCCTCTGAACTTTGGTGGTCGCCATGGCTGCAACTCCTGACGATCTTCACCAACAGTTGAATTGCTGACTTCGATTCCTTAACCTGAAAACCAAGATTGACAAACTGAGTTTTGAAACGAAAATCGCACAAGAGAATGCGCAGAATCGCTGAAAATCGACAGAAATTTGCGCTGACGAACTAACAATCTGAAGATTGTGAGAAAATTTGACGAGAATACAAACCCTAGAAAAGAATGTGTTGAGGATTTTCTGGAGATCTGCGGAGACCTAAACCCTGAAACAAATGAGAGTGCCTAAACCCTAGAAGATAGTAGTAATAGAAATTGATGCGGGCCTTTCACTTGGGTCGGCCCGGCCCAATCTTTAATTTCAGCTATTCAAAACTCCTTCTCTTGTTTTTTGGTTGGTACGACGACTAGAAGTGGGTTGTTACCTCTTAACTAGTGACTCGAGTTTGAGTTTGAAAATTGAATACGCTATTGTTGGAAACTCCCTACTGATACAGTGTGCAACTCGAGGCAAACTCGGAGTAGTCGAATAGTTCAGATACTGGGTGGTTTGCACATGTAAAAGAAAGAGAAGCGACACAAACAACACCCTCGAGCATTGTCGACCGTATACGGAGGAGCGGGGCCTCCCAACCTCGTTAGAAAATTTATTTGTTACAAAAAGCAAGTGAATAACTAGTTTAGAGAAATGATAGAGTCATCACTTGCCAAAAGACAAGATTTGCGGAGGTAGTAAGTTTGACTCGTAATTTTTTTCGACAAAAGAGTTCGACTCCTACTTAAATAAAAAAAAAAGTTTATGGCTTAACTACTGCATCAAGACAATATTGTTCAATACAAAGATTGATTTCATTAAACTAGTACCTCAAAATTAGTCCCTCAGCATTGTCGGGTCGCATATCTGAGCTATTTCTTAAATTAATGGTAGAAGATACTAGGGTGACTTTTTTAGGACACCTGGAATAAACACTAAATTGTTGGTGTCCATTCAATACACATCGATTTGTACGCGCACAAACATCAATGTGGATATTGATAGACACCAACAATCGATTGTTCATTCTAAGTGCCTCAAAACTGATCATCCTAGTATTTTCCATTTTTTATATCCACAAGACTCGAACTGGGCTCTTTCATTCAAAGGATGGCAAATTGAAGTGTCTCCGTTGGGCCGAGCAAAGCCCAAAACCACAAATACTTCAACTCTAAAAGGATGCGCATATAATTATTCAGATCCTCAAAAACCCTTTTTCAACGTTCCCAAAACCCTAGCTCGATCGATCGATCCGAATTCTAGGGTTTCACAACCAAAACCATGGCCGGTGCAGGAATCCACCCCTACCATCACCAACCATGGACTCAACCCCCTCCACCTCCTCTACCTCCACCAATCCCCGTCGAAAACCCTAATCGTGGCTCATCGGACGAGGTCCCAATCACCAATTCTCTCTCTTTATCGACTAATTCGATCAATTTGATCGGTTTTCAAAGCTTTGGATCTGTTTTCGTGTCCAATTTCAGGTTCGGACGATTTTCATTACTGGGCTTCCTGAGGACGTGAAGGAGAGGGAGTTGCAGAATCTGCTGAGGTGGTTACCGGGGTACGAGGCGTCGCAGGTGAACTTCAAGGGGGAGCAGCCGATGGGTTTCGCGCTGTTCTCGAATGCGCAGCTTGCTATGGCGGCGAGAGATGCTCTTCAGGTTTGTTGATGCTGATTTGTGTGGTTTTTGGAGGCAATGTGGGTTTTTTTTTTTTTTTTTGGGTTGAATTGTGTTTGGTGGTTGAGTGTTTTTTGTTGGGTTTGTAGGAGATGGTGTTCGACGCGGAGGCGAAGTCTGTGCTGCACACGGAGATGGCAAAGAAGAACCTTTTTGTTAAAAGAGGTAGCTTTTTCTTTCTGGTGTGTCTCATTGTTTGTGTACTGAATTTTGAAAAATTGAATTGATTGATTTCTGCCCATCAATACACTACTTACCGATTCTATTTGGTCTGCGTTTTTGTGCAAATTAGTTCTTGTTTGCACATATTTATCATATATATTGTAGTGAACTCTATGAAGATCATGACGCATATAAAGTACACAATGCGCTCTTTTATCAACCATTTGTCGAGAGCCCTTCATGTTGCATTATACATTTATACATTTTGGTGGTTCACTAAGGATGAGACTATGAACTGCAAACAACTTTTTCAGAATTGTACGTTTAGGGGTAGCGATTGAGGGTTCAGTGAAAGTTGCCTTGAAGTTGGTTCTATAGTAGTCATATTGTTGTTATAGTTTTCACTTTTTCATTGCCTCTGTAGGAGTTGTAAACGATTCCAGTTCTTTTGATCAAAGCAAACGCTTGCGCACTGGTGGTGACTATACACACACTGGTTACCCAAGTCCATCTCCATTCCATCCGCCACCTGCGCCACTTTGGGGACCTCAAGGGTAGGATTCACCTAGTCTTGTTTCGTGGTTGAGTCACATGATTGTGTTCTGTAGATTCATTGTGACACTAGGAGTATTTGTATCTTTCTTTTTTATTTATTTTTATTCAGGCTCATTCCTTTGACTAACTGTTTGAATGAGGTCGACTTAGGTATATGCCGCCTCCACCCCCGCCATATGATCCATACGGTGGCTACCCAGTTCCTCCAGTACCAATGGCTGCACCTGCTCCTCTACCAGCACCTACTGGCTATGCACCTATTCAGGTGAAGACGGTAGTTTTATTGTCTTATGCACAAGAATGGTCTTATGTGCATGCGACAGCTATAAATTTTTACTTTCACTATTACCTATTCTTCACTTTTTGTTATAATTAATTAATTATCAATGGGCATCTCATTGGTTCAGTATAAAGGAAAAAAGTAGAAAGAAAGAGGACAAGAAGACATGGGAACCTTTTGTTCCTTTTTCGTAATGACACAGAGTACACCGATGTCTTTAACAAACCATGATTTTTTATCTTTCCTATTTTTTCCCAATATTTTCTAAAATTGTTTTTTAAGAATATTTAGCTCTTTTTCTCTATTGTTGTTAGAACCTACACTCTTCGCTCTTGCATAAGTTATTGGATTCTTACTTAATGGTAGTTGTCTAGTGGCATTTCATTAGTATGTTTTTCGATCTGTGTAGCAGCTGAGTTTTGAATTTTATTTTTATTTCAATGTGAAGTTATCATTAGTTCATTTCGTACTGCACCTAGTGGTGTTTTAAATGGGTAAATGTGCTCTAAATGAAAGACTGAAATTAAGGTATTTGGAATATTAGGATACTGTTTTTTATTAAGGAAGTTTTTGAATTGAGTTGATGAATTAGTTTTCTGTTTCCTAAACAATCTAGTTATGGAATTCCTAAATGGGAATGCATTTTTTGTTGTCTTTATTGCTTTGCAAGTTATTCCTCTAAAAGAAAAAATTGCTATGCGAGTTACGATGCAAGGCAATGTCCTATTATTATGGGATGTGTCGGATAAGAAAAGATTTTTCCAGCATCAAGATTGACGGAGTACCATGTTTTATCCTGTTAAGTGAAACTCTCAACATTCGCCGATTTCATATATTGTTCTGCTTATCAGTTATAAAGATATGTTGCAAGTAGAACTAGTAGCGGCATTATTAGATAAAACTAGATATCGTTTATAAAATTTGATCAAATTCATTTGTTGGGGTATAAGATTAGACTCTTAGAGAATATACAATAATGTGATTGTAATACATGGTTGATGAATGTTGGTGTAAGTACAAAGCTGATTGATTGACTGATTGGACTTGTTGAAGCAACTTTAGTCTTGTGTACTGAGTTCTGTGGTTCGAGACTGTTGCTGTGTAACATTAAATGTTGTGACAGGCTTTTATCTGATTCATGTTGCTGTCCTTTTTATGTGAAACCTAAGGAGATAGCTTTGTACCCAAAAAAGGTAATAGCTTTGCTGTTTAGGAAATGGTAATTTGTCACCTAAGTTTGAGAGTGGGCGATCGCATCTCAGCGGTGCCAAATTGAAAAGGAGTGATACTTGCATAGGTCCGGGTATTTGCGATCACTTGAAGTACTAGTGACTGAGTGGTAGATATCAAGCGAAGCCCCTTAGACAAAGGAATTTTTTCAAACTGTGTAAATAATCCTACATGTATTTGTGTGTATTTCTTATTTACTATCTGTTGTTGCTTAAGTTGTCTTAGTGGATGAAACAAAAGATGGAGTGAATAGGAAATTAGAACTCTGGAGGAATACATTAGAATCTAAAGGCTTTAAGTTGAGTAGGTGTGAGTTTAGAAACACTAGACATCGAGATGGCGGAGTGGTAAAATTAGGGGAAGTAGAAGTTCCTAAGGTAAACCACTTTAGATACCTAGGATCAATCATACAAAATGATGGTAACATTGAGAATGATGTCACACATAGAATTCAAGTTGGATGGAAGAAATGGTGGAGTGCAACATGGGTGATTTGTGATCGAAATGTTCCTACTAAGTTAAAAGGAAAATTTTATAGGACCGCAATTAGGCCAGCTATGCTCTATGGAAGTGAATGTTGGGCGGTAAAGCAACAACAATTACATAAAATGAACGTAGCAAAAATGAGGATGCTTAGGTGGATGTGTGGTAAAACTCGTAAAGATAGAATAAGAAATATAGAAATTCAATGACAAGTAGGAGTAACACCAATTGATACAAAGATTAGGGAAGGGCGGTTGCGGTGGTTTGATCACCTGCAAAGACGACCTACAAATGCCCCAACTAGAAAACTTGACTCAATAGAAACTGTAGAAATTCGACGAGGTAGGGGCAGACCAAAGTTAACATGGGATGCATTAATTAGGAGGGATTTGAATGGTTTGAAAAGCTCACCATCAATTGCACTTAATCGAACACGATGGAAAAGTTTGATCCATGTAGCCGACCCCAGTTAATTCGGGACTGAGGCTATGTTGTTGTTGTTGCTTAAGTTGTTATGACATCGTAGCACTTATATATATGACTAATGTATCAGCCTAACTAAGAATTGCTATTCCTTCATTGCGATGCATGCATGTGTGTGTATGTTATACCAATGCCTTTCCTTGTCCTTATTTCTTTATTTGCCTAGAGGTTGACTTTCCAATCCATCATTCCTGCAGAACATGAAAGATAATCCTCCGTGCAACACCCTCTTTATTGGAAACCTTGGAGAGAATGTAATTGAAGAAGAACTAAGGGGCCTTTTCAGTGGGTATGGATCCTTAACCTCTGCATTTTTCTTTCCTTTTGACGTACATGTCCTTTTTTGGCTTGAACTTTCACTTTATTTTTAATGCCGCAGACAACCTGGTTTCAAGCAAATGAAGATCTTGAGGCAGGAAAGAAACACTGTTTGCTTTATAGAATTTGATGTAAGTAGCATGAATTTAATTCCGAGTAGATATATGTATATAGATATGTAGGCTATACTTTTTTTGAGAAAATATATGTAGGCGATATGTACATTGAAAATAAAACCCATTTGTTTGAAATTATGGGAGCTTTATATGTTGTGCTTGAGATCTTTGGCTGTTGATGCAGGATGTGAGCAGTGCCACTACTGTGCACCAGACCTTACAAGGAGCTGTCATTCCTAGCTCTGGGCGTGGTGGAATGCGAATACAATATCCTTCCTTTATCCGCCTTATTAGATTTTATTTACTTCTTTTTCAATTTTCATTGGGTTGTTTTTTCGATGATATTTCATTCATAAGTAGGATGTAACTTTGCTGCCAATTATTCCTCGATGTTTTGCTTGACCTGCAGACACATATTCAAAGAATCCATTTGGCAGGAGGAAGGATGGGAGTAATGGAGTTGCCCCTGAAGCCAATGGAGCTGTTCTTAGCATGCCTACTTACTAGTAGCTCGAAGCGTTCATTTCTGATCTATGACCCGGAGCATTTATGCAAAAGGAAAACAGGATAGTGAACTGCTACATGATAGGGTGCATCATGCCTTTGTCGCATGCATGCATGTCATCATCATCATTAGCATATGTTTATTTATCTATGTGTGAATTGATGCACGTTACGATATCACGAACTAGAGCAAGAGTTCATGTTCCGAATGGTTGATTATATGTCAAAGGCATGCATACATGGGCATATGGGAGCTATGCTAACTGAACTCCTGTGCATATTTTGTTGTTTTATATGGAAGCAATAGAGTGGTCTGAAACTTTTCTTTGAGTTTTCAAGGAGGGAATTAGTCCTTCCCATGTTCTGCATTAAGATTTCGAACAACTTGTTATTTTTGTTTGTGCCATCTCATTACATTTCATGCGCGGGTGTTGGCTAATCTCATCGCATGGCACGCATCTTCAAGTCAAGAAGCTCTTCATATCATCAATGACATGATAGTATCATCTAAACATGGCAGGCATCCTGCATCATCATCTCCATCAACACGAACATTTACTCCATCCTTTGGTTTACCATAAACTAATTATGATGCTTTCACCTCCAGGAGATTCAAGCTACCTTATAAGCCGAAGAATGTCCGGAATTTTTTGCTGCTTTGTTATGCAGGATTATTAACCAACTTGAAAAAATGAAGAAAGGAACATGCTGACAGGGGAGATCTCTAAACTTCATGTATCGACATTAAAAGTACTCTTTAACTCTGACAGTCGACCAAGTCAGGCATTCCTTGCTTTCAGAAACCAATTAATCGGCAGCTTGTTTAGTCCCTGTGAAGACGCTGCGCTAACATCTCTCCACACCTTTTTTTGGTGAGTTGCTAACTGACATCTCTGCTTGTGTTGCCTGAGTTTAGTTGCATGGTCGATTTTCCTGACTGTGAAGAGAAATCGGAATACGACTAATTAATGTTTGCTAGTACAATACATTAAGTTAGTGGGAATCTTTTATATTATACATTTTCTGTGTTCGTTGGAACTAAAAAAAAATATACAATATTTGCCTTTACAAAATGCTTCTTTCAATTATTGTTTCCCATTGTAGTTTTTACATTCTGTTTGGTACTTTTAGGTGGTTTTAAATTTTTTAAAAAATTTTTTTTTTTAAAAAAACTAGGCTCTTCTTATCAAGGAAGCCTTTATGGCCCCGGCCCCCGACTAATCCTGACTCGACCTTAATTTTTTGCTCCATTCATTTGAGACACTAGTCAAGGAAAAGTAAGCCCGCTTCTAAAGCTGAAGTTGATCTAGTACCTTATATTTTGTCAATGGAAAAAGATTGGGTTTGGCAATACATCTAAAAAAAAAAAAAATGTTGTCATTAGTCATACATGTTTCGATTTGTGTGCATGCACATCTTAATTGATGTACTGTATATGTACTTGATGCAAAATACTATATGCAAAACTTAGGTGCTTGTGACACTCGGACCATTAAAAAGTCCTGCTTTAGTAGTGTGTAATGGCCCCGGAATTAATATGGCCCAAAAGGTTAGACTTCAAAATTCAAGCCCTTACTTTCCATCCCTCCATAATTAAAAGTTTCAAGGCCAAGTTGCATTTTCCATGCATGAAAAGAGCATGGTGATTTACCGATCGTAGAAGTGGGAGTCACTATCATTGGATAGGCTCTATTTGCACCACAATTAGTGCTTAGTGTGGTCAAGTGCAACCCCACCATTGGTGGAATGGGATTTTGTGATTTGTGTAATGTGTTTTCAAATTAGTTGATTTTGTCGTGGTGTTGCAGAGCTATTTAAGTATGTCACGGTATTTTTGGGCCACTTTGTCATCAAGTAGTTGCAATTTAGGTGTGTCACGGTATTTTTGGGCCACTTTGTCACCAAGTAGTTGCATCGTTGTTTAATATTAGCCTCTAAGGTCATGTTTGATTGGATGGAAAAGGAAAATATTTCAAGGAAAATGACAAATCTCATGGGAAAATGACATTTTCATGCGTTTGATAGTCAAAATTTTCTCTCCAAAATTTTTCTCACAATTGTCAATTTTCCACATTAAGACCCATATATTTTCCCACCTATTATGGTGGACAAATTGAGTTTTTTATTGAGAAAATTTGAGTTTTCATATTAAGACACATTAAACTTATATTTTAAATATGAGAATTAATATATTTAATATATATGGTAAGTTTTCATATTTATTTCAAAACTTGTTGTTGCTAAGTTTTGAGGGAAATTTTTTTTTATATGTGCAATCAAACACATAAAATTAATTTTCTTTTGAACATTTACTAAGGAAATTTTTTTTAATTTTTTTTTTCCTATGAAACATTTTCTTTGTAATCAAACAAGGCCTAAGAGTTTTCATCAGAGTAGGGTAGTTCAAATAACAAGTAACAATGGCCGACCCACTTTTGTGGTTTTATGTTCCTTGAGTTCGGAATTAGTTGGGTTTATGTCTTAGAAACTCTGATAATAATAAAAAAATCTTTCATGATAAAAATATCATAACTTTTACAAGTAGAATTAATTATATCATAACCTTTAAAATTTATTAATTTCAACTTAATCTTTTTGATTTAGTATCAATTTTAATATCAACTAATTTGAGTCATTGATTTTTTGTTTCAAAATATTTGTTTATGTTGTGAAGTGTGGATGACCATGCATGTACACCAACATATTGCGTAGTTATGTACTTCCACTGGTCTGTGTATTGTCATGTTCTTTGTAACCATTTCAATGTACATGGGGTGTATGTTTTAGTCCCACATTGCTAAGGCACATTTGTCATCATACCAAATGGCCTATATAAAGGATACTAACTTCATTGTAAGAACACACCAAGTTGAATGAAAACTTCTCATTCCAACTATCTTATTTCTTCTCTTCTCTTTTGTAGTAGTATAAGTTCTTAGTCTTCTAATTTCCTTCTCTAGTTCTTAGCAAGTTCCAACTTAGTTTATAACACGTTATCAAGACGAGCTTGCTCTAAAGCATTAAGGAGATCTTGAAGTTCAAGAAGGCTTGTTAATGAGAGAAAGCTAAGAAGGTATAACTTTTGTTATTTAAATAAGTTCAATTTACTTCTATATTATCATGGTTGCTTCCTTTTATCTATGCATACTTTATTCATATATTATGCATTATAGCGTCACTGATTGCGAAAGTATGCTCTGTAGTTGCGTCTTGTACGATCTTCTACATCAGAAATCAAAAGTCAATATGTGACATAACTAGTTTTCTCTTAAAACTACAAACGATTAGTTATTGTTCTATTCTTGATTTTATAATACAAATCATGCTATAAGTTTGAGTTGATAGTGGGTAAATCTTGTCCCAGGTAAAGCTAAACATTGAAAGGAGACGGGTTATCCCGTTCGAGGAGGCATGGCATTAAGCGAGACTTTGTCTCGCCACCCAACCTGGAGGTTGTCCCACCAACTCATACGAATAGTACATTTGATTATTAATAAATCAAGTTGTGAACATATATTTAATCATATGTTATGTTTTTTTTTTACATAAAAGAAAAGAAAAAATTATTTTATATTATATTTACTTTCAAAATATTAATCAACCATAGTTGAATTTGTTATCTTATTATAATTCTTGTCATGATAATTAGATATTACAAATTATGAATAAAGCTTGTATCCATGCGAGGTTGTATGTTGTACACAATCATTCACAAATTTCTCTTTAGAGATTTGAAAAGTGAATATTTCACTTTATATATATTTTCACCTTATGGAGTTATATATATACATACCAAAAGGGTAATGCTCCAAAAAGCTCAAAATGAGTAATTTGAGTCTCATGCTACAAAATTTAATCGATCAAATATTAATTATAATTCCACAATTTTAATTACCTCTATGTTGAGGCTATGTGGAAATATGACTGATGAGACAATAAAAGGGTCACGTGGCCCGCCTCGATTTATTATTCGCAACAAATATCGAGTGCGCGCGTCAATCCAATGAATATTAAGGATTGATTTCTTGTCTCATGGTATTTGAGTAAAATAATGAGATATTATAAATATAATATCGCTCAATTCAATTAGTTGAACTTCAAATTAAGAAGCATATGTTGCATATAATGATCATGATCGCAATAATAAATTTATAGACGTGGAAAAGGTGAAAATATCGGGTAAATGTCGTATTGACAATTCCACCAAAAATTGAAATAAAAGTGGTGCACCACTACAAAGGGCAAATAATTATTGACAATGAGCGCACATAATTGTGACATTTTTTTTAGTCATATATGTTTTGCCTAAATATTGTCATATATATGCCCGAATATTTTTGTGACCTTTACCATGCCTTCAAAATCAAAGGCAAAATATTATGAATTTTATCATTTAAATATGACTCTTTTTTCGATTTGCCAAACATTATTTGTCCAGATGGATCAACAAATCATGTGTTCAAGTCATGAATCAAATAAGAGCGATATATGTCTTCATTGATTGTGCTACAACGCATACAATCCTTAAAAACAGAGAATATTTCTCCAATTTGAATTTAGCCGATGCTAATGTTCAAACAATATCGACATCTCCAATTTGATTAATGGCTCGGAAGAGCAAATATTATGTTGCACGGGGGAACAACAATTCATGTTGACAATGCCTTATACTCGAAAAATCCAGAAGAAATTTATTGAGCTTTAAAGATATTCGACAAAATGGATATCACATTGAAACCGTGAACGAAAATAATAGAGAATTTCTCTATGTCACATTGGTTTCAAATGGGAAAAAAGAAGTGTTAGAAAAATTCCCAGATTTATTATCTGGATTATATTTTACTCATATAAGGCATGTCGAAACGAATGTCGTCTTGAATAAGAAAATTAATGATCCAAAGACATTCATTTTATGGCATGACCTAGCTTGGTCATCCAGGATCATCAATGATGCGAAGAATAATTAATAATTCGCATGGACATCCTTTAAGGAGTCACAAAATATTTTCAGCTGGTGATTATAATTGTGCTAGTTGTTCTCAAGGTAAATTGATAGTTAAACCATCCCCAAGTAAAATTGTTGTGGAATCCCCAGTTTTCTTAGAACGCATTAAGGGAGACATATGTGGGCCTATTCATCCTCTTGTGGACCATTTAGATATTTCATGGTTTTGATATATGCATCAACTAGGTGGTCACATGTTTGTTTGCTTTCGACCCGCAATGTTGCATTTGCTAGACTTTTAGCACAAATCATTAAGTTAAGAGCACAACTCCTCGACAACCCAATCAAGACCATCCGTCTCTTGATAATGCCGGGAATTTCAATCTCAAGCATTTAAAAATTATTGCATGTCTATAGGAATTACCATTGAACATTACGTTCCACACGTGCATACCCGAATGGCTTGGCGAGAATCTCGATCAAACGCATTCAACTAATTGTCGACCTTTAATCATGAGAACTAAGTTATCAACTTCAGTTTGGGGACATGATCCTTCATGCAAAGCATCTATCATTCGTTATAGGCTTACAACATACCATGAACATTTCCCCATGCAACTCATTTTAGGTCAACAACCAAATATTTCACACTTGAGAATTTTTGGTTGTGGCAAAGTGTATGTTCCTATACCACCTCCAAATAGAACTAAGATGGGTCCACAACGAAAACTTGGGATTTATGTTGGATTTAACTCATCGTCCATTATAAGATACCTTGAGCCCTTAACGGGGATTTATTTATCGCACGTTTTCTTGATTGTCACTTTGATGAAGCAATTTTCTCACCATTGGGGGAGATAAGAAGCCAATTCAAAAGGAATGGCGTGAAATTGCTTGGAATGCATCAACTTTATCACATTATGATCCACGCACAAATCAGTGTGAACTTGAAGTTCAAAAGATCATTCATTTGCAACAAATCGCAAATCAATTACCCGATGCATTTAATGATGCAAAACAAGTGACAAAATCATATATTCCAAATTTGTCAATACTCCCGCAAGAATTGATGTCTCGTGCAACAAAATGCACAAGAACCAACTAAACGCTTAAAGCGTGGAAGACTGTTGGTTCAAATGATACAATTCCTCGAAAGAGGAAAACGGGAGTAAAAATAAATGCAAACCAAAATACTTCGAGAAAGCACAAGAATCCTTTGATAAGGATTTGTCGAACGAGTTGATTCGATGAGGAACAACCGCCTCTAGAAAAGGAGGAAAAAGATGAAAATAATGAGATCTCAATAAATTATTTAAACTCGGTAAGATTTGGGATCGAAATAAAATTGTTCATGATGATATATTTGCTTTCAATGTGTCCTTTGAAATATGTGAAAATGATGATGATTGAGAACCACGATCAGTGGACGAATGTCGAAAAAGACCACGATTGGCAAAAATGGCAAGATGCTATCCAAGCAGAGCTAAACTCGTTAAGGAAACGAGAGGTTTTTGGACCAATTGTCCAAACGCCAGATGGCGTAAAACCTGTTGGATATAAATGGGTATTTATACGAAAGAGAAACGAAAAAAATGAAGTTACAAGGTACAAAGCAAGACTTGTAGCTCAAGGTTTCTCACAAAGACCTGACATCGATTATGAGGAAACATATTCTCCTGTTATAGATGCAATCACATTTCGATTCTTGATAAGCCTTGCAGTTTCTGAAGGGCTTGATATGCATTTAATGGATGTCGTTACAACATATCTGTACGGATCCCTAGACAGTGAGATATATATGAAAATCCCTGAAGGATTTATAATATCCGAAGAAATAAAATCAAAACCTCATAACATGCATTCTATAAAATTACAAAGGTCTTTGTACGGATTGAAACAATCCGGACGAATGTGGTACAAACGCCTTAGTGATTATTTACTGAAAGAAGGATATGTAAATAATCCGCTTTGCCCATGTGTCTTCATTAAAAGATCATCAACATGATTTATGATTATTGTTGTATATGTTGATGATTTAAATATAGTGAGAAACCACGACGACATCGTTAGAACATCCGAATACTTGAAAAGGAATTCGAGATGAAAGAACTTGGAAAAACAAGACTTTGTCTTGGTTTGCAAATTGAACATTTTTCAAGTGGAGTACTTTCCCATCAATCAAATTATATTGAAAAAATATTAAAAAGATTTTATATGGACAAGGCGCATCCATTGAGCTCTCCAATGGTTGTCGATCACTTGAAGTGGATAAGGATCCATTTCGACCTCATGAAAGTGATGAAGAGCTACTTGGTCCGGAGGTACCATATTTAAGTGCAATTGGTGCACTTATGTATCTTGCAAATTGTACAAGACCGACATTGCTTTTTTTTTGTCAATCTACTTGCAAGATACAACTCATCACCAACTCGAAGACATTGTAATGGTGTTAAACATATTTTCCGATATCTTCGAGGAACAAGTGACATGTGTTTATTCTACTCGAGAGGGTAAAATTGAATCTCCAAGGTTATGCCGATCTTTGGATTTTTATCTGATCCCCACAAGGCCCGTTATCAAACGGGATATGTATTCACATGTGGTAATATCGTGTATCATGGAAGTCAAGAAAGCAAACTATGGTTGCTACTTCTTCCAACCATTCTCAAGTACTTGCAATTCATGAAGAAAGTCGTGAATGTGTATGGTTGAGAAATATGATTGAACATATTCAAGAATCATGTGGATTGCCTTCAATAAAAGATTCTCCAACCATATTATATGAAGATAACGCAAAGCATGTATTGCACAATTAAGTGAATGATTTATAAAAGGGACGAGAACAAAACATATTTCACCAAAATTCTTTTATGCGCATGAGCTTCGAAGAATGGTGAAATTGATGTCAAGCAAATCCGATCGAGTGATAATCTTATTTGATCTATTCACAAAAGCCTTACCAACTACGACATTTAAAAGGCTTACATATGGTATTGGCTTGCGTAAACTTAAAGACATTGCAAGCAAAGAAACCGAACAAGTTTCACCCATGTTCACATGAGGGGAGTTATTGATTAGTGTATTGCACTATTTTTCCCTTAGCTATGGTTTTATCCCATTGGGTTTTCCTATGAAGGTTTTTAATGAGGCAATTTTAACAATATTATACTCGTCTTAATATTTATGAGAATAGTGTACTATTTTTCTTTTACTATATTTTTTCCCATGGGGTTTTTCTTAGTAGAAGTTTTAACGAGGCACAATCTCTAAGCAAGTGTCATCCAAGGGGAGTGTTGTGAAGTGTGGATGACCATGCATGTACACCAACATATTGTGTAGTTATGTACTTCCACCTGTCTCTGTGTATTGTCATGTTCTTTGTAACCATTTCAATGTACATGAGGTGTATGTTTTAGTCCCACATTGCTAAGGCACATTTGTCATCATACCAAATGGCCTATATAAAGGATACTAACTTCATTGTAAGAACACACCAAGTTGAATGAAAACTTCTCATTCCAACTATCTTATTTCTTCTAATTTCCTTCTCTAGTTCTTAGCAAGTTCCAACTTAGTTTATAACAGTTTACATGTTATTTTTTTTTACTTTCTCCTCACATCTTTTAAGAACTTATTCATATATATATCCATTGAAGCTTAACATTCATGATAAATAAGTATTCATACATATAATGCACGTAGTTTGGTGTATGTATCACATACATATATAATCTAAGTACATAATCCCTTTTGTCAAATTAATTAAACAACTATGACAAAAACTTTCTAGTAAGTTTTTTATGTCATTTTCATATGTATATACATATGATTTTCAATTTACCATTGATGATATATAAATAATTAAATTTGAACTAGAAGAGTTCTCGTAAACTTAATTTAAGCATGAGACTTACAAGGTTTCGACATAAATTGATTAAAGGGGATAATCATGAAAAGAAAACTTAGAAGGTTAAATTGATTTTAAAGAAAAAATACCCCAAATTAATTGAGGACAAAATTGATATTATATCGAAAATGCTAGGACTTGATTGATAAATTTCAAATGTTATGATATAATTGATACAACTGTAAAAGTTAAGATATTTTTGATCATTACAAAAACAACAACATAACCTCAATCTCAAATTAACTGGGGTCGGCTACATGGATCAAACTTTTTCATTGTGCATATTTTTGATCATTAGGCTTAAAAAAAAATGTAACGGGAAGTAGTTGGTGTTGGAATTTTAGAATTTCATCCTATTTAATTTAAAGAAAAGTAGGAGTAGCACTAATTGACACAAAAATTAGGGAAGGGTGATTCCAATGGCTTGGTCACTTGCAAAGATGGCCTATAGATACTCTTACTAGAAAACTCGACTCAATAAAAATTAAAGAAATTTAACAAGGGGGTGGACCAAAGTTAAACTTGGGACGCATTAATTGAGAAGAATTTGAATGGTTTGAAAAATTTACCATCAATTGCACTAAATCGAGCACAATAAAAGAGTTTGATCCATGTAACATACCTTAATTAATTTGGTCCGAAGTTATGTTGTTGCATCTTATTTAATTCATATTTTTAAATTAAAAAATGTTAAAATGACAACGCTATACAACAACAACAACAACAACAATATAGCCTCAGTCCCAAATTAACTGGGGTCGGCTGTCAAAAGTGACAAAAGTTTATATATGTTTGATCCATTTTATGAAAAGTGACAAAAGTTTTACGCTGGCTGTCAACCTATCGCAACCCTCCTTCATTTTTCAAGAATGAAAAATAAGCTTGGGGCCTCCCTCCCCCACTTTTCAAGTATGAAAAGTGAGTTTGAGACCTCCCTTACCTATTTTTCGGTATGAAAAAATAGGCGTCAGAGTCCTCATCCTTTATTCGAACTTGAGACCAAATTATATAAAGATACATAGTGTCTGCATAAATATATGTGGAGTTTAAAATGACAACGCTATGTCATAATAAAATGCAAAACATGTGATGTGGCGGGTGCATCCCTCATCAAAATCTCATATGAGGCATGTGGGCATACTGTTGTCATTTTAGCATTTCCGTTCTAAATTATGCTACATCCTATACACACACGTTTCTCATTTATTTTAATTTTCGTCATTTAGTTGTTTGGTGGACTTATGGTCCATCCAGTCCCAACACTCGCCACGTCGCGCTCACTTTACAGGCAAACGTCACGTCACCCGAAAGCTTCATACCTACTTAACGCCCTAGAATAGAGGATCCACCGTCCACAGAAAAAGCAACTCAGAACGATTGAGTTGGAGTCATTCGATTTCGCATAGAGATTTGCATTTCCAATCCCCATAGAATCTCAACCTTGTGTGAAAACGAGACCGACACGGAGGATGTCGGCCGCCATGAAAGCCGATAAAAAAATTCTTCCAAAAACCCAGAAGGTTTTCACCATTAAAAATGGCGTTTCTGTCAGAGTGAGTGAAGCTTGATCTTCACTACTCATCTATGGCTTCTCCTCTCAATCTCTCCTTCTACTTCATCTTCTTCGTTCTCATCTCTCCTGGCTCGGTCTCCAGCTTAACCTCCGACGGCGAAGCTCTACTCCTACTCGCCGACCGCCTCTCTCTTCCTCAATCAATCAAATCCACTTGGAACCCTAGCGATCCAACTCCATGTAACTGGACCGGCGTTCAATGCGACAACACCAACACCAACACCAACACCACCTCGTATCGCGTAATCTCCATCAATCTAAGCGGCCACGCCATGTCCGGAACCCTAGGTCCGGAGATCGGCCGATTGACGCAACTCAAGAGGTTTTACTTCAACGATAACAATCTGAGCGGAACGATTCCGGAGACCTTATCGAAGTGTACGTATCTAGAGGAATTCGACCTCTCGAATAATGATTTCATCGGTGGGATTCCTGAAACCCTAGGTAATTTGATGCACTTGAGAGGTATTGGAGCTTTTGGAAACTCTCTGACTGGAGAGATTCCGGAGTCTTTGTTTCGAGTTCCGGATTTAGAGCAAGTTTATTTGAATTCTAATTTCTTGAATGGTTCGATTCCGAAGAGTATAGGAAATGCAAAGAATCTCATTTCTCTGTATTTGTATAGTAATCAGTTGTCTGGAAGGATTCCGGATTCGATCTGGGAATGTAGGAGTTTGAAGGAGATTTATTTGAGTAGGAACTCGTTGGTTGGGGGTTTGCCTGATAGTTTGAGTGAGCTGAAGAACTTGGTGGGATTGGATGTTAGTTTTAATGGTTTGGAAGGTATGATTCCGGTTGGTTTGGGGAAGTTGAAGTTTTTAGAGATGTTTGATTTGTCGGGGAACCGTTTTAGTGGAGAAATTCCTTTTAGTTTAGGGAATTGCTCTGTTCTCACGACTTTGGCCATCGTTAATAATAGCGTAACCGGGGAGATTCCGTCGTCGCTCGGCTTGTTGGCTGAGCTTGAGAATCTTTACCTTGCTGACAATCTCTTATCTGGGGCAATCCCGCCGGCGATAGGGAATTGCCGGTCCTTGAGAGAATTGACTCTTCAAGATAATCGGCTTGAAGGGGAGATTCCTAAGGAATTGGGTTTATTGAGGAACTTGACTATACTCGAGATGTTTAACAACCGTTTAACGGGAGAATTTCCATTGGAGATTTGGAGGATTCCTACCATTGAGATTGTTCTTGTTTATGATAATAATCTCACTGGGGAACTGCCTAATGAGATGACAGAACTTGGCAATTTACGGGAAGTTACTTTGTTCAACAACCATTTTTCGGGCGTCATACCGCAGACCTTGGGAATTAATAGCAGTTTACAGATAGTGGACTTCACTAACAATCAATTTACTGGGAAAATACCACCAAACATCTGCTTTGGGAATCAGTTGCGGATTTTGACTTTAGGTGAAAATCAGCTACAGGATGGTATTCCTCCGGATGTGGGGAACTGTTCGACACTGGAAAGGTTGATCCTCAAGCACAACAAGCTCACTGGGAGCCTTCCTGAATTTACGAAGAACTCAAACCTGTCTCACATAGACATAAGTGAGAATGATATTAATGGAACATTTCCATCTACCTTGTCAAACTGCGCGAATGTTTCTTCCATTAACTTGTCTAGGAATAAGCTTACAGGGCCAATACCCAGAGAAGTAGGAAACTTGGTCCAGTTGCAATTTTTGAATTTGTCTTATAACAAATTACAAGGTCCATTGCCTCCAGAAATTGCAGGATGCGCCAAGCTGTATAAGCTGGATGTAGGCTTCAACTTACTGAATGGTTCACTTCCGTCTGCTCTGAGGAGGTTGAAGGAGTTATCTACTTTGATACTGAGGAACAATCGATTCGATGGAGGAATTCCCACCTTCTTAGCTGATCTCGACAAGCTGATGGAGCTCCAACTTGGAAGTAATATGCTGGGAGGGTATATTCCACCATCACTTGGAGAGTTGCAGAGCCTGGAGTATGCTTTGAACCTCAGTGATAACGCGCTAATAGGTTCAATACCCTCGGAGTTGGGGAGATTGAGTACGCTTCAAAATTTGGATCTTTCACTTAATCATCTTTCGGGGGCTTTAGCAAATATCAGAGAAATGCATTCTTTACTTGGGGTGAACGTTTCATACAATAACTTCACCGGCCCAATACCGCAGACTTTGATCAAGTTTCTGACCTCTTCTCCATCGTCATTCTTGGGTAATCCTGGTCTTTGCATTCTTTATGATTCAGGGACCAGCAGAAGTTCTGGTGATAGTCTAGGAATTAATTTTTGTGATCATCAATCGAGTGGGAAGAAAAGCCTTGGAACGGTGGAGATTAGCATGATAGTGGTCGTTTCATTATTATCTTGCATACTGGTGCTCATTGTACTTGTCTGCATCCTCGCTAAGTCTAGAGGGTCTCAAAAGAAATTTGATGAGTTTGCCAATGAAGGTTCGTCTGCCCTACTGAATCAGGTGTTGCAGGCTACTGAAAATCTTAATGATCGCTATATTGTTGGAAGAGGAGCCCATGGCGTAGTCTACAAGGCATCTTTAGGCCTTGATAAGCTGTATGCAGTGAAGATGATAGTTTTTGGAAGTCGGAAAGGTGCAAGTGCCAGCATGGTTAGAGAAATTGAGACTATTGGACAGATCAGGCACCGTAATCTGGTTAGATTAGAACACTTTTGGCTAAAGAAGGACAGAGGTCTGATCCTGTACAATTACATGGAGAATGGCAGCCTCCATGATGTCTTGCATGAAACCAATCCACCTCTCCTCCTCAAATGGGAAGTGCGTTACAGAATAGCACTCGGTACTGCTCAAGGAATAGCTTATCTGCACAACGATTGTAATCCCACAATCGTGCATCGGGACATCAAACCAAAGAACATACTACTAGACTCAGAGATGGAGCCCCATATATCTGATTTTGGCATCGCAAAGCTCATGGATCAGCCCTCTGCATCAACTAACTCGATCTCTATCATTGGGACTTTGGGGTACATTGCACCAGGTACAAACTTCTATCATTCTTAAGCATCAAGTTTCTGTCTGCTCATTTTCAATAACTAATGAACACTAAAAACTTAGGTCGTCTACCGAAGAGTGAAATGCATCAAAATAGCATTTAAGTGACATAATTCTACCCAATTGTTGAAAGCAATGTTGGAGCATGTTCTTGACCTTATACTACGACTCATTGATAGGCTCATCGTACATGGGCAGTATTTTTTTATTTTTTTTTAATCTTGATATTTATTCTAAACCAAGCATTGAGGAGTTGCTACTGTCTTTTAATCATGAAACTTGCATCTTGAACTTCAATTCATAATTTGCTTGTTACAGAGACGGCATTTACAACTATGAAGAGCAAGGAGTCGGATGTGTACAGTTACGGGGTAGTGTTGCTGGAATTGATAACCAGAAAGCAAGCCTTGGATCGTACATTCCCAGATGATATGGACATAGTGGGTTGGGTGAGATCCTCCTGGCACGGCATTGAAGACATTGCTGCTGTCGTGGATCCAGAACTTGTGGAAGAATTCATTGATTCCTCCACAATGGAAGAAGTGATTGATGTTCTTTCCTTGGCTTTACATTGCACATCAAAGGAGCCTAGTAAGAGACCCTTAATGAGAGATGTGGTGAAGCTGTTAACAGATGCCAAGTCCCAGGTCAGGATTGAACAAAAATAGATCCTGGGGTAAATTTTGCTAAGTTTCTGTTGTAACTCTGATAGGACTAAACATAGTGAAAACAACAACGCCTCGGCTATATGGATCCAACATTTCCATTTAGCTCAATTTAATGTATTTGATCTTTCAAGTGCTGTAAAACTGGCCATTCTTGGTTATTTCTAAAATTATAGAAATGCTACTGAGTTTTTTTTTTTTTTTTTTTATTTACTGTTTTACCCGTTATATTACCTTATAAGTTAATGTTCTCTCTTCCTATCTTGCTAGTTATTTGAATGATTAATGTGTGTCTGCCCATGTTCCCTGTCCCATACCAAGTGCCCAAAGCTTGACTTTTATCTCCGATGAAAAATCATTTGATGTTTGTCAAAAAAAAAAAGGAAAAATGTGATGCTGATGCCTAACTTTCTCTATCTCTCTAATTTAATTTTGTGTACATTGTACAAGCTCCCCAATTAATTTGGGACTGAGGTGTGGCATGTGTTTACAGAGGAATTTCATTGAATTTTCTTTGCTGCTGATTCCTTTGTCTTCACTCTTAGCTTCCAGTGAAAATTGACATTGCATCTTTCAGCCATTGGACGAGCTTCTGAATCCATCACGTGTCGATCTCGAGGTACATCCAAATGTTTATACTTCTCTAGCAGTTTTCAACATGTAATGTCATTTGTCCGCCTACACTTGACTTGTAAGCTTAAGAGTACATTGACTTGAATCCTCAATTAAATAACAAGAAACTGCTTGGAAGCCCATATTGATGTGGACGCAAGAGATAGAGAATCTCATTGAAATTGCAATTCATAGATATATTTACTGGTGATGGAACCCAATCTCTTCAAAAAGTTAGTACTTTTTGGGTACATAAACTTTGGACAGTTAGGAAATTTTCATCAATGAAGCAGCGAAAGTGCTGTTATCCCATTTTCCTTGTGTTGTTGTTGTTGTCTCTTTGTTTCTTCTGCCACGTATTTTCAATCCACAACACAAGCTATGTGAATGTGGGGGTGATTCTTAATCTGAATTCAAAGCAAGGAAGAGTGGCACAAAGCTGCATTTCAATGGCTTTATCAGACTTCTATTCCTTTCACAGCAATAACAGTTCTGTTGTTGTTCCTCATTTCAGGAATTCCATGGGTGGAGTTCTCAACGCAGCATCTGCAGGTCTGTGTGTGTGTTTGTGCCCTCTGTCTCACTTTCTTGTTTTCAAGTATTTACTTCTGGCCCATAAAAAGGTGCTTTAAAAAATTGGGGGATCCTCTGATACAGACGAAAAAGCCCTCTATGTTAGCATCTCAATTTCAAAACCAAAAACTTCTGTCTTTCCTTTTCATCTCATTATTTGAAAGTAGACTCCATAATTTCTTTATAATTTATAATACGTGTTACTTTTCTGAATTTTTTTTTTGCTTGGTATTGATACCCGCACCTCCAGCTAGTTCAGAGTTACATTGATTTTCTCTCAGAATAGAGCCCAGAATTTTTGATAGAGTATAGAGTCTGGACAATGATCGGGTGACATACTTTTGAACATCTATTACCTACGTAGTTGTGGTTGTCGGTCTATTGAGGATGCGTGCACACGCATTATGATGCACAAATCACAAGCACACATATCGAGGCACATACTACATTTGTTTTCTCATTGCAATGCTCCTCAAGTACTACCATGTATCATGTGATGTATGTTTCGGCTGGAAGAATCTGCACTGAAAGGCCAAATCTTTGCCTTCTTTGCTGTAAGCTTTGACCATCTTCTTCCATAGTTGTAATTACCGATTTTATTTGGTCGATTTGTCTGGGTTTCATTAATTTCTGTTTTAGGGTTGATGGGGTGGAAGGATAAGAATGATTGATTTTTTTTTTATCAGAAGAAACAGATAATAATATTATTTTTGCTCTATATTTCTTGTTTCATTTAAATTTAACTTGAGGAAGGAGATTCAAACAAATATCTTTGTAGCACCTATTTTTATTTGTGTTCTTATTGGTTACAAAGTTTCTCAGCTTGAGACTTTCGAATTTTTATCCATGCAGCTGTGGATTTGATTAACAACGTAGGAGTGCAAGCAATCATAGGACCAGAGACTTCAGAAGAAGCAGATTTTTTGGCTCAAATTGGAAGCAGAGCTCGCATACCTATCATTTCCTTCTCTGCAATCAGCTCCTTACTGTCTCCAACTCAGTTCCCTTACCTTGTTCGGGTTGCTCAAAATGTCTCTTCTCAAGTTAGAGCCATTGCTGCTGTTGTCGCAGCTTATGGATGGAAAGAGGTTTCTGTTATTCATGATGAAAGCCAAAGTGGAACTGCCATTCTACCTTACCTTACAGATGCCCTTCAAGAGATTGGTTCTCTACTGTGCTCAAGAACTAGTTTATCATCCATTGCAAATACGACAACGATGGATGATATGTTGGCAAAATTAAATGGCACAAGCACAAGAGTCTTCATTGTTCATCTCCCATTTTCGCTTAGTGAAGAATTCTTTTTAAGCATCAAAAAAGCTGGAATGATGCAGACCGGTTATGCATGGATCCTCACTTGTGGAATCACGGATCTATTGGGCTACATGGATTATTCTATGCTCTATGCTATGGAGGGAGTTATTGGCGTGAAAACTCATATACCATCGTCAAACACTCTCCAGAGTTTCAAAGTCAGGTGGATGAGGGAATTCAGACAGGAAAAGTTCATAGTGCGAGAACTTAGTATATATTCGTTATGGGCTTATGATACAGCATTAATGGTGGCAAAAATAGCTAATGAAGTTGGTTTGTATGACGACCGAAGAAGTTCCAGCGAACTAGGCCCCAATAGAAAATTGGACAGTAAAGTGATGGGTCTATTCGACTTGAATGTCTCTATGTTGGGTTCCAAATTCTTGCATTCTCTGCTGTCGATGCATTTCAAGGGCTTAAGTGGTGAAATTCAGTTGGTTGACGGGCAGTTGCAGTCCTCTAATTTTGAGATTATTAATGTTCGGAAAAGAAGAGTTCAACGGTTAGGATATTGGACTCCAAGATCTGGTCTTTCTCAGTTACTTGACGGTGATGATAAATATTCAACAAATGAGAGGGACCTTGGTATTGTAATCTGGCCAGGAGGATCAAAGTCTATTCCCAAAGCTAAGCTATTGATAGTGGGAGTGCCTGTTAAAAAAGGCTTTTTCGAGTTCTTGAATGTAAGTCGTGGTACCAATGATACTTCACCATCAGTGTTTGGATACTCGAAAGATGTTTTTGTTGAAGTGATGCGGGGAGTTCCGTATGAGTACAAGTATATTCCATTTGAGAATGACCATGGAGCTGCCGCTGGAGATTACAATGATCTTACATACCAAGTACACAGAAAGGTTTGCACTTTCTTCTTTTTCAAGAAAGTTTATCTTATATATTGGATTATATCAAGGGTACGGAGATGGTCATTATACACTTCTAGTGCCATTTTTTGCTTTCTATTTCGTGGCTCACTTGAGAAAGCTATCTTTGGCTTTCAGCTTTCCATATATTCTCATTGCCGACTTTCTAGGATCTGTGTATGAAGAACATACCAAATCCTCTAGATTCGTGCATCAAATTATATTGATTCATGCGTGCCCAGATGCATATTTACACATACATACAAATATTCTTTGTTACATTTGATTTCTAATAGATTTTTTAATTCCAAAACATATTTTACATGAACAGATGTTTGATGTGGTTGTGGGAGATGTTACAATTCTAGCTAACAGATCGAAATATGTAGACTTCACCCAGCCATATGCAGAATCTGGATTTCGCATGATTGTGCCAATAAAGGATGATGATCTCACCGAGAGTTCGTGGTGGTTCCTAAAACCATTGACTCCCGAACTTTGGTTGATTACCATTGCATTTTTCTTCATGAAGAGTATATTAATCTGGTTGTTTGAGCGCAAAATAAATTCTGATTTCCAAGGGACATTTTTGCAGCAAGTGGGAAAGCTATTATCATTTTCCTTCTCAACTTTAGTATTTGCGCACAGTGAGTACCTTTTGCAATTAGCACTTCCTTGATTACAGCACATTTTTCTTTTCTTCTTTTTTTTTTGTAAGAAGATACCCTTTCTAGTGGAGAACATATCCAAAATTCGTTACGGTTCTTGTCGAATATTTGAGAGGGAAGAACAATCTTCCCTTGTGAAAGAGTTGTGGATTTGACAAGCATTACTTCATGTACTGGTGTCGTGCAATCAAAAATATTCATTGCACAATGACACTACTTCTACCATATTACGTGAATGAGATTTAGTGCCATACTCAATGTCGGCAACGCAATAAAGTTTTAATAAGAGCTATTTGATATTTTATTTTGTTTTTGTGACTTAGGTCCATTATTTGCTCATTATATCTGTTTTATCTAAATCTGATTCCTCTTTATATGTTTGATTGTTTTGCAGGGGAGAAGCTTGAAAGTAACTATTCAAGATTCATAGTGAACTTGTGGACTTTTGCACTTTATATCCTTGTGACATGTTATGCGGCAAATCTGACTTCTATGTTAGCAGTTGATAATTTGAGTCCTGCAGTTAAAGATTTAGATGCCTTACTTAGAGAAGGGAAATTTGTTGGATACCAAAACGAGTCGTTTATTTTTTACTTCTTGAGAGATTATGGTTTCCCAGAATCAAGGCTCATTGCGCTTTCTACAGCTAGCAATTATTCCGATGCTCTTTCAAAAGGAAGCGATGGAGGTGGAGTTTCTGCAGTTGTTGATGAGATCCCATATATCCAGGTCTTCCTCTCCAAATATTGTCGTCAGTACACTGTCACTGGTCCGACTTATCCTACCGGCGGGTTTGGCTTTGTAATTACTTTGACTTAGTTCTTACCATCTTCATTTTTATACATGATTTATATTATTATCATTATTGTCTCGTCCATGTCAGAATCTAACCTAAATAAATGGGGGTATAAGATAATAAGAGATCTTCCTAGTACATTTTTTTTTTTCTTTAACCTTTTGTCCATGAAACGGTGGCTATTCCAGATATGTCGAGTATAAATTATTCTGTCGAATATTGTTGCTTAATCGTATTCTCTTAAGCGTTTTATCTAAATTTTGACGGGCCAATTGATCATTGATATATTTTCTTGTCTGCGCATGGTTCTATATTTTTTAAAAAGTTTTAGCTATGTATTTTTATTCTGATTCCATTTTCATCTTCTCTTTAGGTGTTTCCAAAAGGTTCTCCTCTAGTCTCCGAAGTTTCTCGGGCAGTCTTGGAACTTACCGAGGAGAACAAAATCAAGGACATTCAAAAAAGATGGTTCGGATCAGAAGATTGTCAGTATCCTCTCGCAACAAATGGAACATCGAAAAAGCTGAAACTTTACGACTTCCGAAGCATCTACGAAATCATGTCGATTGCGTCAGGTGCAGTTCTCATTATTTATATCCTATCCTCGATGTTTAAGCTTCCGAAAAATGGTTGTCTATTTGACAAATCAAGTAAGGTCTCCACCATCACCGGTAACCATTATAATGAAAATACCGTTGAAGCTGCATCCTTGGAAAAGGTAGGCACAATGGAGTCTACTAATGATGCGCCAAATGATGCTACAAGAAAAACGCTAATCTTAATAAACCAGAGTAGCAGCAGAAACAAAATGTTGCGAGGAGAGACAACAAATATGGCTCTGGCTTCGAATTATGAACACTCTCAGACCATTCCTTTAGAAGGGACTGCATCATTTCGGAATGACTTGGTTCTGTGCAGACAAAATCAAAGAAGAAACAGCTGGTAATTTCATCATTTTCTGCTCATATGTTAGAAGGCCTGGATATGTGAGATTTTATGGTCACACATTTCGTTAGAGACTGCGGCGTACATCGATGTTTTTGCGTGTCCTCGCATATCTCAATATGTATCACACGGCCTATAGATATGTACACAACTTAATGGTGTAATTTTAGCGTCTCGCTGTAGCATTTTCGATGGAGGTGGCTTAAAGGTACAAATGAATTTTATTCATCAATTGATCTCTTTGATGTTGATATCATCATATTCCAGATTGTAGAATTGTAAGATATGGTATAGGCTTACTATTGGATCGGCTTCTGATATTCGTCGACTCAATTCGAGGAACATCTGATTGTTTAGAATATTTTCTAGTGGTTTAATATATATTCTTCTTGTTCTTGTCATCTCTTCATATAGCATCAGTATTATCTTCATCAATATTCTTGATTCAGAACTTAGAATTTGGTACTGTCTCCAATATTTGATTGCATTGTAAAAAACTACTAGAAAGCCAATATAGATTTGGATCACTCTTGGCCTGATAGCATTATGAGGCTTATAACTATCCCGTTTAGTTCGAATCAATTTTCTTTAAGGCCCATGAGAAGGGTCGAGTGGCAAGTTCATTTTCTAATACGTTGACTAAGGCAAATGTGTTGAGTACTTGAGTTCGAAACTTATCCACTCCTTTCTCCCTTCGAATTTTTTTTTTTTGGGTTTTTTGGGTGGGGGAATTAAGGACCCTCGAGAGATTAGTCGAGTCCAGCAGTAGTCCGATGTAAGCGGTGCTAGCTTAGATATTCTCGACTATTAAAAAAAAAAAATCATATTTTTTGAGAAGGCTAACTTTTTCTATTAGATATGTTATTTTATCATTGAGCTCTCACGTATGGACTTTTAGGGTCTATACCTATGCCATACAAATTTGGAACCTATATTTTGCTTTTCAAACTTGAAGAGCTAAGTATTAGTTGAAGAGATAGGCCTTGGAGGTCAAGCAACCAAACTCATATTTTCTTTGCAAAGAAAGCTATATGACGTATAGAAAGCTAATTAGAGTTTGATTTGGTCCACAAACTCGATATCATAGAAGCCTCATGGAAGCTCGTAAAATTAATTAATGTTCAATCCCTCCAAATACAATGCTTCAATAGCCAACACAAATTAGTAAACTCGATATCATAGAAGCCTCATGGAAGCTCGTAAAATTAATTAATGTTCAATCCCTCCAAATACAATGCTTCAATATCCCACACAAATTAGTTAAATCACTAAACAAAAGAAGAAATTAAGTAACTAGAAACAATGTATCCATCCTTTCTTTTACATATATATTTATACTTGATTCGTTGATTCTCTCTAGCTCTAAGTGGCCTGTGATTTCTTCATGTCAAAAACGTGGAAATGGGACCCTAGATCACCAACGTTTAATTAGAGTAATAGAGTACTAAAATAAATCAAAATCTAGAACAAAATCTATTTATTTTACTTCAAATGTTAAAGAGAACCTTAAAATGCGAATTTTTTCCCAAAGTACAAAACTATTTAGTTTAAAAGAGGTAAATAGGGGTGGTTAATTTTTTTTTTCCCAAAACTAAGCAATAACGCTTTCGGAGAAGGCGCTATTGATGCCACGTGGACAAAACCATATTCGGGCAGTCCACGTGGGTCCACGTGGAGGTCCAGTGGCAATAGCGCCTTCTCCGAAGGCGCAGGCGCTATTCCTTATTGCACTGTCCAAGTGGATCCACGTGGACTGCCATAAGGAATAGCGTCTTCGGAGAAGGCGCTATTCCTTATGGAACCGATCCACGTGGATCCACGTGGACTCTTTGAGGGGGTGCGCTGATAGCGCCTTCTCAGAAGGCGCTATCAGCGCAAATCGTTATCTTCCTCTCGTGACCGATCGCAACGAGCGCAGGATAGGGATAGGGATACGGGGGTAGGGGAGCTAGGTAGGGGGAGGTAGGGGTCACGGGATTACATTCCCGTGACCAAAACAGAGGAGACGCATCGGCTATAAAAAAGGAGGGGACGGGGAGGAGCAAGGTGGAGAGAGATCGACTCAAAACGGACGCGGCGGAGATGCTTTGGACGGACGTGCACGACGCGCGGAGAAGGAGGAGAAAGAAGGTTGTGGGCGCCGACGTGATCAAAACGTGGTCGTGGGACGTGGAGTGAGCAATGGCGCAAAAGGTTGAAACCAAAGCGGGAAGGAGCAAAGAGAGAGGAGGAAGGAGGACCCCAGCGGAGGCGGAGGAAGGAGGTCCACATGGAATGAGAGAAGGTCAAGCGTAGCGAGAGGAGAACGGTGGAGGTTAGTGTAGTTTAGTAAGTTGTGGTTGTTAGTTTTGTTTGTTAAGTTATTTTAGGTTATATGCAAGTTGTTAAATTAAGTGGTTAGATTAGTATGTTTGTTTAAGTTAGTTTAGTTAATTTACAGGAAGGAGGAGGTATGTTTAGTTAATTAAGTTTGTTTAAGTATGTATAGGTAGTTTAGGTTAGATGTTTAGATTAGGTATTGGTGGTTAGTTTAGTTTAGGTAATTAAGTTTGTTTAAGTTAGTTTAGTTAAGTTTGTTTAGTTAGTTAAGTTTATGTATTAGTTTAGTTAGTTTAGTTTGTTTACTTTAGTTTAGTTTAGTATATGTATTTATGTTTGTTAAGGTAAGTAAGTTTAAGTTTGTTTAAGTAAGTTTAGTTAATTTGTTTTAGTTTAGTTAGTTAAATAAGTTTGTTTAAGTTAGTTTTAAGTTTGTTTAAGTGAGTGTAGTTAATTAAGTTTGTTTAAGTTAGTTTAAGTTTGTTTAAGTTAATTAAGTTTGATTAAGTTAGTTTAGTTAGTTAATTAAGAGTGGTTAGATTAGTTATGTTTAGTTTAGTGAGTTTGTTTTAGTTAGTTTAGTTAATTATGTTTGTTTAAGTTTGTTTAAGTTAGTTTAAGTTTGTTTAAGTTAGTTTAAGTTTGTTTAAGTTAATTAAGTTTGATTAAGTTAGTTTAGTTAGTTAATTAAGAGTGGTTAGATTAGTTATGTTTAGTTTAGTGAGTTTGTTTTAGTTAGTTTAGTTAATTATGTTTGTTTAAGTTAGTTTAGTTAATTAAGTTTAGTGAATTAAGTTTAGTTAATTAAGTTTGTTTGATGTATTTTAGTTAATTTAGAAGGAGGAGGTATGTTTAGTTACTTACGTTTGTTTAAGGTAGTTTAGTTAGTTTATGTTAGATGTTTAGTTTAAGTATTTAGCTTAGTTAAGGTTCGGTAATTTAGTTTGGTTAGTTTAGTTTAGTTAGTGTGTTTAGTGAGTTAAGTCAATTAAGTTAGTTTATATTTGGTATTTACGTTAAGGAAAGCCCCTAAATTTTTGAATCCATATATATAGTAGACCAAGCTCATTTAGACTTTGAATTCGTTGCGATCCACTTAAGTTTCATGAACACATCCACACTTTTGTGTTTTTGTTTTTTTGGATATGTTTATGTTTTATTAGGTTATTTTAGGTAACGATTGGTTCACACACTTTGGGTAATTTATTTTAGATCAGGTTACGTTAGTTAATTAACTTACTTGATGTTAGTTTTCAATTATTATTTGGGTACATGTTTGCTACGGTTACTTGGGTTAGTTAATTGTGATTAGTGTAATTAAGGTATGTTGTTGGGCAATTTTAGGTTTGTAACTTTGCTCATTAATTAGGTTTGTAGAATTTATTTGGTTAATGCTTTAAGCGAGCATATATATATATATAAAGAAAATTGTCTTATTTTATATCTACGTTTTCAAAACATTATTGAGGACATATAGTCCAACTCTATCCTAAATATACCATCTTTGTTATGTTCTGCGGGTAATTGGTTATTTTATGTTAGATTAGGCTAACTTAGTTAGTTTAGTTATTTGAGGTTAGTTTTCATTTATTATTTGGGTTAGTTAACTGTGATTAGTTTACTTCAGTTCTGTTGTTTGGCAATTTGAGGTAACTACCGTTAGTTAGGTTAGGTTTGTTAGTTGACTTAGGTTAGGTCAGGTTATGACTCGTTATTTGGGTAAATGTTTACTTTTATATGCTATGTTTAGTTTTGATATAGCCGATTTATTATACTCTTTGTGTTCTAAACTAACGAAAATACAATGTTATTGCAGGAATATTTCGTTGAAGAGGAAAAGCGGAGGAAACAAGTAAGTTCATTAATTTAGTATTTTCATAATAATTTATTTAGGTTAGGTTATGGTTTGCATGATATATAGGGACATGTGTATTTTGTTTATGAAGAACGGTTGATATGTTTATTTATTGAACGTTATTACACAGAAAATGTAAGTGCGAAAGAATGAGTGTGCTCTGTAGTTGCGCTATTATTGCGATCTTCTACATCAGAAAGTTCGATTGCGCTTTATCACCACATGATTGTCAACTAATTCCCTTAACAAATTTGTGCAATTGTCTGTAACATGCGGACATCCAATTTCAAAACATTATGTAGGGCATGTCACAAAGAAACACCCCTATTCTATTCTATGCGTACGGCTCCATTGTTAATGGGGTCAATGGCATCGCGATGACTCACCCCCCATCAAGTAGTGTTGTGGGTGAAGTTTGGGTCTAGTGCCGTGAAATGATTGATGACGTTTCTAACGCGTTCCCTGAATGTACGGCGAGTACTATAGTTCATATGACTTATCGCCACATGATGCCTCTCCCCGGAGGCTCACATTATTACGTTCCTGTGTTGTTGACTGATGCGACACACTTCGACTTGATGTGGGATACGGTGGACAAATTACCAAAGACCGCACCGGTTGATATATATTTAACATTTGAGTCAGTCGACTCAATTCAAAATCGTACGATTCATTCGCAAGTTCTTGACGAACGAAGCGGCACCCCAGACGCAGACTTACTAGACATGGAAAGACTGCACATGCAATCCCCACCGGATGAGGTCGCGCAAGAGGGGTTCGTTGCTCCATTACATGAAGATAATAATGCCTGTACCGACGATGACGATAACGACGACGAAAATAACGACGGTGATGAGGAAACGCATCACAACGAAGAAGTTCCATCAGTTGCGGTTTGGGATGACGTTAACGTTTGCACAGATGATCCAAGATATGATCCTCCGGGTGCGGAGAATGTCGAAGATGATGAGCAATTTGCTATCGATGAAGAGATTATGTTGGAGGAAGCTAGTGACGATGAAGTTCACCAACCAATACGGGATATAACGAAATCGATTGGGAGGTGGCTAATTCAACGGCGACCCAACATTCCCATAAGCCAACTTGGGGGGACATCCCTAACTTCGATTTGGAGATAGGGATGTTTTTTGACAATAAAAACGATTTACAACATGCCGTTAAAGTGTGGCATGTTAATAGACATTGTCAATACCATGTGATGGAATCGACTACAACTTCGTGGGCGATTAAGTGCGTATATCCACAACACGGGTGTATGTGGCGTCTTCGCGCATGTTTCCGAAAGAAAACACTATTATGGAAGATAACACAGTTAGACGTACCGCACACGTGTATTAATCCCAACGTAGAACGCGGTCATGCCCAACTTGACGCCAACATGATGGTGCGAGAGATCCAAAGTGTCGTCAAGACCGATCAAGGTGTCACGATCAAAACATTAATAGAAATAATAAAGAAAAAATACGGACACGAAGTCAGCTACAAGCTAATGTGGGATGCCAAGAGGAAAGCAATTGCATGGGCTTTTGGAGATTGGGATGAGTCGTACGCTCAATTACCAAAATGGTTGGCGGCGGTGAGGAGTAAGAGTCCGGGGACAAGAATCGAGTGGTCACACAGACAATGACATGATGATGAAATAAGTACCGCGTCTCCACAATTTCGTCGTGTGTTTTTCGCATTTGAAGCTTTAATACATGCTTTCAAGTTTTGCGGGCCTCTCGCTTCAGATTGACGGACATTCCTATATGGCGATACTGATGGGAAGCTCATGGATGCGTTATCGTTGATGGAAATTGTCACATATTACCAGTTGCATTTGCCGTTGCGTAAACCGAATCAATCGATTCATGGGGGTGGTTTTTGCGCATCTGCGCAAACACGTGATGATAGAGAAGGGATATGCATTATTTCGATCGTCACCCTGGCATTTTGGAGGCGGTCAACATCCCAATCAACAGCTTTTGTCCCCGAAAAGGTACCACCGTTATTGCTTGCGACACTTGCTTAGTAATTTCGGCACACACTTCAAAAATGTTGTCCCCCCGAAAGTACTACTTGGTCGAGCAAATTGTTCAACATCAAGAACGAAAATTTATTGCGTGCATGGAGCGTTTCACATACTTATCTTCACGAACGCCACAATACTCGCAATATGTCAATGTCATCCCCAAAGAACTTTGGACCCAATCGCACGACAGAGGCATGCGGTACGGATGGATGAATTCTAATGGTGTTGGTAAGTACAAAATACAATTTATTCTTTGCACTATAATACAATAAATATTCGACGAAGCAATATTACTTACTAGAGTTTCATCGGAAATTGCAGAGTGTTTTAACGGGGTCTTGAAGGGTGCTCGATTCTTGCCAATTCTTGCGTTGACTCAAATGATATACTACAGATTGGTGACGTACCACGATCAACGCAACCAGGAAATCAATGCGGCAATCTCAAAAGGACAAGTGTACACGAGAATATGTCCTGGAGAAACTCGAAATATGAGAAATCCGCAAGGAGGCATCACGTCACGTTGATCAATCGAGACATCGGTGGTTGTCTTTTCGCCGACAAGTCTAATCGATTCATCCATTTGATGTTCCTACCATTGCTGGAGGATTTCCAACTAGCTGGGCAATATAGTTGGGGGAGTGCTTGTTTGGCTTATTTGTACGGGGAGTTGTGTCGCGGATCGCGCGAGGGCACATGAGGTTCTTTGGCGCGTCAATTCTTTTACAACTTTGGGCATGGGACGATTTCCATTCATAGCACCGCGGCGCTGCGTGTTTCTAGAGCTCAGCATCGAACTGTGGATGGACAAAATATGCTTATGGACGTTCCACTCGGACACATGTATGAAAGTCGATTTGTCATTAATTTGCATAAAAATCTTGTCCAATTTCATTTAGGTTAATTTATTGTCTTCACACGAGATGGCTCGATGCATTTTCGGTATCACAAAGAGCGACGCACGTCGTGTCGGCCACCGTGATGCACTCGACTCGCAGATGCATGAGGATGATGTGGTCCGGCAACCTTATGCATAACTCATGGGGTCTCTTCCCGACATCGTACAAATGGTCACGAAAGTTGGCTATCGACGTGTCCCTTATTTGTTTCCACATTGTGGAGTGGCATCGACGAGAAAGGGTTATGAGACAATTCGACATGGTACAAGTGGTGCCACCTAATTGTGATTACGACGCCCAACCGCACCGCTCGAATTGCGTGGACATCACCATGAAAATTGGGTGACCTTCCATGCAAGCTATATACACATGTGGGAGAATCGTGGGGACACCATTGCCACCGCGGCGGCACTTAATGAAGGCCACGATCACCAAGACTACATGACGTGGTATCGCTCGGTCACTAGGAGATTCATTGGACACGACGGGGCGTTACGTGACTACTCGGTAATATTCTAACTCTTTATTTTCCTCGAACATTTAAAATCTTATATTGCATGCTCTGACCTCTTATATTTTGTATATCAGCGTAACTTGGTGCATCGACTGAGGCGAGTGTTTATCGAGGATGGGTACGAGCAAGGTCTTGCTGCGCTTGATGAAGGGATTCAAATTTTAGACGAAGACGAAAGGCGAAGGTCTACTCTTTCGCATGACGGAATTGACGTCGAGCAAGACATTAATGAGGATAATGAACGGGACGATGAAGAAGACGATCGAGGCCGAACCAAACATAGAGGTGAGAAGAAGACGAGCACGACCGTAGATTGTGCGGGAACGCACCAGCGTCCTCGTCCACCACGTCCATCTACTCGATCGAGATTGCTTTGCAGAGAGTAGCGAGACGATCTCCTCCAAAGACGTTCATCTCGTTCGAGATCGAGTAGAACAGAGGCTGTTGGTGAGAGTAGCCAACGATCGTCGCCACCCCAAAGAAGAACCTCAAATGTTTGTACCCAGGCCGCCGAGCGTGAATCTTCCTCCTTACTATTTTGATCCATACGCACTGGGCCGTCGTCTTCATATGTGGACCATGGAATGCCTCATCCTCAAATGTATCCATCACTGCCTCAGTACATGCCTAGTCCATATACTCCTACTCCTCATACTTACAATATGCCATATGGTGGAGATCCCTCGTTTATGAACTTGTTGACCATGCCGCAGCCTCATGTTCATTTCCCCCAACCCCATACAGGAACCCAATATTTTGGGATGGTTCCACCTCCTATTTTTGGGAGCATGAGTAGCAGAGGTGAGTCGAGTGAAGCACCAGAGGAAACGCATCAATCTACTCGACGTAATTCAATGCAAGACCAGCCACCTCAACAACCTCAACCGGATGTACAAACACAACGTCCAACTAGACAAAGAGTACGTCCGGTTTGCATAACCGAGCAACAACGTCAACGTAACCGCCGAAATAGACCTGCATGATGAGTTTCTTGATGTCATGGTGATTTGTAGATAACTTATATATTGGGTTAACGGAGTACGTGTATAGAACCTTCTCATTCAAAAAACATATTTCTCATGTTTTCCATATTATTATAATGTCGTATCTGTGATTACACTTCAATAGTTAGTTTAGTTTGTTAAGTTAGTTTAGATTGTATGTTTAATTTAACATAAGTGGTTAGCTTTGTTAGTTAGGTGTAGGTGGTTAGGTTAATTACTTTAGTTTGGTTAGGTTAATTAGCTTAGTTAGTTAAGTTAGTTTAGTTTAGGTGTTGAAGTTAATTTAGTTTGGTGTAGTTGAGTTAGGGTATGTTGCTTAGTGTAGTTTAGTTAATTTAGTTTACATAGTTAGGTTAGGTTAGGTTATTCGAGTTTAGTTCACATAGTTACGTTAGGTTAGGTTGTTAACAAGTAACTATCGAGCTAGTTGGTTGTTTGTTTAGTTTCGTTTGGTTGTTTAGTTAATCGTTTCTTGGTTGTTCGTTTTGCTAGTTAACTTAGTTATTTTAGTTTACAAAGTTTGTATTGTTTAGGTGGTTAGGTTAGTTAAGGTTAGTTAGGTTAGTTAGGTTAGTTAAGGTTACTTAATTTACTTTGGTTAGTTCCATTTAGTTAGTATGTTTAGTTTTCAATTAAGTTAGTATATTTTTTGTTGGTTGTGTGAGAATCGTCACGGTCTTCATTGAACTTCAACACAAAACACACCACAATGTCATGCATTATTTTAGGTATGCAACACACGTGCTACTATTGATTAGTTTACTTGATTCTTGTTGTTGGGCAATTTTAGGTTAGTATAGTTAGTTAGGTCACGTTTGTTAGTTGACTTAGGCCACGTCAAAGTTATGACTCATTATTTGGGTTATGATTTACTTATTTTGGTTGTTTGTTTAGTTAGTTAAGTTAGTTATTTTAGTTTACTAAGTTTGTATTGTTTAGGTGGTTAGGTTTGTTAAGGTTACTTAGTTTACTTTGTTAGTTACTTTAGTTTGGTTATGTTAGTTAGTTAGTTAGTTAGTTTACTTGAGGTTAGTAAGTTACTTAGTTTAGTTTGGTTTGGTTTGGTTAGGTTAGTTAAGGTTAGTTAGTTTAGTTTAGTTAAGGTTAGTTAGTTAGTTAGTTTAGTTAGTTTGGTTAGGTTATTTTATGTTGGTTAGTATAGTTTACTTCGGATTCTGTTGTTTGTTAGTTACTTAGTTAGTTAGTTAGTTATATTTAGTTAGTTTTGTTAGGTTAGGTTAGTTAGTTTAATTAAGGTTACTTACTTATTTAGTTTTGTTTGGTTTGGTTAGGTTAGCTAAGGTTAGTTAGTTTAGTTTAGTTTAGTTAGGTTAGGTTAGTTGGTTAGTTAGTTAGTTAGTTAGTTATGTTAGTTAGTTATGTTAGTTAGTATAGTTTGGTTAGGTTAGTTATTTTGGTTTATTTTGGTTACTTAAGGTTAGTTAGTTAAGGTTAGTTTAGTTTGTTAATTAGTTTAGTTTGGTTAGGTTACTTAAGGTTAGTTACTTTAGTTTACTTTGGTTAGTTAGTTAGTTAGTTAGTTTGTTAAGTAAATTAAGAAGGTTAGTTATTTAGTTTAGTTAAGGTTAGTTAGTTATTTACTTTATTTTGGTTTGGTTATGTTAGTTAAGGTTAGTTAGTTTAGTTTACTTAGTTACTTAGTTAGTTAGTTACTTAGTTAGTTAGTTAGTTTAGTTAGGTTAGGTTTAGAAAATAAAGTAGAAGGTTGAAACCAATGTACATATATATATATATATATATATATTCAAAATTGTTTCCTTTTTTACACAAATATAAACTCCTTTGATTTTAATTGTCGAGATCGCTCGACTACGACGACGACGACGACGACGGCCAGCGGCGAGGGAAGGAGCGGCCGAGTACAACGCGTTCCCAGTAGCAACGTCCGAGGGGACGTCGCGGACCAGCGGCAGCGGCGGTGGCGGAAAAAAAGCGAGTCCATTTGGTGACGTGGCGGTGAGGTGGCGTGACGTGGCGGCGGCATGTACGAATAGCGCCTTTTCAAAAGGCGCTATCCGTATTCGATGCTCCGCCACATCACCGCCACGAACCGCCACCTCACCAACATGACTTCCTCGATAACGCCTTTTCAAAAGGCGTTATCATATGTTGGTGAGTTGGGCGTGAGGTGGCGGTGACGTGGCGACCACATGTACGTATATCGCCTTTTGAAAAGGCGATATCTCGTACAAAATGCCTCCACGTAATCGCCACGTAACCGCCACCTCACCGCCATGACTTCCTACTGATAACGCCTTTTGAAAAGGCGTTATCAGATGCTGGTGAGTTGGCGGTGAGGTGGCGGTTACGTGGCGGCCACATGTACAGATAGCGCCTTTTGAAAAGACGCTATCTCGTACAAAATGCCTCCACGTCATCGCCACCTCACCGCCAACCAAACCATCCATCCCAATAACGCCTTTTCAAAAGGCGTTATTGCCTACTTCAGTAATAAAAAAAACCTCCCTATTTTGTGAAATTAATTGTAAACCGTGGAAATTAAAATTGATGTTTTCTAAGTTGTTGAGATGCATTAGTTGACCAAAGTAAGTGATGTCACGGGAGATTTAATTATATATGTCATTCAATTCCAAATATATTAATTATTAGTCTCTCAAGTTATATGGTTAAGATATTGACTAATTCTTGTGAAATTATTCGAGATTCATAAGGGTGATAGGTTCAAACATCTATAATTAAGAGAATCTTGATAGATTAACCTCATTGAATAATGAATATTAATTAATCCGGACGGTTTGGCCCGACAGTGAGGATGAACTTGAAATCGTGTTAGTTAGGTGCACGGTCTCACGTTTGATTCCCCGCTCTGTCAAGATTAATTGTTCGGGTCACTGTGGTACACTTAGGTCGTTTGCATTAGAGCCTCGTAGGAATAATCAGGCTCGCTAAGATAACCACACACACACACATATAGGGTTCTTCTACCATGGGTATCAAAAAGATACCCCTGCCATGGAACCTAAATAATGGCCATTGGATTTGCATCAATAGTGTAGATTACAGTTTAGTTTGATTCATTCAAAGTGGTAACTGTTCGACCGGTCACATTGTAATTAATGGACGTAATTAATGCATTAAACCATGCCTTTTAGTTTTTACACTCATTTAATTGCATGCATTAGTACACCATAATAACTATATATGTGCAAAATCCAATGTGATATGAAAATAATATAAATTGAAAAATATGGGCACAATTAACTTGGTTGATGATATTATTAGAGCGCCGCTATGGGCACCCTACCAATTAGTAAAGGCACACATTTGTTGAGGGCACCAAGTGGTTTACCAAAGGCACCCAAAAAATTTGAATAAAAACCCGAAATTACCCCTAAGTGCACCCTACCACACAATAACCGATTTGATAAAACACAAGCATGTGGAAGTGAAAAATTCTCGAACCTTAAACCACATTCTCGATCTTTGGCAAGTGCGATCGATTCCTTTGTGCTTCTCCTCGATTCTCGCTCTCGAAGTGGTGGTTTTCTTCCCGTTTGAGAGATCTGAAGTTGTCTGGACAAGTTAGGGCTCGGTTTTAGGGTATCAAGTCAAGAGGAGGCGTTTATTCGACAACTTATAGGTATGTATAAACTTGATTTTGATAGATTTGGTTTGATTTTGGTTTGTTTTGTGTATTTCGTCTGCTAGGTTGTTGAATTTGCAAACCCATGCTTCTCGGCCACACCGGTCCGAGAAGATGAGCACAATCTCGGTTAAGCATGACCGAGACGTAGGTCTTTTGTAGTTATTGTAGTATGTCTCGGTTACTTACTACCGAGAGTCACCTTATAGGCTCGGGGGTAATCTCTCGAAAGTTGTAGTATATATGATCTTCGATTATCTCGGTTAACAATAACCGAGATTTTGGTTAGTAGTATTATCCCAAGTACATCGACACATGGATTACTCTCGGTCACCACATACCGAGAGTAGTTCAAAATTTGTAATTTGGTTAGACTCGGTTATGTACAACCAAGATCGTCTCCGATGTCTCGGTTGTCGAATACCGAGACTTGGAACACTGTCTCGGTTATAGACTACCGAGATTAGTGTTGTTTTCTCGAACCTGCTTGACATGTTATTGTCTTATCAGGTATAACTCGTTCCAAGACCACGTTGACTAGGGAGGAGGTTGGCGTTGACGCGTTGAGGGGTAACAGCGGGCGAGGTGGCCGGAGACCCCCGACTGCGTCTTATCAGAAAGAGAAACAAAACGTCGATGTGAAGGGAAAGGAAAAGAGTACTGCTGATCGGACAAAGAATGTTGAATTGCATGATGAGGGTTCCAACGTCGACACGCGTCGATGTAAAGATCTTGTCATTGCCCAATGTGAAGTTGAGGATCATGCATCGGAGTCTAGTAGCAGTGAGTCCTCAGCACCAGCTGACACCATTAGTAGGCATCGTAGTAATGTGGATGGGAGTACTAGTGGTGGAGGTAGTCGGAATGAAGGGGAGTCACAAGAGCAATCGAAAATTTGTGCTCCTATCCCCGGTGGTCCTTCAAATGGATTATTGTTGAAGAGCTTTAAAGATCATGTCGCATTAGCGATTTGGAGCGATGATGCATATATAGTTTCATTGAATATAGTACTTACAAAATTAAGGTTTTCATATAACTGATGAAAATTTTCTTTTCTTGTTGTATGATCGCCCGGTACTCAAGTGTATCAAACACGGTGCTCAGATCCAAGAATGGGACTTACAGTCGTGTCACCCTGACACTAAGGGCCTTCAGAGGATTATCCAGTGGTCCGGGTTGAATCCGCAAATAGACTGCTCATATTGCAAGGCTAACAAGGAGGTTATATCTGCCTTTGTGGAGCGGTGGCAACCGAAAACGAACACATTTCACTTACCATTTAGTGAAATGTCGATCTCCTTGGAGGATGTTAGTATTTTCCTGAAGATTCCTGTCATGGGCAAAGTGATTGCAGTTGAGAACTTCACGAGGTACACCGACGAATCTCGCTCGGATGCGATTAAGTTTCGGTGTCCAAACTACTTGGGGTTAGCATTGAAGATGCTGAGGAGGAAGTGAACATCAGTTATAGTGCGAAAGTCTTGGTTGAAGAGTAGATGGTGCCCCAAAGCTAGTTCGACTGACACTACTTATCCGCCCGTGGAATGCACTGCCCGGGCGTACTTGTTGTACCTACTCTTTTGCACCCTTTTTGCGGACAAGAGTGGATCTCGGGTATCTATCGTGTTGTTGAAGCTTCTAGAAGAGTTGGATGACGTGGGAAAGTATGCATGGGGTGCAGCTGCATTAGCGTACTTGTACCGACACTTTGGGGTCTGCCACCAGAATACACGTTTCTCAGATTGCTGGTTACCTCACATTACTTGAGGTATATTTTTAAATCTACGTACATTGTTTTTTGAATAATTTGAATTAGGTTTTGCATTTTCCCAATAACTAACGTTGTATGTATTTGCAGTTATGGGTGTACGACCACTTCAAACTCAAGCTCGCCACACCCAATGAAAAGTACATGGATTACGTGCAACCTCATGTCTGTAGATGGATCAGAAGTGTAACGACCCTAAAAATCTAACTCATGTCATGTGCCATTTCAGGGTCGTATGTGGGACCCACTCGTCGTGATCCGTATGTCCAAATCTCGGGTGTAAACACCGAGGTATGCTATTTTTGTGTGTGTCATGTGCTTAGTGAATATAAATATTTTAATCGACGCGAAATATGGTCAAGTTAAGGTTTAGACGCGGTGTCCCCGTGTTTCGGAGTGCAATGATATTTTCGTTAATTTTTGGCAAAAATGGGGTATTTTTCGGGGTTTGCTTCGGACACAAAATCGAGGAGATAATTATGAAAAAATAAATGAAGTGGCGAAATTACCAAAAAGGGGATGAGATTGTATTGGAACAGATAAAAGAGAGAGAGAGAGAGAGAGAGGAGCCGCCAAGAAGGAGAAGGGCGGAGACGGTGGCGAGGAGCAGTGGCTCCGAGGAAGTTACAATGCATGCGGTGGCACGGCTCGGAGGAGCTGTTGGAGCAGATGCCAGTTGAGCATCGAGGACGAGTGGACGCGGCGGAGCTTCAACTCACGGGCAGCGGCTCGTAGTGACGGGGGTGCGGACGACGACTCCCGGTGCAGCTGCGAGCCAGCGAGGAGACCGCGCGCAGGGGAGCTCGCGGAAGAGCGACATCAGCTAGGTGCGGTGGCACGTGGACAGCGGCGACGGCGAGTGGCTCCACTGGCAAGGGTTTGGCGAGCCTCCGTCGCAACCAAGCAGGGGCGACCGGCAAGCAGCAGCGGCGGACCAGGGGAGGTGGCGCGGGCGTGGGGAAGACGACGAGCAGCAGCATGTTCGCCAGACGCCGGCGAGGAGCGATGACGCCGGTGAGGAGGAGCAGTGAATCGGCAGTGGCGCGGTGAACGGCATGGAGCAACGATGCGGTGGCGCGTTACCGGATCGATCGATCCCCGACGAGACACAACAACAGTGGACAATGAGGCGTAACTTTGACGAAGCTCGAAGACGCGATGGATTGCTCGCGAAGAAGACGAAAGGCGTATATCGTGGCTAAGTTTGCATCATTCAAAAGGATTTTGGAGTTGAGACCTCCATTGAAAGCCATGGTGAGGTTCTAAACCATATTGATTTTAACTACAAGTCTAATTAATAAATCTTGTAGTCATTGATGATTCCGATATGGTCACTTAAACGACTTCGTTGTACATATGATGAATGTAGATGCGCAAGGACTCAAGTAGGATTCGAACAATTACTTTGACGTGGCGGCCTATGTGAATATAAGGTAAGTAAACCAGCTAAGAAATTTTACAGTTATTTCTTGAGCTTTAAATTTGTTGTTATTGCTCTGTTCATCATTTCTTTTGATATAACTTTGTACTGGAGCAGATGGTATTGGCGCAATACGCGCTGCAGGAGGTGGAGATGCAACATACCCCACATTCTGAGCTCGGTCTCTCGACCTCCACTTTCTAGGTCTCTTCCTCCTCCCGTCACCACCCGGTCTGACATCTAACTGTGCTGGTGGTGGAGCTGCGACTATTGTACCAGTGCGCGTGCTCAGAAAAGTCTCACTGGCCAAACTCCTCTCATATGCCTCCTGTAAAGTTCTTGGAGCTTTGGTCACCACCATAGACCCGACCTCACCCAACAGGCCATTCATGAAGTAGTAGGCATGGTCGGCGTCGTATCGGGTATGCCTCCGCATAGTTTATCATCCGCAAAGCACGAGACGGTCATAAATATTGACAAACTTGGGTCCATCGGGGGAACGTTGGACGAGGTTGCGCGAAAGCGATGTGAGTTAGTTAGTCAATCGTGTTAGTAAACGTTAAAGTTAGTTTACGTTTACTAATTACGGTTGTTTATGTTTGATTAGGTCACTTGGGACCTTTATGTTAATTACAGGGATAATGGAGTTGTGCACTCGATGGCCTTCTACAGTGGCACATTGAAGTACATGGATGTGGTGGAGCCATACTATCCGGATAGGATTCTGAGACAGCTTGGCCACGTGCAATCTATACCAGATCCTCCGTACTGCCCATTGGAATGACATCGAGGCCCATCTGCACTCAAAGTTCGAGGTGAGAAGGCACAGTTTGAGTTTTTGGCTACATCGGACTATCTACCTTGGTTCCTCAAAGTGTCACACCCAGTGATCGACAACCCAAGCCTCGAATATGAAAACCTTGTTGCCACAACTATCGTTGACAATGAGCTATTGGAGGTATTGAATGTGTTTTCTAGATGTGTTTGAAATTTATTGAAAACCCGTAATTTTTAACATTAACCTATTTCTTTTGTTTTCATCAGCGTAATAGGCGAGCGTTGGACGCGGCACTACGATGGATGGACACCCCGCCGGAGTTGTGTACGTTGGAGTCTGCGAGGAAAATGGTGAATGACGTCGTCAATTTCCTGTCTGGGAGGATTCTCGATCCTACCACCACCACTACCACCATGGTCGCCGCCGCCACCACCGCCATTGACACATCAGCCCCTACCCAACCCGGCCATAGGCAGTCCCAGCACGACATAACTTCTACACATTTCACCCTGGCTAATGCTCCACCGCCACCGGTCGATGCTCGCCCCCCAAAGAGAATGCTTGGCAATGAATACACTATGAAGAACTTGAAGAAGCCAAAACAATGAGGGAATCTAGTTGTTTTGTTTTACATTAGTATTTAGTTTATGAAATTTGATTATTGTTTAATTGTTGAAGTTTACTTTGGTGATGTGAATGAGGGCACTAATTGTTCATGAACTGTTTTGTGATGAATTGTTGAAGTTTAATTTGGTGATGTGAATGAGGGCACTAGTGATGAATTGTTTTGTAATGAATTGTTGAAGTTTATGAGGCCACTAACTTGTGATTCGAGTCTTCAATGTTGAATGTATGGTTAATATTATTGTCCTTTTGTTGTTTGAATTTTGGTGATGTGAATGTTTTGTGATGAATGTGACTCATGCATTTAAATCAGCTAGTTTAAGTGATCGAACACGTCTCGTTACTCAAGTCCAAGATGTTAGGCTAGTCTCGGTCCTCAGATCGAGAATGGTGCAAAGCTTACTCTTACATCTTACCGAGTTTTGTGTTGAACAAGTTCTTTTATCATGTTTCGGTTAGTTCTGTTCGACATTTAGCGACAAGTCTTGCTCAAGGAAGGCCTAGATTACTGGGTTAATCTCGTAAGACATTGACCGTGAGTTATGTACAGTACTCAATTAAGTATTGTCTTGGTTGTTTGTGAACAAAACATTAAAATGAATCTCAGTGCATGTGTACCGTGACGTAACCTATAATCAAAAAATAAGAACGGTCTCGGTATGTAGTAACCGAGATGGTGATGTTACGTTCGATTACTGCATGGCGAGATAAGGGTATGGATCTCGGAGTTATAGCACCGAGATTACATTCTGTTACAAAATTTAGAACCTTCTCGGTATGTGGTAACCGAGAAGGTTACAGTACCCTCGATTATTGCATGACGAGATAGTTGTTAGATCTCGGACCTGTGGTACCGAGATTAAGGTCTGCCACAATTGAAATTAAAAAATAACACATGTTTTATGACACATTGACAACCTTCTCGATATGCACCAACGCTCGTAAATAGATCAACAAATGACACATGTTCTATGATAAATTAATGTAACGTAGTAACTAATGAAATAAACAAATAAAACCCAGTACACTAAAACATTCTTTTTAGAATGAATGTTCTTAAGGTGAACCTAAGTCTACTACGGAAGGAGTGCCTAGCTGAGAAGTCACCACCGGCACCATTTCTCGAATTATGATTCCATTACGCCAACATTTTGCGCACTCCTCAGCATACCTTTCCCATGATGGATATAATGGTGGAAGCGGTGCATTCACAATCAACTTCACCTGTAAAACACAAAGTACAACAAAGAATACATTATCAAATAAGTCAAAATTGATTAATACATCATGTGAACTACAAATTAATGTACGAACGTACCCTAACCCAATGGGTGTTCTTATCATTAATCATGCCAATGATAAGACGACTATCGGAAGATGGCGGTGAGACATTATGCAGATGAAGAAATGTGGAGCAACTATCATGCGAGAGGTTTACGAGAATGATGTTAAAAGCCGATGATATTAACAATCTCATGTCCGGAAGTGTAAGCCATTCGTGAAAAGAGGCACCAACCCGATCATCCGGACAATAAACGACAGTCTTCACAATCTCGTAACTCATTCCAAGTACTTCTCGCCAAACAGATTCATACCCGTTTTCTCATCAAACATTGTTCTATGTACTAATCTCTAACCATCTACGTCGGAGAGTCCGAACTGGAGGCAACACACCAATAGCCACAATTACCATCGCCCATCACATCAATAATGTTCTCGACGTATGGCAACCAATCCGGTTGTATGCAATGAGAATAACCAACCTTAGAAACACCTTGGGTCACCCGACGTGTCCGATGTAATTTAGGCCCTCCTTTATTTTGTTTCTTCCTCGAACTAGATGTCTCTTCTTTCGATAATACATACTCAAACCCGCTTGACAATCTTGTCGTTTTAGTATCTTCTTCATCGTATTTCCTCTTGGATCTTTTCTTTTTCCATTGTTCAAAGCAAACTGTTGTAGACCTCGGTGTCCTTCCCTTTGTCTTTATTTTTGTAGGTGGGACAACTCCCGGTGTAGATGAAGGCCGGCTAATATCTCTAAGTTGCTGAATAATCCTAATGTTATCTTCCTCGTCAGAGCAAGTATGAAACTTTTCCAACACTATTTGAGTCATATTGTTGACATTGTACGCGGCCAGATCCACATGATTCTCTGGTACCATACTCAGCTTTCGCCAGTATACATGAATGTCTCCGAGTGGGATGGCAACAAATTTATGGAAGCTTATCTTGTATGCACAAGGAACACTATGCGTGGTACGTATCTCACAACCACAACGAGCAGAGTCATGTCCAACATCCTCTTCACGTTCCAATTCATCTCTAATTAACTTAAGTGCTCTTTGGGAGACATATCCACGCAACCGGCGATACAAAGTGTCAACATATTCATGTTGCACCACATTCAAACTTAGCTCAAATGATGCGTTGATGTTGTTATGTTGGATCCTAAGAAGACCATCAACCACACTCCACAAAGTCTCAAAATATGTCTGGCTGTTGCCAAGATGTAGCTTCAAAGTGGAATGCGCAGACTGCGTCGTTGTTTCCCCAAAGTGCACAATTCGATCTGTCCATGTCGGTACAAATTTTTCCTTGTAGATCTTCACCCATGTGTTATCCAAGTAATCAGTAAGACCCTTCACATGACCGAACTCACAACGCAAGTCATTCATCCTAAGTTCAAATAAGGCATCCGACTTAGCATACAACACGCTTGTCCACTTATCCATGAAACGAGCGAAGCCTTCATTATCCCCAAACATCTTCTTAGTATTGGCCAATACTATTTTGTTGATGTGCCAAGAGCAAAGAAGGTGAGACGATGATGGAAATACTTATTCGATAGCACTAATAAGGCCAAACTCCAGATCCGTAACAAACACGTCAAGTTTAGGCCACACGTCCAATATGGATCTCAAGTTCTCAAGTGTCCAAACATAATTTGCATGAGTCTCCGATGATATGAAAGCAAACCCAATTGAGAACGTCAAATACGTCAAAGTGATACCAACAATCTCCGATAACGACATCCGATACCTATTTGTTTTGTAAGTGCAATCCATCAAAAGAACCGACGGGAAACACCATAGCAACTTGATTGAATCAGGATGTGACCAAAATAAATCAATGACGACATTCGTATTGGGATGCTTCATATGCCACGACATCCACTTATTCTTCTCCAATATGTGCAATAGTTGTTGCATTTGAGTCCTCCTACCCGCATCCTCAATTCGGGATTTTCGCCGTGCATTATATATTGTTCGCATAGTCGAAACATTATTTCCATCCCTTTGCTTCAATGTGTTGAGGATATCTTTTGGCTTCACATTCCCCTTAGTCATCTGCACCACAACCACTTGCTCACCCATATCCGATCTTCCTGCAAATGAGTGGTCATCCAAGTTTTTTGCGGGGTCGTGATTATGCCTCCTACACACCACAGTGACGTACCACAAAGAATCCGCATTTTCCTTGATGTTAATAAGGAAATGACACCCACATTTCTTTGTACCAGTTTGAGTCCTAATAGTTTCCTCTTCCTCTTCAGTTATTGGTGTCAAAGCAAGTTTTGCAGCTTTAACTTTCCTTACTCTTTGTGACATTCCCCTAAATGTATCGGACTCTCACATGCAAGTTTGATCATTCCCCGCGCTTAATCCCTCCGGCATCAGAGTGCTTCGTTACTAACACAAACTTTTTTGCACGACCAATCATTTGAAGCTATAAAAATAGCTGATTCTCTCGATGGGAATGACCTACAAGGAGTGAAAGCATTCTTGTAGTCTGGAAATAACGTCGAAACCGACATTACCCGCGACACAAACATTGAACCATAAGTACTCAACACCAATACACAACAAATTCACGAAAAAAACCTAAAAACCATTGTCTCAGTAGTACAGGGCCGCGACCTAACACAAAGTGTCGGTTGTTGGGTACCGGGACCTTATTTGATGTCTCGGTGTGTGGGAGTCGAGACTCCTGAACATGTCTCGGTCTCAGAGTGACCGAGACCTCTTCATAAGTCTCGGGTCCCACATACCGAGACTTAATTGAATGTCTCGGTCCTGCGAGGCCGAAACAATCGAGACCGAACACACCAATGAAAAAAAAAACGAAAAAAAATACAAAAAACAACAACAAATACCTCTTCCTGTACCCCCTCTTGCACCATTGCGGTAGATTCATCCACTGTACGTTGAAAACAAATTCGAAAGGGTCAAATATTTGAAACCCTACAATGAAAAATCAAATCATCAATGTCACTATTTCCAACACAAAAAACAGTTGATTTGATCCTTTAAATGGTGTTAGTCAAATGGTACATCGCTATTAGATGGTGTGAAAGCACAATAATCGCTAAACGCCCGCCAAAAAGAAACGTAGATTTAGGTTATAGATGATAGACAAAGAAGGTGGGGTGCCCAAAATGGTTCAAAAGTGTGGTGTGGGATTGTTGAGGGTTTATGTGAAGGGGCAATATTGTCTTTTACATCAAAGTCAAATTTAGAGGAGAGAATACACAAAAAATGGGTGCCTTTGTAAATTGGCGGGGTGCACATAGCGGCCCTATATTATTATTAGTAGTTCAAGAAAAATTGATGATATTATTATTTGAATAAAATAAATGTTGCTATTAGCTATTTTGTCCCAAAAAATTGAAGGATGAGAATTAAAAAAAAAATCTCATATCGGTATTTTGATAAGAATTTAATACGAGTTATTTCGGTGAATTAATACCAATTTTTTAGATCGGTTAGATTATGTATTTTTTAAGCAATTATGTATTTATTCAAAAAATAACTTAATTGATTGATGATATTATTATTACTTCAAAAAAAAATTTATGATAATATTATTTGACTCATCCATGCTCTGCACACAATTTTTTGTGTTGTATGTACACATATCACAATGTATATATAATTCAAATACTATAATAGAGTAATTGCATGCATAGCAAGTGTTAGTATGGGATGTTGTACTCTTAATAGAGTGTAGAAAATATATTGTATATCTTTTTTTTTATAAGATTGTTATGTATTGTATATTTTCATAAATAGCAAGTTTTTTTAAAAAAATAAAAGTAAATATTTTTTTTCTTGTGCTATGAAATTCACCTTTTTTTAAACTCTTTTAAATAAAAATACGTTTTTTAGAGTTTTGTTATTTTTATATTTCAAATCTTAAATTTGATGTCTCTTTCTTACAAATATTTTTCAACTTAATTATTTTCTTGTTAACAATATTTTTATATGTTTTTTTAAGTAATCTTACAATATAAAACTTCAATAAAAATATACTTTGCTAACAAAATTGTATAAATATTTTTTCCGATTCAAATAATTATTAAATTATGGAGAAATATTATAAAATTATTGACTTTGTAGTGATTTAGTTGGGGTAGAGCATGCCAATGAGTTTTCGTTGTACTTTGCCAATACCATGATTGTGCAGCTAACTTATGTTTTAGTCATGACCTAATTATAATTGATTACAATTGATATATTCATTACACATATGTAGTTCAACCCAGGTTGACATAAAATTCTGGGTCCGCCTCTGGCCCTAACCTTACTTTTTGGTAAGTGACGTCTCGTCCATTACACAAAAATTATTATTTCATATAGTTTTTTTAATTATAAAAAGTAAAAGAAATAATTGAGTACACATGTATTAGAATATTGCTTAAAGGTAAGATTCTAGAGGTAGTTAGTTTGACTTATGTTGGAGTCTTCTTCTTAAAAAATAATAATAATAATAACTTAGCATAATTTATATTAAATATTGTATTTTCTTTTGAAAAATAATCTATACCATATTACTTTTTTTGGCACTAAAAAGTAGAAAAATATGATATATTACAACACATCTAATCAATTGCGAAAATAATAAAAACATCATTTTTTGTCATAAAATAATAATTATTTTTGTGAAGTTTATTAGATCATTAAAAAAATATGTCTAGTTAAAAAATAATATTAACTATATAATATTTTATCTCAAAAAAGTTATATGACAATTTTCTAAATCAAATTATAATATATTTACCTTCCTTTTTTAAAAATAAAACTATCTAATTGGCGCGGCATGTTTTTAGAAATAAATTGATATGTTTTTTGATAATTACGTTTGTCACATAATTGTTTGAGTCTCTTGATGTGCGTCATGATGTCTATACGCATGCTTTAATACTATCTAAAGAATTTTGTTTTATTGCATTAACTAAAAGAGAGAGAAAATTATGATTTTTTTTTGTGAGAGGTCAATTAAATGGGTCTTACCTCAAGTGCTCATTAATGCTATGTTACCTGATAAGCAGATGAAAAAATTTAGTTTCACGGCAAGGGTATTTTTTTGTTAATCATGGTAGAAAAACCTTATATATACTCCCTCCGTTTCTATTTAAGTGTCGTTTTAAGGTTGTTCTGTGAAGGCCCAAGGCACCCCGGAGAACGAGTTTGCCCGACCCAGCAGAGCCCATGGCACCCCCAAGGTAGATGTATATGCACCCTCCCGGAGCAGAGACATATACATCTTCTGTGTCCCCCCCCCATATATGCCACTACTGTGCACATATATGGGCACAGTGTTTCGCCTCCCCAAGTCTCGAACCCGCACCTGGAGGCTTAAGTAGACGGATTTAAGAGACTTGGTACCATTGGGCCATATATGTGCACAGTAGTGGCATATATGGGGGGGACACGAAGATGTATATGTCTCTCGCTCCGGGAGGGTGCATATACATCTACCTTGGGGTGCCAGGCTTTTTTGGGTCGGGCAAACTCGTTCTCGGGGGTGCCTGGGCCTTCACAAAAAGGCGCCTTTTTTGTGAAGGCCCAAGGCACCCGGAGAACGAGTTTGCCCGGCCAGCCAAAGCCTTGGCACCCCAAGGTAGATGTATATGCACCTCCCGGAGCAGAGACATATACATCTTCGTGTCCCCCCATATATGCCACTCTCATGTGCACATATATGGGCACGATGTTTCGCCTCCCCCGAGTCTCGAACCCGCACTGGAGGCTTAAGTAGACGGATTTATGAGACTTGGTACCATTGGGCTACAATGGCCCAATGGTACCAAGTCTCATAAATCCGTCTACTTAAGCCTCCAGTGCGGGTTCGAGACTGGGAGGCGAACATCGTGCCCATATATGTGCACAAGAAGTGGCATATATGGGGGGACACTGAAGAAGATGTATATGTCTCTCGCTCCGAGGAGGTGCATATACATCTACCTGGGGGTGCCTTGGGCCTTCACATGTTCACAGTTTTTTAAAAAGTCATTTAATTATCTTGAATGAAAAGAAAGTGGCAATTGAATGACTAAATCACTATTTATCTCTCCTAACCTCATCACTTCTGCATACATTAGTTATTAATGTGTAATTAATAATTTTTTTTTCTATGAAATGTATAAAAGTCAATTAAGTTATTAACGTGTATTGAAATTATCAAATGACAAATATTGTGAAATATTTTAAAATGATTAAAAAGTCACTCGTAAAGAAATGGAGGAAGTATAAAATAGCGAATATTGATTAATGGTGTCGTGGTACGGATGCATGTATAATAATGGGGGGTTTTTCGAAAAATAAGGTGGTTTTAGTTTTTAATTCACCAAATAGTAGGGTTTACTTTTAAATTTCAAAACTAATGTATAACTCCTTTTGAAAAGGAGTTATCGATGATGAGGTGACATGCATAGTTGGTGAGGTGGAACGTATCTCAAGGTAGACAACCCATGTAAACAACACGCACGCATATCGACGTGGACAACCCATGCAAACGTCACGCATGTATGTTGAGGTGGAGAATTCATGCAAATGCTAGGCACGTCTGTCGAGGTGGGCGACCCATGCAACCTCGTGCAACTCATGCAACTGTTGCAATCCATGCAAACCTCACGCACGTATCTCGAGGTGGACAACTCATACAAACCTCATCTAATCCATGCAAACTATGCAAAGGTCACGCACGTATTTCGAGATGGACACCTCATGTAACCTCGTAAAATCCAAGTAAATTATGCAAACAACTCGCACGTGTCTCGAGGTGGTAAAGCCAATCCAAACGTCGCACACGTATCTCGTGGTTGACAACACATGGAAATGTCACGCACGTATGTCGAGGTGAGCGAGCCATACATCTTCGTGCAAACCATTCAAACGTCACACACATATCTCGAGGTGTGGACAGCTCATGCAACCTCATGCAATCCATGCAAACCATGCGAATGTGAAGCACGTATTTCGAGGTAGACAACCCATGTAACCTGCTGCAGTCCATGCAAACCATCCAAACGTCATGCACGTAATTCGAGGTGGATAACTAATGCAAACGCCAGACACGTATCTCGATGTGGACAATCTATGCAAACGTCATGCACGTATCTCGAGTGGACAACCTATACATATCCACTTCAGACCATGCACCTTATGCAAACGTCACACACATATCGCGAGGCGGACACCCCGTGCAACCCATAGTAACCATGCAACTCATCCTTTAAACTTTTGTCTTTCCCACGTGGACATCCCACGTGTATGTCCACGTGTACCGGAAAACAAGAATAACGCCTTTCGAAAAGGCGCTATTCTTGTTTGTATTTTCCACGTAGACACCCAATACTATTTACACGAATAGTGCATGCGCTATTCGTGTAAATCGGCTCCAACAAATTCACGTGGAATCCAAATAACACGAATAACGCCTTTTCAAAAGACGTTATTCGTGTTATTTGTCTAACGTGGATCAGACACATGAATAGCGCCTTTTGAAAATGCGCTATTCATGTGTCCACGTAGGCCGAAAATTTTTTCTCCCCTAATAGCACATTTTCAAAAAGCGATTTACCTTATTTGACGAATAAAAAGAAAGCACAACTTATTTTACTCATTCAAATCACTTTTCACTGTACTTTTGTACTTTTTTCATAATAATGGACCGATTCCAAGAGTGATGGTCCATTTATGTTTTGACATTTGACGTGATGATTGACTTCAAACCAAACCAAAGACATGAAAATCAAGTTAGCAAAGTAGTAATTAATCGAACAACACAAAATCAATTAACATGGGTCAATCAATCAAAAAGTATGTACGTGTTATTCATGAAGGTTTAACATATAAGAAAGGACACGTGGCATTAAGTAGGACGTATAGGTATGTAAGTCCATACATGGTGAGGTTGGTGAGGCGTCTATTTGAACACTTCCTTGCGTTTTGTTTTGTTTTAATGGAATTTATGATACATATACTGAGTTTGTTGGGTTTAATTTGTGCTTCATCGATCCATCAGTTAATCAATTGAATTGTTGGTTGAATCTTTCCATTTATTAGAAGTCAAGGTCACGCGGTTCTCTCCTAGAAACTTCATGAATACTCGCCAACTTTGAACCTACACATCAAAAAAGGGTACAAAAGAAAAGGTCAATCACCTCCTTGACCTTGACCACGACATTCTCATGTATAGTTTACGATCTCGTTTGGTTCGTTTTTGTTAACTTACCGTGTTAGTTCAGGATTATCTCTTTGGAGTTAATATTTTTCATATTTGGTTCAACTTTAAACTTGCAGGGAAGTTTCAAATTTTCAAACAATAAAAAATATGAGTTGACATAAATAGTCTTCAAAAAAGAGAGAAATGAGTAATAAAAGAGTCATTAATGAGGGGTAATTGTGTCTACAACTCCTGAGAGATAACTCCCTAGGGGGTGGTGGAGAGATATCTCTCACCCTAGGGTATAAGTTCGGAGATAATAACTTGCAGACAAGTTGGGCAACTAATCAAAATTAATTCACAACTCCTTGTGAATTATCTCTTTTGAGATATCTCCACCTCATACCAAACAAAGCATAAGTATAATGTTTAATTTTTTTTCGTACCTCGAAAAAGTCTTTTTTTTTTTCTATTTTTTTATAATTATGGGTGCCCGAGAATTTTTAAGATTCTTTTACACTTAAGCTCGACTATATATGCTAATGAAAGTCAGGCAATACTCCAACTCCAATGTGACGAGATATGCGTGTATACAAAAGAGTAATAGCGGGGAGAGCAAAAGTGTAAAAGCACAATGTACATTGAACATAGAGCGCTTAATTTGCACTAAGACTTTTAGGCTCGTGTTCGCTTAGGCCCCAAAGCCCGCCCATGCATTGCCTATCAACAAGTGCAATTCAAAAGCTCCAGGCTTAGTGAACAAGTGGTACGCACCCAACCAATAATCTTTTTTTTTTTTTTTAATAAAAAATAAACGACTTGCCTTTATTAATTATGTTTCAAACTTCAAATTTGTATATGACCTCTTACTCATAAATCTCATACTAAATCATTGTGCCGCTGAATTAATTCACCCAACCAATAATCTTGCATTTTAATATTAGTCATTTTTTTGTCAAAAAAAGTATTATAGTCCTTTTAATTAACACAGTTAATGAAGAACTCGTCAAAAAAAAAAAAAAAACACAGTTAATGAACAATGTTTCAAAAAGTGAATTTAATTACAAAAATATATTTAATTTATTCATAGAAGTATGATTCTAATTTCTTAATATACATAAAAATATACATCAATTTCATTGTAAAAAATATACATCAATTCTTCAAAACATAAATCTTCGTATGAATAATCAAAACAATATAAGACAAGTCTCAAAGTCCCTACCAATTACCAATAATTAACAATTGAGACGTTCAATGTCGACTGAAATTAAGCAATGTTGATTCAACATGATAAACTCATAGTAAAATTATATCAATATTGATAAATAAAATTAATCTAGACGTTTTCTTATAATGTTTGACGCATATGAGACTGTTGAGTATTAGATGGCTACAAGCACCCTAGATCCAAGGAGATTGATTCCTCCGATGATGCGTTAAATACGAGTGAACCACATGCAAAGTATTTTTTTTCATGAAGAATTATTGCTTGTATTTTTCTTTCCAGTTTAATGCTATAAATCTGAATTCAAACCAATGACACTCTTCAAGGTATATCTACATGTTGGGAGCTTCTTACATTCAATACAAATTGAAATTATCAATTGATAATACATATTCAGATTTTAACAAATTAGAGACCTACCCTCACCCCTGCGCAACCGCATAGACCAAGAAGAGAGAGAGAGAGGAATGAAGACATGAGAGAGCAATGTGTGTCTGAGCGATTTTAAGGAGATTTTATTTCATCGTGAGAGAGAAAAGTAAGGTTATTGGGTGAGAAGGGGTAAATGTGACATTTCAAATTGAAATTATCAGTTGGTAATACATATTCAGATTTTAACAAATTAGAGACCTACCGCTCACCCCTGCACAACCGCATAGACCAAGAAGAGAGAGAGAGAGAGAGAGAGAGAGAGAGGGGAACGAAGACATGAGAGATCAATGTGTGTGAGCGATTTTAGGGCAATTTATTTCATCGTGAGAGAGAAAAGTAAGGGGTAAATGTGACATTTCAAATTGAAATTATCAGTTGCTAATACATATTCAGATTTTAACAAATTAGAGACCTATCATCACTCCTGCACAACCGCAAAGACCAAGAAGAGCGAGAGAGAGAAACGAAGACATGAGAGAGCGATGTGTGTGAGAGCGATTTTAGAGAGATTTATTTCATCGCGAGAGAGAAAAGTAAGGTTATTGGGTGATAAGGGGTAAATGTGACATTTCATGTTACGAAGGAAAATTTATCTATTCGTGCTTTTTAATATATATAGAGGTAGATATATATATATAGAGATATAAGGTTTAGAGTTCTGATTCTACTCTTCTTCTTGTTGGGGTCTGATCAGTAGTTAATTTGACAGCATATATAATTAAGCATGTTTCTTGTAAAACAAAATTAAGTAAAAGATACTTCAGGGGAATTAAAGTGGTGTAGAGTTTTGTATGTGAAATTTATTACGCATGAAAAGTGTATTCTTGATGAAAAATATACCATGTCACTGTAGACATTTCTACCTGAAATATTGTGTTCGAGTTACAAAGTATATAGTAGAGGCCAGGAGACTTATAAAAGTGCATTCTTTGAGAATAGAGAGACCTAATTAAGCACACACATCATGTCTATTAATGTAATTGAATTATTTGTATTAATTAGGACAAACTGAATACAATATGATATTTTTATTTATAGAGTTTACAATGCATAAATATATAAGGAAAGTAATACCGACATGGATATAGTAATATTGTAAAATACTGTAATCACACAAATATATCAACTTTCAAGGGTGTATTCAATTGAGATTTTAATGGACTTTTGGTTACTTTTAATTACTAAAAAAGTTTAGGTGTATTCAATTAAAACTTTTAGAGAGTTTATAAAAGTAAGGTGTATTCAATGTGAACTTTTATAAACTTTTTAAAAGTCTATAAAAGTTTTGGGGTATTCAATTTAAACTTTTAGAGAGTTTATAAAAGTAACGTGTATTTAATTTTCTGGTGACTTTTGTGGTTTGGTTACAAATCTAGACTTTTATAGACTTTTTGTATAAAAATACACATAAAGAAATCTTTAACTTCTCTTCACTTCAACCCATAAACTTTTAGAGACTTCTAATTTTTGTTGGTTCCCTTATTCAATTAAGACTTCATTGTTCATAAGGTATTTTCTTATCAATTGTTTTTATCAACTTCTCCAACCACTCCACAACTCATAGATTTCACTGCTCACTCATTATACTCTAATGTCTATGTTTATGAAAATGATGTTGTTATTAATATATAAGATGTCATTCTTGCATCATTGTACATTTTTATACGATTTTTTTACAAAGAAGTTTCATTTATTAAATGCATAATTATAATATCAAAAAGTGTAATATTATCATTTTTGAAGAAAATAATCATTTTTTTTTCAAATGCAAGAAGTGCATTTTAATAAATTTAAACAATCATTCTTAAGGAAAAAATATTAATTTTTTTACTTAAGTCAAAAAGTGCAAAATTTTTACACAATGATCTTACTTATTCTTTTTTAGGGCCGTTAAGGGCACCCCACCTTTTCATGAAGGCACTCAGTTAATGTGGGCACAAACCAATTTACCTGGGGCACCCAAAAATTAGACCCGAAATACCGAAACTATCCCTCGTGGAAATCCCCGCCGCACCCCACCACCCCCACCACCACCTTCACCGAACTCCTTGTGGAAGAATCCATTTGTTTTGAACCGACCAGTGAGAGGAATCCCGAAATCGTGTTCTCCGTCCCTCGCCGTGTGTTTCTCCTTCGTTGTACGAGTTTTCTCGGAGCTTGTAGGGTCGGGGGTGTGAGCCGATTTCGTCTCCAAATTAGGGATCGGTTGAAGATCGTCGAATTAAGTTATATTTGGTAGAGTAGTTGTAATGTGTGTGGCGGTTTGTTCAATTGTAAAAAAATTGGGAAATCGTGGTTCTCGGCCACGCGAGCCGAGATCAGCTTGTATCAATCTGTCTCGGCCAAGCATGGCCGAGACAGAAGCTAATATGTTTGGGAACTCGCAGTCTCGGCCACGAAGACCGAAAGAGTTAACAACGTCTCGGTTACGCATGGCCGAGAATACTTCAGTTATCTCGGCCGCGACATGACGAGAGCTACAATTAGTGATAGGTAATGTGGCGTCGGTGGTGTACAACCGAGAATTTCCTCCTACTCTCGGTTGTACACTTCCGAGAGGGTCTCAGTAGGCTCGGTCGTCATAGAACGAGAGTAAGGCGAATTGAAATGGTCAATCCATCTCGGTGGTGTACAACCGAGAACTTGCTATTGGACTCGGTTGTACACTGCCGATGTATTGGACTCTTTGTCGGTCATGGGTGACCGAAAATATGGGTTGTTTCACGAACCTGCTTGACCGAGACTTCAGAAATGGATGAATTTGAACATTACTTTTTGTAAATTTTTTTTGTCCATCCATAAGTAAACAACAATCAAAATACAGCACAACATTTGTATATCCATAGAACATTCGAAAGAATCGGCAAAATTTCTAAATGTTTAGACATTAAGGTTTCTAGGTACAAGCTTTACACTACGGTGTATCTAAATCTACAACGGGTATGGTGGCTTCATCGTAGTTGCAATGGGCGCGATGTCTCGAAATACGAATCCATCTCGCCAACCTTTGGCGCAAATCCTCAACGTACCGATCCCGCGATGGATATAAGGATGGAAACGGTGCATTCACACGCAACTTCACCTATCAAAAGTGAACAGTAGAACATAGAAGATATTGTCACAAACCCGATTAAGGGGAAACAAAACAATTCACAAAAAATCATAGAACTTACCCTAACCCAATGGATATTCCTTTCATTTGTCATTGCAATGATAAGTCGTTGTTGGCAACGACGACGGTGGAGCACTACGTAGAGGTAGGAATGTGGAGGCACTCCCATGCGAGAGGTTGACGAGAATGACATTGAATGCGGTGGATACTAACAATCCCATGTCCGGAAGTGTCAACCATTCTTTGAAAGATGCCCCCACTTGCTTCTCTCGGGCAATGCACCGCATTCTTGACGATCTCGAAACTCGAGCCAAGCACTTCCCGCCAAAGGTCTTCATACCCGATAATCTCATCGTACATCCTTCTACGCACAATCCTCCCCCGTCTACATCGGCAAGTCGAAGCCCGAGGTTATATACCGATATCCACAATTTCCATCGGAAACCACATCGATAATGCCCTCAACATGTGGCAACCAATCCGGTTCTAAGCAATGACCATAAGCCATGTTAGATCCACTTTGCGCGCGTCGACCGGCACGACGCATTTGGGGAACAACCTTGCCTTTCTTCGCCTAGAAGTGGAGGCCTCTTTTGTGGAGTGGGAGGACTCAACTTGTTTTCTCTTCGACACCGCCTTGCCTCCGATTGGAGACCCCGGTGTCCTCCCACCCGCATCCTCAACTTCCCGCTCGCACTCCACAAAAGACGAAAGGCGGACTAATCTCCCCGAGCCGCTGAATTTCAGTCCTCCCACTCGCATCCTCAACTTCCCGCTCCCCCTTATCCAATCTTCCTGCGGTGTCGTGATTGTGCCTCCCACATATAACAGTGACATACCATAAGGAGTCAACATTTTCCTTTATGTTAATAAGGAAAGGGCATCCACATTTCTTCGTACCAGTTGGAGTCATCGCCTTTTCATCATTTCTTGATTTCTTTAAAATTTTGGCCGCTTTCCCTTCCCTACTCTCTCGAGCCGGTCCCCTATATGTCACGGACCTCTCACAGCAAGTTTCACCCTTCCCCTGCGCTTAATGCCCCCGGCATCCGAGCGCTTCGTTACTAACACAAACTTGTTCTCACCACTAATCATTTGAAGCCATGAAATAGCCGCTTCTCGAGAGGGGAATGGCTTACAAGGTGTAAAAGTGTCCTTGTAGTCTGGAAAATTACTAGATACCGGCATTACCTGCAATACAAACAGTGTAACATTATAATCAACCAAAATGTACAGCACAATCACCATAACACCCCAAAAAACAGGTTCTCGGTTGTACATGTCCGATACTTTATTCAGAGTCTCACGTACGACCGAGAGTTACTCAATACTCTGGTCGTACCATACCGTGACCTGCGTGAAACCTCTCGGTCCTCTATGACCGAGACATTACTATACATCTCGGTCCTGCGAGGCCGAAACAATCGCGCACCCAGACAGAAACTTCGGATAACCGCAAAAAAACACAATAAATTTGTAAAATTACCTCAAGTACGACCTCCTCTTGCAAGAAGCATACAATCCTCCATTATATAGTGGAAACAAGTTCGGATTTGAAGAAATTACCAAACCCTACGTTGACAAACAAATCATCATTTTCATAGTTTTACACAACTAAACAGTTCTAAAAAACCATCATATGGTTGTCAAACATTGTTACCTCATTTGTCGAGATGATGTCAATCCGCAAGAATCGATCAACGCCGCCAAACACAATGTGGCTTTGTGGTTCAAGCTTGGTGGTGGGGTGCCCTTTTTCTTTGTCAAAATGGTTTGTGGGGTTTGAATCATTATATATACAGGGGCAAAATGGTATTTTCCATTTTTGCTTGAATTTTTACAAATAAGTTGGGTGCCTTCATGAAAAGGTGGGGTGCCCTTAGCGGCCCTCTTCTTTTTTGCCCTTAAAAGATGATTCATTTACCTATTTGTTTTGTTTATATTTATTTACTTATTTGTTATGTTACTATTTTGATAGTAACTCATTAATATGTATATATGATTTTTTATTAAAATATAAAATACTTTCAAAAAAATTAGTAATAGTTATTAAGAAAAAGCAATATAATTACGCCTTGACCGATCATCAAAATCATGTTTAAGAAGTTCACAAAAGTCACTAAAAATCTTAAATGTTGATAAAAGTCATCAAAATGAAGTTCACGTAAAAGTTCATCAAAGTCTTTAAAAGTCTACGAAAATCTATAAACTTCAAAAAAGTCATCCACTTATAAAAGTAATTAAAAGTCTATTAAAATCTTAATTGAATACACCCCTGTTTATATATGCTGCCTAACAATGTCAAAGCTAATGAAAATTTGTTATTAATTTAATTACCCTAATATATACTACGGTTAATATTTAATTACCCTAATATATACTGCGGTTAATACATATCTTTTCTTTTTTTTGGTAGAAAAAGGGCTTAAATAGGCTTAGGATGACCACCCGGCAGGGTGGCGGAGTGGTAAGAACTTGGTATGTAGGTTTCTTCAAGAGGAGGAAGTCGCGTGTTCGAGTCCTTGCATCAACAATGAAACCATTTCTTTGTGAACTCTCCTGGTCAATGGATTTGATGAGACCGACTTGACTCCATGTGGTAAGTCGTACCCAAAAAGTGCGGACAAGGCCTAGGATGTATCTCCTTTTATTCCTTTAACATCAAAATCAGCAACATAGAAATACTAGGGGGAGTAGTTGTTAACAACTGGAAATCCCCATTACATGCCAATGAATCCATGGCTAATTTATCAGCACACAAGTTATTCTCCCTAAATGTGTGACGCAATCGACTCTCTCCCAGTGCAGAGAACAGACTGCTAATTTCATCGACGAGTGTGTCTCAAACTGAAATTCCCATTACATGCCAATGAATCCTTCGCTAATTTAATTATCTTTTCTTTTCTTTTCTTTTTTCATAGTGCATATATTTAATTTAATTTGGCTATAATTAATATATATATATATATATATATATATATATATCTTTGTCGATCTAATACTTTTAATTTTGCAGCAAGCCTATATTACATGGAGCATCAAAAAACAAAGTTGTGGAAGAAGTAATTTAGGAATATGCACAGATTGAGATAAGAAGAATAGAGAATCAAATAAAAAGAGGGATGCTAACCAATTATGGTTTGATACGAGTTTGAGAGTAAAAGGTCAATGCAACTCTAGTGGGGCCAAGTGGAATATTTTTAATAAAATAAATAAAATAAAAATAAAAATAAAAATAAAAAGGCTTACTATAATCCACTTCACAACTTTTTTTTGAATAAAAAAGATGTATCGACACTGATGAGATTATTGATTACAACGATATCTAACTCATCAAGAGGTTAATTTCATACATTTGGTAATTTAGCTAGCGTATGTACATGTACGGGAAAGCCACTTCATTACATGAGCAGCCTCATTCGCTTGCCTACGAACCTTAAACTCCCAAAAAATAAAACTTCTAAAAAAAGAAGAAAATCGAACTTCCAACTAAGGAAGAAAATATAATACTTCCAATTAATGAGGGATGAAAACTACTTATATATTTAATAAAATAACGAAAAGTATTGATCCAATAGCCGCAAGCACGCCCAAATCCACACACAAGTGTAAATGAAGATGTAGACTAGCTAATTGAAGATTCGATGTTGTGTCAATGTTGCGTCTGATCATTATTGCAAACGGAGAAAACTATTCATTGATCTCGGATCTATTCAGATAAGTTTTATTATTTGACGAACAAAAAAAAAGCGATATCATTAAAGCCACTGTCGATCAAAAGAGAAGATCGACGGTACTGGCTCAAAAACTATATATGATCACAAAGAGCCAACAAATAATTCACTTCACAATTTAATATTAGAACAAGCGTGATAAAATAATGAGAGTGAGTACATAATGTTTGGCGTCTTCATCAATCAAGAATCTAACTAAAAATCAAATTGTGCCCACAACTCCATGTTGGGCGTGGTTCCATCAAAAAAATCTTAAACAATTTGCTCTCCATATATATCTCTCTCTCCCTTTAATTTATTTAAAAAAAAAATAAAAATTGTTGGCTTATTTTTTTGTTTACACTATTTATTTTTATCTTTAAAGATTTATTGCTTAGAGAATAAATCAATTGATTAGTTGAGAATCAATACATAATTAGACATTTTATTGAGATGCGACATGATTATGATGATTTAGATCATAAATATACATACGTGATACATGAATTATCGGTCGTTATTCAGTTCTTTTGTTATATATATATAAAAAAAAAAGTTTGAAATGATGAGAAGCACGTTGAGCTGGTCTCTTGAACGAAGAAAAGGTGGAGGAAGCACATGGAATCTAAGGGAGGGGCGTTTACAATAAAATTTGAAGCCATGTAGTGCAACATGATAATATAAGTGATTTTATTATACATGTCCACAAAAAAAAATAACATGTTAAAATATATTCATTAGTGGTTAGAATTCGTTAGATTATACATTATTTGCTGTTTTTTTATGTTTTAATAAGTATCCAGTTTTTTTGTGTCACTCTAAACTTAGACTCAACTGATCTCACGAGAGTCATGACTTATGGGCTCTCTAACTCCATTACTTTGTAGAAACCAACATATTTTAAAGTTCGATGAAAGCATATATTTTAACTTAGATGGGTTAAAAGATTTTTTTATCAAAATATTACATTATTCTTTAACAAAATGCAACCTGATCTGGTGTTTTTAGGACTCATTTCCTGTAAACAACAATAGTTGCATATAAAGATTAATAAAACCTATAGTTCTTTGACATAATTAACTAATTCTAGGCCACTTCGTCAAAAAAAAAAATTTAATTTAAGTCCATTATGAATCTTGGTAGAATAATCAAAGTTCGTTTGGGTCCTAGTAGTTATACAAGTCTGTCAAGACCCACTAAACCAAGTAGGCTCTATGAGTTTGTTGGGAGTTTAATGACCAACCTAGGTTTGATGAGTCTACTACGACGGGTTAAGTTTGTAACTGAGTTTTAGTAGACTTGAAATTGCTCATAGTGTACGTGTAATTGAGACAAAAATTGTGCTTAAACATACATGAGTTGCTCCTCTTGAACTAGTAGAAAAAAAAAAAAAAAAAAAAAAAAAAAAAAAAAAAAAAAAAAAAAAAAAAAAAAAAAAAAAAGAGTTGGGTGAAACTGTGAAAGCATATCCTTTAATTTAGATTAGTTTAAAAGTATTTTATTTTTTATCAAAAAATTACATTGTTCTTTGACATAATGCGACCTGAATCGACATTTTTTTTATAAGAAAGAAAAAATTGTTTCTACCAAAGTTTGAAGCCATGACCTTAACTCCCAAACATCATACCGAACCATTAGGCCACCCAATTGATTGGTGACCTAAATTGACATTTTTAGTATTTATACATTTTTATTTTTTATTTTTTCAATCATTGTCCATAAAATATGGATAAATCACATTCCAATTGTTTTGACAGAGAAATTGAACCCCTGTACCAATTTGAAGGCCACCACATAAGGTAATAAGCCAAAAGAAAATACTAGAATAACCCGATGACGAGACATTTGAGATGGACATCCGGTAATGATGGATAAATGGATCTGAGTGTCCATCTCGAGTCACCTTAGCATCATTTTTTCATATCTAGGAAAAGAAAAAATGATGCATCATTTTTTCATATCTAGGAAAAGAAAAAAAAATACAAAAAAAAAATGTAATAACAATTAACTAAAAATTTGAAAAACATATCGCATCTTTGGAAAAAAAAGAAAGAAAGAAAGAAAGAAATCCTCTTAATCTAGAACTTTCACATGTCATCAAACCTTTAACCAACAACAAACCCCAAAACAAATAACATCTTTTTTAGTTATTTTTTCAAAAGAAATAAACCAAAACCCATCATAATAGGAAGGAATCCACAATCTCCCAAAATCTCTCCTACCAAAAAAAGTGAAAAAATAAAAATAAAAAATCACATTCCCCCTCCCATCCAATCCAATCCAATCCAATCCAAAGCCAATCCTCCCTCGCCACTTTCAACCTCCTTTTCTTTTCTATATCTTGTTAATGTAATTTTTTTTTTTTTTTTTTTTTTGCTTTCTTAACCTCCCCCCCCCCCCCCCCCCTTGTTATTGTCATTTGTCACACTTGATAGATAGATTAGTCCTGTTTCCAATGCTTCAGCTCTCATTCCCCAACCTTCACCATCACCTCCATCATCAACATCTCCAACAACAACAACAACAACAAAAACAACACATCAAATCTCTCCTTCTTTGAACCTTCTCTCTCTCTCTCTCTCTCTCTCTCTCTCTCTCCACAACAACACCACCACCTATAATTAATTTCTCCAAAAACTATGCTCCCCCCCCCATAACTCCTAATTACATTACAATCACCACCACCACCACCACATGATGAAACCCCACCACCCACCGCCGCCTCCCTCCGCCGCCCCAACCGCCGCCCCAACCGCCACCCCAACCGCCACCAACCGCCGCCGCCGCCCCGACCTCACCCTCCCCTCCCCCAACGCGACCTCTGCCTCGCCGTCCCCCTCCCCCTCCCTCCTCCCTCCGCCACCACCTCCTCCGCCGCCACCACGTCCTCCTCCGCCCCCTCCGCCTCTCCGACCTCGACCGCGAGCGGCGCATCGGGTCCGGGTCCGGCGGCACCGTGTACAAAGTCCGGCACCGGCCGTCCTCGAAAACCTACGCCCTGAAAGTGATCTACGGGCACCACGAGGACTCCGTCCGCCGTCAGATCTGCCGCGAGATCGAGATCCTCCGCGCCGTGGACCACCCGAACGTCGTCCGATGCCACGGGCTCTTCGACCACTCCGGCGAGATCCAAGTCCTCCTGGAATTCATGGACGGCGGGTCCCTCGAATCCCTCCACCTCACCCACGAGCCCTCCCTCGCCGACCTCTCCTTCCAGATCCTCTCCGGCCTCTCCTACCTCCACCGCCGCAAGATCGTCCACCGCGACATCAAGCCCTCCAATCTCCTCATCAACGCCAGGAAGCAAGTCAAGATCGCTGACTTCGGTGTCGGCAGAATCCTCGCCCAGACCATGGACCCCTGCAACTCCTCCGTCGGCACCATCGCTTACATGTCGCCCGAGCGGATCAACACGGACCTCAACAGGGGAGTCTACGACGGCTACGCCGGGGACATATGGAGTTTCGGGGTCAGCATATTGGAGTTCTATTTGGGGAGGTTTCCGTTTGCGGTGTCCAGGCAGGGGGACTGGGCGAGCTTGATGTGCGCGATATGCATAGCGCCGCCGCCGGAGGCGCCCGGGACCGCGTCGAGGGAGTTGAGGGAGTTTTTGGGCTGTTGTTTGCAGAAGGAGCCGGCGAGGCGCTGGACTGCGGCGCAGTTGTTGAGCCACCCGTTTGTTCTGCAGAGTAGTCCTGGTGGCGGTGGTGGTGGTGGTGGTGGTGTTGTTAATGGTGGTGGGAGCAGAGGTGGGCCGGTGGTTCAGATCGATCGAGGGCACCTTCTTCATCACTGAATTGGTAATGGGTGGTGGGTTGCCCTGTTTTTTGACTCTTCTTCTTCTTCTTCTTCTTCTTCTTCTTCTTCTTCTTCTTCTTCTTCTTCTTGCTTTGTTGTTCTTGTTGTTGGTTGATTGATCTGACATTGGGATTGATTGGATTGAATTGAGGGGGATTCAGTGAAAGTTGTGATCTTTAAGAGTTTTGGAGAAATGGGTGTTCTTGATAAGACCATTATCTATACCCAGAAAATGGGGAGGGTTGCGATAGGTTGACAACCAGAGTAAACTTTTGTGTTTGTTTGTGAAATGGGGTGTTCTTGATGAAGCTCATCATCTATACTTGGAAAATGAGGGAGGGTAGCGACAGGTTTGATGACAAACAAACTTTTGTATCTGTTTATGAAATGGGTATTCTTGATCAATCTCAAACTCTTTGATTATCATCCCAAGTTTGAATCTTTTTTTTTTAAAATTAGATTTTTGTCTTTTTTTTTTTCTCCTTTCTTTTCCATCAAAGAAGATGAAGTAGGGTTATATTTGGTTGATTTTGTTATTGTAAAATTTTTCAACCATTTGGAGTGGTCATAGATTTGATGGGATGGAAGGGATTCATATTATGAAAGAGAAGGAAGGATCAAAAGAGCTTTGTAATTGATCCATTTGTATGCATTAGTCTCTCTCTCTTTGTTTTAATGAAAAAGATATGGAAGTCCAAATTCTCAACATTAATCTTTGCTTTTCTTCACTTTGTTTATGTTGTTGGTCTTATTTTGGCTTATGTAGTAGTAAATTCTAATTGTTGCTTTGGAGAGAGAGAGAGAGAGAGAGAGAGAGAGAGAGAGGACCCAATTTGGTATGAACAAGAACAGGTCTTGGATCATGTAGGGGGAATATTAAGCAAGTTTTCATGGACCATGGTTATTCAAGGCAAGCTAGAAAGCAAGATGTTGAGTTTTGCTGCACATTTGTGATTTGTTGAGCACCAATTTTAGAGGTATAACTCTCAAAATGTGTACCCAGTTTGAGTGGTGGCTAGGTCTCACTTACAGACCACTTGACCATCAATGCCTCTTTTGCATTTCTATGTATGTAATGTGGGGGCCTCTCCCTCCCCCTTTTAGTGTTTTCATTATTGTGTTCTTGTGCCATATCTAACTATTTATGTTAATAAAACTAACGTGCTTTTTGGTCATTAGTCCTTGAAAGGTAGAGACATCACTTGAACAAGAACAAATTCAAATGAGCTTTAGATGTTGTTATGCATGTTGGTCCAAATGTGTAGTTAACGTCTCAATTTAATACACCTGATGGCGTGCATTCAAAATTCTTTAAGTCCTTCTTAATCAATATCAGGATAACAAGAAAGCAGGGTGGCTAGAATCGTTGGAAGGGGTTTTTGGTGATGCCGCAGCTGTGGCTACAAGCATCGCCGTCGCCGGTGGCTCTAAGTAGTGAGAGGTGGTTCTGTGGAAGGGAAAGGGTGTTCGAAAATGTCAAAGAAAGGGTTTTCGGGGTAGGATGATATGCGGCGATGGAAATGGCTTTATGACGGTGTTGAGAGAGGCAAGTTCAGCGGCGATAATGGAGACGACGGTGTTGGTGAAAGGGGCATAGTTGAGATCTGTATTTTGGTGGGGGCGAGACGCCTCGAAGAGGAAGAGATCAAGAGTCCCTTTCTTGTTGTAGATCTCATTGTCATGTGATCTTTCTGTAATGGTGTTTTTTGGGTGGCCTTCTTCTTTGTCTGCTTCCTTCCCATTAGTGCTTTTCTTATGTTACCTTTGGAGATGATTTCTTTGTTGAGACCTCTTCTAAGGGAGTGTTTTTACGTGATTGTTTACTGTTTATTTAGACTTGTAGATCTTTATTTGGTAGTTAATTCAAGTCCATTGATCTTAGTAGAATATTTTAATTCCACTATGAATCATGTTAGTTAGGCAGGCTTGTCTCCTTGTGACCAACTTAAGTTTCATGTGCATTATGACCAAGTAAGTCTTCACATCAGTAAGCTTCGTCATGTGGTTCTAGTGATATGTATGTATTGTCATTGGTTTCAAATGTAGGAAGAAGGTCCTAATGCCTAATGTCACACTTTCAATTTCACAATCACAATCGCATTCACAACTAAATTAATAACAGTTATTTTGAACAAATATGATTAATGTAACTTTATTAAGACAATTGATTCTATGTTTGGTCCTATATCGAGCCACAAAAGATTAATGAAATTTCTATTTTTCTTCAAAAGAAAAATTGATAATATTTGACGAATGGGGTAAGAATGTGTTTTAAAACATGGTTTCAATACATATTTTATTCTGAAGAACGAGTCTACACCTCTTCTCACTTGCTTATGATGCAATGCTTTGAGTCCAATTCAAAGCCATGCAGAAGAAAACCGTGCGTTTGGTCCTGCGAAAGCCTCAGTTCAACAGATAGATCACATCCAACATTTTTCATGAATTTCAACTTCAATTGATGAGTCTGCCTTCTCATAAAACAGGCAGAAATTTTGACAGGACTTCGACATATAGAACAGTAGTAAAGTTATAACTTAAAAAATCCTTGACATAAATATCTACATAGGGAGAGAAGTGTAGTATCCCCATTTACTCAAAACATAACCTATCAACTCCTAAGTAACATCATTTATTTACTCTAACCTCTTATTATTTTGTGTCACCAGAAAGAGACTAACGATCTCTGTATCCGTTCTAGTAAGCCAACTACATAAGTGGCGATGCGCATCTTTTCTACAAGGCGTTATGAAAAATCATCTCCGCGAGTTCCTGCAAAATGTGGGCAACTCAAGTTCAGTACATTTTGTTTTGAGAAATATTAAAGTAATTGCGTGCTAGAAGAAATTTATTCAGAAAATTTACCTGCTTGGCAGAAGCGACCTTCGGCTCTCCCCACTCCAAGGCCTTCTTTTCAAGCGTCTCAAAATCTGCCTTCCCAGCCTGCGGAAGGAATAGCAAATAGATAAAAAGGCCGACAAGGAAGGAAAGATATTCGTTCCAAAGAGAATAGGACGCGGGAAAAAAAAAGTAACCGACCTCTATCAGAGCTCCGAATTCTGTATCAAAACTTGAATATCGCTTGCGAACGAGCTCCTCCAATGAACCATCCTATTTTGACAGGAAGAAAACCTTATTGCGCTATACATGGAGAAAACAAACAACATAAAACATGCAAGTCAAATTAAGAGGGTTCTCACCTCAATCAACTTGGCTACATTTCGAAGCCCACGGGCCATTGTATCCATTCCAACTATGTGAGCAATGAACAAGTCCTCAACGTCCGTGCTCTCTCTTCGTCTGCAAAATGGACCATCAAATAAAATTGGCTCCAATATTATATAATATATTTAAGTTTCAATTGACTTAAATATTTGCTTCGTAAAAAAAAAAGAATATACTGACAATTTAGCGTCGAAGTTGAATCCTCCTGGTGCAAGACCTCCCTGCAAAACAAAAGGAACACCTCAATGAGATCATTTCAAGAGAGGTTTGCATTTATTTAGTTTAACGTCATATGGTCGTAAACACATACATTTCTGACCACACTAAGCATAACTAAAGTAGCCTCTCCAACGTCGGTAAGGAACTGATCTGTATCCCAACCTGCATATAAGATTCACATACAATCACATGTTGGTCTCACAATTATATTATTTTACAAACACAGATTTACGCAGCAATAATAGTTTATGTGGAGCCTGTACCAATCTGAGGATCGCCAGTGTTTGCATCAATATTTCCTAGTAAGCCATTGATTCTTGCAGTCTCAAGTTCATGGTGACAGCTACAAAGAAGTACATAGCAATTTTCATTCAGCTGAATTCCCACCTATCTCATCATTGAAAAGCTACATATACACGAAGGAATTCAAGGTTTTCAACTTAAAGAGCAGAGAAGAAACAAACCTGTGTCCAGATAGGGTGGCATGATTGCACTCAATGTTGAGCTTGAATTCTCCTGCAACAACAAAGGAAAAAAGAAATCAGAGCTAGGTAAGATCAAGCGAGATTTCAACAAATAGATCCGATAATAATCATCAAGACATGATAAGATTTTAATAAAACTAAAATGAACTCATCGAATAATATCAATAAGACTATATGCCTGTGAGGGACGGAATACTTTCTCCATTGTTTATGCGATCATTCACACTCCAAATTAGAAATAAGGCAATAAGCTCGCAAAGCCAGCAATAATTCCTAAATTCAAGTTATTGATTGTACTCCAGCAAGCTAGTCACAAAATTCAGCGACTCAAGCTATTATTAAGGTGAGTACATCGCTTAATACTAACTAATTCCTCAAGGTTTCACCCAATCTTTGATGTCGTCATATGACATACTATCCAGACCACAAATAACCTGCCAACTATCTAGGAACTATTAGCTTTTACTTTATATTGTTAATTCGTGTCTACTGTTAACAATCTGTTGACTCAATTTTTATCATTTCAGATCAGCTAATGTTGAGATTGGCAAGGATAAGTGATTTTCTTTACGAGTTTAACTATATATCAGCACCAATCAGATGATAGTTCTACAGCTTTTTTGAATTTTAAATGAGAGAGTGTAATGAGGCATGACCAGCACATCATTAATATTATGGGGAAAAGAGACAATCACCAATAAGGCCGTATTTATGTAGAAAAGCGGCTGTTGTTGCAGCATCCCAGTCGTACCTATTCGACATGATAAATTAGGTTTATAAAATATGACACCAAAAGAAAAATAATAATTGAATTAACCAAAGACAAATCATACTGGTGCTTAGTTGGCTCTTGAGGCTTGGGCTCAATCAGTAGAGTCCCTACAATGCGAAATTAAAATATCAGTCATCAGATGTGGAGAAATTTTAAAATGATGGGAAGGAAGAAAAGAAACAAGTCTATAATGCTCTTCCTCCAAGACAAACAAGACTAAAATCAGGTCGAATCACTGAAATAACTGTTTAAGATTTACCATTGTACCCAATCTTCTTCTTGTAGGCGACAGCAGCTTCAAAAAATCTTGCCTGTCACATAAAACATTTGTTTTATTCAAATCCATCCGTTCAAAGTATTTTAAATGAAAAGGCAACTCAATATCAACATAATGTTTCCATTGTATAACTAAATTCAATAAAAGGATAAATATTTAAAAAATGAACTAAATTAATTGATTCCAACCGAGCGTCACTTTCTATGCCAAAATGGCATTCCACTATTCACCAATGCTATTTTGGCGAATGCCATTTTGGCATTGGCTTTCTTTTTCAACTTCTTTCAAGACAAAAAAAAAAAATGCCAGTCTCTATTATCTTTTTTCTAAAATAAAAATGTTTTTCTCAAATTTTTTATTAGTCATATAATTTATTAAAATTGATTCAAATAAATAAGTACAAAGAAGAGGAATAGTAAATAGAGTTTTAGTGTTGAAAAAGAGTTCGTAAATTGAGAAGAAATAGAGTTTGAAGTGACAGGAATTGCAAAATACAGTGAAAAATAGAGTTTGTGGTAGGAGATGCTCTAATAATTTTCCTTTTTTTTTCTTTTGAAACCTAGAGATGCTCTAGCAATAGAATTAGGATCTTGTCACAACTTTTTCAATAAATTACATTTGCCACAATTTTCTATCTTGGACTATCATCAAAACTCACAAACATGGTAACCGCAGTTAAGTATTATGTAGTATGGATAGCAAAAAGGTATCAGTTAAATCGTTAATAGATTCCATTCTTGGGAATTGATTCAAATGAAAGATTAAAGAGATTACCAAGTGGTCAAGCTCCCTTTTCATATCTGTGTTCAACAGAGTCTGGTAACCTTCCCGTCCACCCCAAAACACATAATTTTCTCCACCAAGATAATGAGTGACCTATTTAGAACAAAGATGATAGAAAGTTTTGAAACATGTCAAAATGTTAGACACATATAATAGAAAAACAATTGTACAAGAATGGCACATGATATACCTCCAAGGCTTTCTTAACTTGAGCTGCCGCATAAGCATATACAGCTAGTTCAGAACTGCAAGCAATTTTGTATGCATAAGCATTCAAGCAGAATAAAATAATATTAAAGGCTAAAGCGAAAAAGAATTGAAAATCCACTACCTAGTGGCTGCTCCGTGCATGTAACGTGGATGTAAGAACAACTGAGCAGTGCCCCATAAAAGATGGAACTTCTTCCCCTGGAGGATTATTTGTCACACGAAAAACATAAATCAAACAATACATACATCCAAAAATCACAGCAAATGCACCCAAGAGACAAAACATATTATTATCACCAATACAGTTTAACATGTCATCAAAGTAGAATGTATGAAAAAAGCCAGTACAAGCAACCTAACATCAAAAGCAAAAAGGTATTTTTTAAAAATCAAATCAGTATTTGATCTTATGATAATTCAATAATTTTTTTTTCTTTCCTCGTGTGACCTATGCTGCATAACAGAATAAGAGAAGAAGACCTATGCTCTTTCCCCATCCAAGCGAAACACGTGGTTATTTTTCCAACAAAAGGGAAGAAGGTATAGAAGTGGAGTAAAAGGGGCCTTCTTTTCAACCTTATTGCTGTCAAATGGAATGTGATTATGTCACAGGATAATAGTGTAGGCAGTTTGGGTTCTCTTCCAAATCCTTGTAACCATGTCTACATACACAAAATTATGCCAGTCCTCTTAAAGACACAAGATTTACATCGCAAATGAACCAAAACAAAAGAAGAATGAGCGCGACCAAGCAAGTTTTATCGATCAAGAGAAGTTGAAAATATGTTTAACCCGAATTTTAGATACAAGGCATATACAGTGACATACAAAATTTACTTTAAAAGAAAGCAGTAAAAGAATACTGCGACCTAGAACTAGAAATTGAGAGGCATCAAGCACATGTAGAGCCAAATGACGGCAATAAAAGACCACAGAGGAAGAAATAAATAAAATATGATCTACAGAGCAAGAACAAGTTGTTATATCAAAACCAGATTAACTTCAATTGTCTGGTGACATTACCTGAAGTTCTTTTGCGAGTGCCACCACTTCATCTAAGTTCGCATTACTTTCCTGAGATAAACATAATATGAGATATAGAAACATCATTACAGGTATCCTACAATAATAAAATGGGTGCAGGAATACAAAGCAATACTTCTCAAAGAGCAGTACTGCTGATAATCAAAACTATCAAAATGCAAATCCACAGAAAGTTACGAAACCCCTGTGCAGGGTTGGTGCCAAACTCAAATTAAAAGAAATATTTACAGCTTAGAAAGAATTCCATACCAATTAACAGACCAAACTAAGGAATCCACTGGAACGAAATTCTCTTTCATGTTGAGTAGAAACTCTTAAGAGCAATTACATTAAAACGAACAAAATTATTAAAAGAAGAATAATAAAAGAGAGCAACACCCACCTCAATAGTTTTTCCATCAGGAGCAATGTCCCTATCGTGAAAGCACCAAAACTCAACACCAAGCTTCTCCATAAACTCAAAATTTGCTCTCACTGTTTCATCACGGAAAGAACATTAAATCTCTTGATCTAGTAGTTCAAACTAAATATCACTTTCATTACAATTCTTACGTCTTCTTTTTGCCATTGCCAATGAATTAGTACCGTCTTCCCATGGCCAGAGCTTTGTGGGGGCACCAAATGGATCTGCTCCGGTACCACGGAAAGTATGCCAAAATGCAACACTAAATCTCAACCAATCCTGCACGTTAAAAGTAATCTTCTTAGTAAATTATTCCCAGCGCTCATATGTTAGCAAAAGACAGAATATTGAATCAAACCTTCATTTTCTTGCCAAGAATCTCTTCCTCGGCATTGTACCATTTGAACGAAAGCGGGTTCTTGCTAGAAGGACCCTAAACAAATAGAAAGAAAAAAATAACAACATCAAATGATATAATAGTTGGATATTCTGATATTCTTCTACAATCTAATCTAATATACCGCGTCCTTGATCTTCACTATTTTGAACGAAGGGCATCCCACATTGAGCTCTCTCGGGTCAATAGTTTGTAACATTATCCAATATCTTAAGGCCATGAATTCAAATCTCACCACTTATCTACTGAAAGAAAATAAGCGGGCATCTTTACCTCGTACTTAATATGCGAAATGCCGGGGAAGAAGTCCCCTTCCCATTCACCATCACATTTACTCCCATTATCAGCAGGGCAGGTTGGTGGAATAGCATCAATCTGACCAACAGGTTCTTCAGTAAGTATTTAAAAAATACCATGAAAAATCACAGACAATAAAAAAAAAAAAACAAATGTAACTAAATTTCTATCAATACTTACAACTGTAACAGACACCAAACTTAAACAAACAAGCACCAAAATCTTGCTACACCTCATCTTTCACTCTTAAAGAACTCCACCAAGTCTGCAACACAGAACATAAAGTCAAAAAAATCAAAACTTTTATCTACACAAACAGTACCCACAAACCCTAAATTAAATCTCCTCTAATTCTTCAATGCAAAACCCTAAAAGGGGTTTTTAGGGCACCAAAAAAATTGTTTAAAAATCAGTACACACCCAGAAAAGGCAATCCTATCTAAACAATCAACAAACACAAAAAAGGGAAATCAATCAGAGAAAGAACATAGTGCATTCAAACTGAACAACAAGAAAAAACCATCAAAAACAAAGGGAAATTCAACTTATTCACGTAAATCAATCACTGTGATCTTCACAACACAAAGTTTAAACATCAACAATTACCAAAATCTCAAAAAGGGCATTGAAGATCAACGAAGACAATCAATAAAAGAAGAAACTTTGAGAGTAAAAGAGAGTGGAAACCTAGAATCAGAGATGATGATAATGAAGAAGTGTTGTTGGGAGAAGAAGAGATAGTCTCCCCGTAAAATAAGGGATTGCGAAGGAACAAATCCAGTTCAAAAGGTAACCAATTTATATTATACTTTCAGTGATGTCTATCTAGTTGGTATTTTTATGGGAAACACTACGATAACGACACACTCCCAACACGCTTTGGGAACCGTGTTATATGCCTCAGATAATATGAAGTCGTCGATCGAGGTAAATCTGACGGTTTTTTGAGATTTTTGTACATTTTTTGCGTATTACGAATTGCGATTGTTTTTCTAGAGTGGCCTTTTTTTGTTCTGGTTTTATCCAAAATAACGTAGGTTTTAGCTGGATAGCTTATCCATTAAATAGAAACTAAGAGTCGCAAACCGTTATCAAACGGAGGGTTCATGGTTTGGCCATTTTGCAAACCATCACCAAACTACGAACCATCAAAATCGCAACCAAATCGATAAGGTTTGCATAGTTTGGTCGGTTTGGTTTGACGATTTTCACGCGACACATTTTCAACAAAAAAAAGTCACGCATTTCATACAAGTCCATCAACAAAATATATGTTCATCCTAGGGATGCAAATGAGTAGGGTAGGAGATGGGGACCTCATTATCACACCCATACCCACGAAAAAACTTATCACCATACACGTACCCATATTCATCCTGGATGAATTTTCATACTCATCCCCATACCCGTCAAATCCCCGTGGGTATAGGGAATCTCCATGGGTAAAATGTTTTACTCATTACATTCTCCAATGAGGATCCACATAAAGATTTTCATTGGGATTTTTTGTGGGGATGGGGAATCCTCGTGGGAATTTTTTTTCTCATTCCATTTCCCATGGGGATCTACGCGGGATTCTCAAAAAAAAAAAAATTGTAACAAATAAGGTGTCAAATATACATACACAACAATAGTGTAGTGATACAAAAAAACAAAAAAATGTCAATAAGTTACAAATTCATAACATGTATATATATATAAATTATATATAAAGTCAATAGCACTAAGGGCCCCCCTAAATAATTAGGATGATTCTATAAATAAGGTTTTGCTATTTTTCTCATTTGATCCTATTTTTTCAATACCTTTGATCCTAAAATTCCAAAATATAAATATAGTTGCAAAAAATTCAAAACAAAACATATAGTTATTAATTAACCAAATAAATTAAAACTATAAATCTCATTAAGATGTTTTTTGTTATATGTATGAGTGTTTCGGAGTGGAAACTATGTAATATTTATATATAAATAATAAATATTATATGGTGTGTAAATTGATATACGGGGATTTTCATAAGTAGATGGGTATCTTCGTGAGGATTACTCGTGGGGATCCATATTGATATATTTCACTACCCATACCAGTACTCATACTCGTGTGGGTATGAAATTGTGTACCCATCTTCACCTTCATCCTCATTTAAAATTCTCATACCCGTACCCGTCAGGGTAAATCCCCATCACCCGTGCCCTACCCATTTGCATCTTTATCATCCACCAAAAACACAATGAAACACATGAACTCAATCAAAATTATGAATCTAAGTTCATTTCAAAAGTTAAAATAACATGAAAAAGCTTCAACTTTATTCCAATTCATTCCAAGTTTTGGAGTGGTTTTTGTGGTTTGGTGAACGACGGTTTTCTGTAAATGAAAACCACCACCAAACCGCTAAATCACGATTTTTAAGTTTTCTAAATCGCCCCCAAACCGCAAGTTTAAAAAATAAAACCAGACCATGCAGTTTGGACGGTTTTGCAGAGACCAATACCCACCCTAATAGAAATGTATACCCTAAAATAAGATATTGTGATTGATGTGACACAATAAAGTCATATGTGGTTAATTAAAAAAAAAAAGAGTCACGCGAGGTCACATGAGTCAAAACTTACAAATTCGATGGGAAAAGTATATTAGTGTTAGGGATCGGCTAAATTGACCTCACTTCTTGCTGAACATACTGTTGGGGCATGTGCCCTAGGTCAATCCATTAACTGTCTTTATGAATACTTTTAGTTAATAAAATAAAGGATTTCATTTGCTATTTATTATAATTAATTTGCATGTTTACATTATAATAAGATCCATGGGTATTTACAGAAATATCCTAAATGTCCCTAGTCGATCATTATACTGTGAACTATAATGAATTAAGACTAGTGTAAGTCTTGATTGATGATCATATGATGATTATACGTATAGGGATATAAATCAAGATCACGAGTACTTGTTAGGGAACAAAGTATCTGGACCAACCATTATGAGAACATCACATGGATTAAGTCATAGTTGTTTCTCATGATAGGTATATTTTTTTAGGTCCTCGACTTGAGATTACGAGAGACTTCAACATTAGGAACACAAGTGATTTGACACAATCAAACGTTGTCTTTAAGGACGATCATAAAGGTTGTGATTGGGTTTGTGTGAGCAATGTGATGAAGTTGTATAATCGAGATAGAATTTGTCCCTCTCATATAAAGAGAGATATCCAAAGTGGATCCTCGATGTGTTAGATCTGTTAAAAGCGCCTAGTCTAAGTGAATTGATATTGATCAATGTCACTTGAATTTTTCAGTCTACCTAGAGATCGAGACTAGTACGATTGAACATGTTGGATGACAATTCCATGCCTCATGTTTGATCAAAAGGATATCGTGTGACAAAAGGATGTTATATATACTATTGATTAGGTTGTATCGATTTGATATTCGTACAACTTGGGTAGTCATAATGTCTTGCTAGAGGTCGCTTATGACTTGTATACCAAAATGTGTTTTGGTACACTGCCAACGTTGTATGAGCCTATTGGGTCGCACACTAAGAATGGTTTTGCGAGATTTTAAGATGGTTCAGAAAAACGAATTTTATATGATAAAATTCATGACATAAACGTCCTTGTGGTGTATTACACTTATACTTCTTTAAGTAAGGGTATATGTGTAATTTACTTAACCGTCTATATACAAGGGTTGTATAAATAGACATTTTAAGTTAGAACACATAGATGAAAGATTAAGAGCCGAAACTCTATTTTCGTTTCAGAAACGAATTAGGGTTTTCTTGTACGCTCTGGATCGTTTTGGAGAGAAACAAAAAGGTTTGGTATTCTCTCGAAGCTAGCACTTTGAATCTCGGCCGCCGTTCGTGTGTGGACTGCTAGTAGAGGGCGTTCGTCGTTGGCAGCGCCTTAGAGATCGATCAACCTTCAGAAAGGGCGACCGAGGTATGATTAAGTTTTCATGGTTTAAACGTTTTTAATGGAATTAGATTCGGATCCTGTCGGGGTTTTTGTCAAAATTGTTTTGTAATTTCCGCTGCGTATGAACCCCAAAACCCAACAAATACCTCGGTGATTTTTTTTAATGAAGATACTGGAGTGACTTTTTTGGGACACTCAAAATGGATACTCGGTCGTTGGTGTCCATTCAATACACATCGATTTGTTTACGCACGAACATCAATACGGAAATGAATAGACATCAATAACAAGATGTCTATTCCGCGTGTCCTAAAATGGATGCATGAAATGACATTGGTGCCCTCCATATAAAAGAGTTTTTTCTCACCATACTCCAAGGATGAACGAATAACCAATTTCGCATATCTCCCTCCCTCGAATCACAACCTCATTTTCAGCCAAACTCCAACGAAAATTTGGGTGAAACCACAATGATTCGACGCGCAAATCCATTTTTTTACCTTTTTTTTCGTTCGATTTGTGGGTTATTTGAAGTTTTTGGTGGTTGTTTGTCACGGCCCAAATTTCTAACCTCCGTTTTAATTCCTTAATCGGGATCATCGACCCTTGACGTGAGACCTACACCGTGATACGCGCACCGACCGAGGCACGTGACCGAGGTATATCGTTTTTTTGTATTGATGTGTGCCTAGTGTTATGTATTGTGTAGACTTACTAAGTCGGTTCGTACAGTTGTAGGCGTCGAGACGAGAGCGGGGGACACGCCTCGAGTAGCGTGCGAGCCGGGGAACCGGGTAGTTAGCATTTTGGTAAGTCTTATTTAATACTAATATGAAATAAAGAATTACTTATAAGCCTATGGTTGTGTTTGTTAATGTAAATCAAATTAAAGGCATATAGTTGAGTAAATTAAATAGAAAGCATAGGATTGGTCTAGAGATACACATTGGCACATCTAGGAACTAGGTGAGTAATGAAATGATGTCACTTGAGGTTGAGTTAGTGGGAGTTAGTGGGATATATGGCAAGAGGTGGACCATTAGATGTTCCTCGGGATACATAAATCCATAGAGATCAAAGGCTAAGAAGGAACATCGTCTTAATATATAATATTAGTGATCAAACAACACAAACCAAATCACTCATTCATTTTTGTTGGAGAAGAAGAAGGAATTGCTGGAGATGAGTGAATCATCAAGGTGCTGAAGGAATCCATGGGAGTTGGTGAGAAATCTTCAAGCTAGGGTGCTACATCAACTAGGTACACATCCTTTTAGTTGAAATTAGAACAAGTTCTGGTTTTAGGCTAATTTCATATGGTAGATGATTGAGTGTTTGCAATTGATTTATATATTTAGATTCATCATTTCAAGCTGATAATCCAGCTATATTGAAGTTCTTAATTTGGTTTTGAAATTATAAAGATATGAATTTTTGAAGTTGCAACACCAAAACTAGAATTATGCATGTTGTATTAGGAATCAACTTGGGTAATTTGGTAATAATCTGCCCATTTTAGATCCAAATTGATCCAAACTAGTGGCATTTGAAAGCTTATTTAAAGTGGAATAACTTTGCTTAACTGAAGGTATTTTGATTCAAATGTTTTTATGTCCAAACATGCTCTACAAACAGGTACTGGAATTAAAAAGGAAAGTTTTGAAACTAAACTTGTTAAGGGCATAACTCCCTAACTACTTATCCAAATGAGCTGATCTTTTAGTATGTTGTATTTGGGTATATTTTCTGCCTTGTGACCAAAAATAACATTTTTAGGAACTATAGATTGGGAGAAATAGATTTTCTAAGTCCGCTGGTCGGATTAAATCTCAATTAGACCTATGTTTAGTAAAATCATGATATCTCTTTCATTTTAAATCAGAATTTTGTAAACTAAACATTTCCAGAAAGCTAAGAGAGAGACCAACAATAATTGTACCGATGGAGGATTTGGATATTTCGACCATTTCATGCCTAAAAGTGCGTTAAGATGTAGGACTGAAATTTAAACTTAATTTAGTCTTTAGGGGCTGATTTAGGAAGATTGATTTAAAGTCTATTGAACCAATTTGAATACACAATAAACACCACTAAATTGAGCTTAAACCCACTATATTTGAACTAATGAGACACCTAACTCAGGAACTTAGGAAAATGGTACGGGAGAGCGAATACAAGATTTGGAGTATCGGAAGGCCAGTAAAGCTAGGACTTTACTTTGTTGTTGTGAGTATACCCAATGGCAACTTTACTTGGCATTTCATTTCTATTAATTGTTGTCCTTGCATAGTCCTTTTGACTATTTTGTCTTTGCATTCTTATATCATGTGTTCTTTGTGTCTATGCTCACTTGATGAGTCTAGTTTGCATGATATCAATTCATTTGATTTGATTCATTGATTCTATCCCATGTAATGTATATTCTTGTTGTTTTAAATGTGAATTGAATGATAAATAGCATGCTATTAGGCTAGTGAATATCTTATAAATGTCTAAGAGGACTTGTATTCCTTATTTGTTTAGGTGTGTAGATGTGCTTATGCCTTGACAATCTATACTTGGTATTTCTTGAAATTTAGAAAGTAGTTTTTGCATTTAGGTCCCGTACTCGATCGATGTGTACGCGACTCACGGGGTTAGAGTCCCTGAGGATGTCGGCACATGTTACCTGACACTATATGACACTCGGGGTTAGAGTCCCTGAGGTGGTCTACACACCGGGGTAAGAGTCCCTGGTAACACTTGGGTTAGAGTCCCTTGTGCTATATGATTATTGAGTCGAGTGACATGTTTCACCGCCGATGGGACCTAAATCACCACTACTTGGCCTAGTGTCGTATCACTTGTTTAACTCGATATTTACTCGCATATGGTTTATTTTCCAGGTTTCCCATTTATATGCTTTTAAATACCATTTGAATATTTGGAAATGCAAATTAAACTTGTCATCTGGGAGTCTTGTTTTATTCTTGTACTCACCGTCTTTTTTATGACGGTGGGTGCAGAGTCGTCTACCAAACAGTAGGGCAATGAGAAGATCGACGATTATCCCCGAACTGCGACGCGCACGTCATCGCATCGATTGTAGGTCTTCTTTTAGTATTTTGATTGTATATGTTATATGTCTTTCAGATACTATTTGAGGTTGTATATTGGGTTGAACGTTAGTTCCCCGACTTGACTTAGACTATTTTACTGTTTCAATGCATTTTGAGGACTTTATATATGTGATGTCATTTCCTGGTTTTCCACACTTAGGATTTTATAAATGGCTTCCGCGTAAGTTACTAATTGCTTCCGCATAATCAATAAGACTTCCGTTAATTGATTAATTTAATAAAAAGTTTTAATTAACTCTAAATTTTATAAACTGGTAGGACTAGTGTATTACTTATCCCGAACACGAGAAAACAGGCGTATAGGTTGTAAAGGCTGACTAATACGTAGTTAAGTCATGCGTGGATATGATTAGGGCTTAATTACTAGATTAGGTCGGGCGGTGCCCTAGATTAGGAGAGGGACCGTCACATTGTTTGACTTGATTTTATGTTGGTGTTAGGGCTTTGATTTGAGGGTCGAATTTCACATTTTGAAACAAAAAATGACGATGGAATCGAGAACACCTAGCAATTCGAAGCACAACGAGGTAAATTTTGTTCGATTTGGTCAATTAGATTAAGATTTCGATTATCAATTGGGGCGTTTCAAACAGAAAGGTAGCACATGGTCGAGATCTTGCAGGGAGTCAACCGAGACCTCTTCAAAGGTCTCGACCCCGTGCTACCGTCATGTTCGAAACGCCCCAACCGAAAATCTAAACCTTAATCTGACCAACCTAAACGAACAAAAATACAACAAAAACATGCACAAACACACGAGTAACAAAGCCCATAAATTGTCTTCCCTTGTTGGAAGTTTTGTTTATCATTATATAGTTTTAGTAGCTTTGTGTACCGTCACGTATTTCAAATGTTTGTAGAGAACAGTGCATGATTGTCACACTATTTCAATAATACAGTCGCATTCATAACTAAATTCATGACAAATTGATGTTCTTAACATTAGCAAATCCATGTACTTTTACTAAGACAATTGATTCTATATCGAGTTATGTATCGAGCTATTAATAATTAATAAAATTTATATTTCACTTACAAAACCCAGACTTTTGCAAAAAACATAACAAATCAAGATTCAAGCTTACAACTTCAGCTTTCACTGTACCTTCTCGCTCCTAGAGGATCCACGACACTAGATCCGGCTTTGTTTGATGGACCAAAATGCTCCTTCATAAACTTCTTTTATAATTAATGGAGATGGAATGAAATCCATAATTCATATACTTCATAAACTTCTTTTTAACATTAGCAAATCCATCTACTTTCTCCTCCTAGAGCAAGCCATTTTGCACACCCATTGCTTTTTCTGAAAATATAACCAACCTTTCAATTTTTAGTAGAATTGTACCCAAGGGCGCGATTTTGCTCACGCGGTGGGTGCACATACATTTGGCATCTCCTTAGGAAGGATCGGTCACGTATTCGCGCCTTAATTAAAAGTCTCAAGTTCAAACTCTAAATATCAACCTACCATCCAAATCGACAACACCAAATTAACAGGTTAAAAGCTAAAACCCCAAGAGTCTCGAAGTAGTTGAGAGCCCACACCCATAGAACCTTCTATTGAACCTTTTTGGTTGGCAGCTGTAACAAAAAAATCATAGAACCTTCTATAAAAGGTGTTTGTCCTTTATAGGTGAAAAATCAGTGCGGCTCATTAGAGTGACTTTTAGCAGTTACGCTAGTAGCCTATTAGTACTATGCACGCGCACACGCAATTGAACTTCCATTCCAACTCCAAAGCAACAATGCATAGCTCTCTCTCATTTCTTCTCAACTACCAGTCCTCCAAGTTCTAGAATTCACACGCTCAGATCACAAACATCACCACATATTCATAAGAACTTCGAAGGGCCACACAAATGGCAATTGAAGGTCCCATTACAAGCGCGGCGGTTCATATGAATAAATATGAACACCATCATGGGATGGGAGAAAGGCGACGAGCCAGCAATAAGTCAGCACTCGTAGTTTTCGTCGAAGTGCTGGTTTAGATGGGTTTCTCAAGCATTGTTGGGAAATACCAGGTTGGTAGAACCATAGGGGAAGGGAACTTTGCGAAAGTTAAGCTCGCAGTGAACATGCGAACGCACCAGAGCGTTGCGATCAAAATCATCAACAAACAGATGGTCATGGAACACAACCTTATGGAGCAGGTTGGTGTTGTTCCACTCCATGTTGATCACTTGTATGCTCTTCATTCTGTTTGTTGTTTGATGACAAGCACGCATGTCTGGAAATTTGAATTTCAGGTGAAGAAGGAAATAAGTGTGATGAGGCTTCTCCAACATCCTAACATTGTCAAGATATACGAGGTTAAAACAGTGATCTTACATACATAACAGATAAATTGATTATTAGATCTGTGATCTAAACTAAATAAAAAGTTGGTTTTGTTTGAATTGGATCTCTTTTGTTGCAGGTCATTGGCACCAAGACAAAGATCTACATAGTAATGGAGTATGTCTCAGGTGGGCAGCTCTCAGACAAGCTGGTATGTTGCTCACTTGTCCATAAATGTTTCTTCCACAAAATACACAAATGGATTAAATTAGGTTAAGATAGGCTATGTGGATCAAATTCTTCCATTCTGCTCGATTTAAAGTACTTGATGCGTGCAATCAAAATCCTATAGAAAATCCTTCTAAAGCAATACATTGCAAGTTATTGTTTTCAAAAAAAAAAAAAAAAAAAAATCTTAAGTTATCTTTCATCTACTCCTATGTACCGTCGAATTGCTATTGTGTCGAGTTTTCTAAATGAGGCATTCGTGGGAAGCTTGGGAAAATAAAATGAAAATAGGATGCACTTTGTTCTTTTTATTTGTAACAGTCCAATTTTTGTGTGTCAGGCCTACACCAAGAGACTTGGTGAGGAGGAAGCTAGGAAATATTTCCATCAGTTGATAGATGCTATTGACTACTGCCATGGGAAAGGTGTATATCACAGAGACCTGAAGGTTAGAATTCAAGACTAAATCTTGTTCTTTTCGAAAATTCTCCTTCTCCACTTTAGTTCTCTGCTATTGCACAAAGAAACTAATTATCATAAATCATTTGGCATGCGACGGACAGCCTGAAAACCTCTTATTAGATAGCAGAGAAAATCTTAAGGTTACCGACTTCGGACTCAGCACGCTGCGGAAGGTTAGTTCATGCTCCTACATAAAGTTTCACCTATCAGGTTGTTCAGACAAAGTCGATAGAGACCATACCTAATGTTAATGTGTTTGCAGCCTGGAGACTTGCTATCTACCGCCTGCGGCTCACCAAGCTATGTGGCTCCTGAGGTAAACAATTATCCCAACAAATACTATCAGGCCTCTGCACATTGTAAATAATGTTGAAAAGCTCAATGAAGGTAACTTTCACATCTAATGCTGTTCATGTCTTATTCAAACAGGTGCTTTCCCAAAAGCGCTATGATGGAGCTGCCGCAGACATTTGGTCTTGTGGCGTAATCCTGTTTGAACTGCTAGCTGGTCATCTACCCTTCGATGATCCAAATCTGCTGAACTTATATAAGAAGGTAAACATTCAGTCATCAGAAAAAAAAAAATAATAATAATAATAATAATTTGGTATTCAAAATCAGCATCACTGATGTTACTGCATAAAGATATCCAGGGCGGAGTACACATGTCCCAAGTGGTTCACAGCAAGCCAAATGAAACTAATTTTCAAGATTTTGGATCCGATGCCATCAAGGGTAATCTCTAAAGCTTGGCCATCACAATTAAACTTGAATCAAAGTAAGGTATATGATATTCAAAAAAAAGTTCTACTTTTACCAAGACAGAGGATGAAAGTAGCAGATATTCTGGAAGATGAATGGTTCCGTATCGATTACAAACCCTGCAACCATACAGCATCTGAACTTGATAGGAAAATCAACCTGGAAGACAAGCATACTGCATCCGATAATACAGTAAGGGATAACATTGCTTCAATTTTTTTTCTAAGTAACTTATTTTCATAAAGTGGAGCCTTACCTTATATTGGTTATTGCTATGTAACTCAACACAGGGAAACATCACTGATGTAAAGAAATCTCAATCAACAAGTTTCATTAATGCTTTCCAGCTGATAGCAATGTCTAACTACCTTGATCTTTCAGGCCTTTTTGAAGAACAGGTAATTTCCAAATGTTGATCTAAAAACCAATGATCACACTCCTAAATGTACTCTTTTGTCACTCTCTAATTCCTGCAAGCGTTATTTCTGTCGTATAGGTTGAAGAACGACAAAAGATAAAGCTTGGCTCTGAGCATCCAATTAATGAAACGATAGAAAAAATTGAATTCGCTGCTAAGGAATTAAGCCTCTCAGTTGAAAGGATGAATAATTTCAAGGTATGGCCAACTCAATAATCCATGTCACTTCAAATAAACTTGCCAAAATTATAGCAATTCTAAAACATTGCAGGTAAAACTTCTACAAAAGAACAAGCTCTCCAGATGTAGCAGATCAAATTTCAACTTGTTAGTAGAGGTAACAAACATCTCAATGCTCCCTTCCTCTATGCATATATTCTTATATGGTTTTTCGTGGGCAACATGAATGAAATTCAGGTGACTGAGGTAACGCCTACAAATTGTGTAGTTGAAATCTCAAGCTCAGCAGGGGAAATGGATATATACAGAGAGGTATTGACCGATTGATTTCACTAAGTGAATTACCTCTTTGACAGATCCAAGTTGATTAATTTTAAACCTAATTGTCATAACTAGTTCTGTTAATTTGGGACTGAGGCTATGTTGTTGTTGTTGTTGTTGTTGTTGTTGTTGTTGTTTTTTGTCATAAGTAGTTCTGTAAGAGCTTATCAAGTGTCCTGAAAGAGAAAACAAGTGAATCAAAACCGTCCACACCCCAGCAGGAGCAATCAGCATGAAAGACATTCAAGAATATGGCTGGTAACCGTACTTGCACTTCCTATTTTTCAAAAATAAAATGAACAGGTTTATTATTTCCTAACAAGTGTTTTCAATTGAGCAGTCATGAAGCAAAGGAAAAATCAGAACAGATAGCAAACGACATTGTCCACATCCATCCTTTTACAACCAATCATTCCTAGCATTGTTATCATCTAACCGAGCTTCTTAAGTTCTCGTTATTTACACATGAAAAGAAACAACTGCAAGTTTTTTGTGTGGCAGCAGAGATGGGGGAGAATGAGAAACATCAAGAAATCAATAGGATCTATACTTGTTCCTGAGAAATTTTAGCCCGTTCGTAGTTTCAGAAGTGAAACAACAATACTGGATGTTCATTTGCACTCCATCCACCAGAAACAATACATGGAATATGTAGTGTTGCATGGATTAAGTGTATTTACTCTACAACACATGCATGAAATATATTTTCTCTTGAGCAAAGAAAAGCCATCTACAAATGAGGAATGGATAATTTTGTTCACAAAAGATTTGATCAAACTTAATCTGAAATTACTGGAAGTAACCTAAAGAATAAGACTCTAAATGCTTTCAAGTTTCAGTGAATCTAGCTAGGTGAAACCAAAATGTCTCTGGTGAGCCTAGAATAACAGATGGATGCTTTACAATGGTAGTCCAAATCAGTGACACAGAATCAACTCTAAACCCTTAAAAAAATAAAAAAAAGCTAAAAAGTTTTCTGAGGCTCTAGGTGAAACCAAGTGGTCACTAGTAAGCCTGGAATGTAGATGGATGGTTTGAAATGCCAGTGCAAATCAGTGTCAACTGTCAAGGAATCAGATTACCTAAGCGTTAAGCAAGAGCTAAGATCTAATTTCTAACATTCAAGAATAATAATAGAAAAGATTCAAAAGAATTATTGGTGCACTCTGTTTTAAAATGAACATGGCATCAAGTAGTTCAGCCAGAACTCTCACCTACCTTCCTGTCTATGAAAAATTCAAAATTCTAGGGGCAATCTGTTTCCAGAAAATTATGAATGTAATAGTACCAGCTCGTTTCATCTCAAAAAAATCATACAACCCTACAGTGAATTTATCAAAGAGCGTTAATCTAATTTTGTTTTAGGAGCATTAAACAGTTCTTTCTTCTCAAATCTGCCAAAAATCCACAACAAAATAGACGTATTAAGTAGAAAAGGACCAAAACCAGCTATTTATTTTCAACACAAAAAAATAAACAAAAATATTTTAAAAATAATCACAACAAACTTCTCTGCCATTTTATAAAGCTTCCTTTTTGGCTGAAATTAAGGAAAATTATTTTCGTTTTTTTGGATTATCTAAACTAAACACGAAAAATGGAGGGTTACGATAGGTTGACAGTAAGCGTAAAGCTTTTGTCGCTCTTCATGAAATGGATCAATATAAATGTTAGGGCGTCCCCACTTAGCACTAAATCGAGCACAATGGAAGATTTTGATCCATGTAGCTGACCCCAATTAATTTGGGACTGAGGCTATGTTCTTGTATCTAAACTAAACACAGTCTCAACATTTCCAAGGAAGAAAGAGAGGAATAGTAATACTACTAAAAACTAATAATACCAGCAATGTCATTGCATAATTGTGAAGATCATGAATTTCTTATACTTTCATAAGAAAAGCAAAAGAAAAAAAAAGTTAATCAGGTTTTATTCACCATCTTTCAGCAACTATCCCACTGCAAGATCTAAACTTCGTAGTCACTCAACCTAGGATCACTCTTTTCATGAATTTACCTGTGGTTACCAAGATTTATATGTATACCCAGATCATTTAGATAAAGACCAGGTCAAATAAAATTTAACCGAAGTCTCTCTAACTCACCCAGGGAAAGTTTCATGGTAGCAAGATCTCGCTGAATAAATATATATATATATATAAAGTTTCTAAATTGCATTCCCCATATTAATTCCAATCTCTCAACTATTGGAACATAAGTCAAAGTTATATCTTGGTCCTTGAATATATACGCATATACAAATATATAAAGATTATTACGAAAACAACAATTTTTTAAGGAGAGCATTGGGATAATTATTTTTATTCCAATGTAAAATTTACCAACAAATTTACATATACAATTTGTATTATGTGGGCACAATAGGAAAATGAGAAATTGTGCTACTTCATATGAAAAAAAAAAAAAGAAGAAAATCTACATTAGCGCTCGTAAGCATAAATACAACAACGAAAATGTGAATACATGATACATTAGCTTAAGGCAAGTAAAATACAGCATATACTACACATTCAATAAAAGACAAAAGTCTATCTAAGCCACCTACCAACAGAAACGTAGATGAGCTAGAGAAGGAAATTATCTATCATGTGAAAAACCACATCTGCACCATCTGAATTAATCCAATAGCTTTTCACCTGATAAATTTGTAAAAGGGAAAAATGAACAAACAACAAAAGAAAGCCCAAAATTTTTTTATTAATAATATACTTTAAAAGATAAATGTATTTATATGTATTGAGTGAGCTGAGCTAACTAGTTATCAACATGCTTAAAGAAAAAATAACAAAAGTATTTATCCGTTCATATAATGGTAAAATATATTTGACTTGCCCACATCTACTCTAGAATAAAGCATATGTTGCCAAATCAAGATAAGACAATGGGTAAAGGTCAGTTGCACAAAATTGGTGTAGGCGGAAAATTGTTAAGCAGCCTAACCCAACCAAATGAGGTATTAAATCATTTGTTTATTACATGATCTATACAAATTGTCACTATTGAATTAAAGTAGTGTTAGTTGACCTATGTAATAGCTACCCATAAATTCATCAATAATAGAGAGTTAGCGGCTTAGTGAAAGGGTAGCAACTAGCAACTCTTTATTAGGGCCTCTAGTGAACAACATTTTTTTCTTTTTTTTTTTATTTTATTTTTTTATTTTTTATTTATTTATTTATTATTATTATTATTATTATTATTATTATTATTATTATTATTATTATTATTATTATTATTATTATTATTATTATTATTATTATTATTATTATTATTATTATTATTATTATTATTATTATTATTATTATTATTATTATTATTATTATTATTATTATTATTATTATTATTATTATTATTATTATTATTATTATTATTATTATTATTATTATTATTATTATTATTATTATTATTATTATTATTATTATTATTATTATTATTATTATTATTATTATTATTATTATTATTATTATTATTATTATTATTATTATTATTATTATTATTATTATTATTATTATTATTATTATTATTATTATTATTATTATTATTATTATTATTATTATTATTATTATTATTATTATTTTTTTTGCATTAGATTTTAGAAGTCATCTCAACACAGACATCTTTGTTTGATTACCATTACTTTTGTCTTGTGTAAAAATTAATATGGACTTTTTTATTTTTTTTCTTTCTTTCTTTTTTTTGGAAGTAGGTGATTAGATTTAGGAGTGTCCCCTGATTGGATTAATAGAAAATCTGGAGCCCAATCAAGTAGATCCCTCTATTCGAACCTATTCCCTAAATTTACTTAGACTAGATCATTCACACCAGGTTGATTTAATGGCATATAACCATAAATACACACCACAACCATCAAGCTTTTCGATGAATAATCACCCATCGTACAGTCCATCTGATCATAGTTACATTCATCACTCATATCATGTTAAGACTTCAAAACTGTTGAAGACATCAACACATTCTGAAGTACAGAAGACTCATCCTTAGATTGGGGTTCGAATCAAAGGAAAAAATAAATCTATTGCTTAGATCATTATGCATTCAGATCTTCAATTGGGTTTAGAATCCTTCATTCTGCGCCTTAGTAAGTTCATTTGTCATGATCATTTTCGGAATTATAGAGTTTTCGTGCATGGTGTTCACATTATTATTAATCAACATTTACAAATCAGAAATGCTTTAGTTCCTTGGACTTAAATCGAAGGAGTGTGATATGGTTATTGCCTCGAATACTTGACCAAAATAATTCCAACAGGACAAAATAAAACTTACAAATACTACAACTTTTTTACTCTTATCATCTATGTATAATACTTTGAAACTGATTATTTATATACCTATTAACTGGAAGTTAAGATTGTGACCTACAAGACTTTAGATTCACTCTGATACTGAAAACTAAGTGCCAATACAACAGAGTCCGGCAATACTTAAAACAAGTTTTGCTGAAGTCCAACCCAGTTCAGTCACAATGGAGGTCAACAGATGTTATACTGTATATGAGACTCTTATATTCTTTTCCCCAAAACAAAGTATTTTTGGAGTTTCCTTAATCGTCAATGTGTCATACACATTTATGTTGTTCTCTTTCATACAGTATTAGAGTCTAGTCATGATCAACTATGGATATCATGGTGTGACATTCTGCCCCCTTGATTGCTGGTGCAAAACTATGCACTTGTACTAATTTAATACAAATTACAATTTCAATTTTTCCAATAAATATTCATCTCCTATAAAATCTAATCTAATTAATGACAAAATTGTTCTTTTATGTACTAACAAACTGAATGTCAATGAGAAACTTTTGCCGGCAAAGGAATCAAACCTAAGGCACCTAGAAGAAGTTGTAATTCAAAATGATATTACCGAAATACATAAGTAGAATAAAGGACATATAAATAGTTTCGTAATTAAGAAAATGAAAAAAATTTCAGATCACATGAAAAGAACAAGTCCAAAACAATCAAATGGAACCTAGATGACATTCAATAAAAACACTTGCCTGTATGGTATTGTGTGCAATATATCTTTGTTTACTTTTGCGAAAACTGACATCCACACGTTCCCAAGGAACTTGAGTAAGTCCTTTAATCATCTCCTCTGTGCACAATAAAAGAAAAAGGAAACAGACCTATAAATGTTCAAAATAAAATGAAGGAGCAAATACTTTGCATGGCAGAGATTCCTAAAGATGGAAAAAAAATGGGTTCAAGGGGAAAACAACGAAGTGTACTCTGTACAAACAACAATAACGAAGCCTCAGCAGCAAGTTAGTCGAGGTCAGCTACATGAATCAAACGCTTCCATTCAACTCAACTAAATGCAGTTGATGATGTGCTTTGTTTTTCTTTTAAATCCTAATGAAGCCTAAGTTCTTTAGTCTACCTTGTACATCAAAACTAATGAATCCTAAGTTATCTTAGTGTACCCATATTCTATCCAAGTGAGCTTTACCATACGTTCACCTAAACATTCCCATCCCCGCTACTCTTATTTTATGTGTAAACATAAATAATGTATGTAGATCTTTGCTTAATGGTATTTACGGAACAAAATACCAACTATTCATACTAAGAAAAATCTAGATTCATTCATTAACATCAATTTTGAAATTTCTACAAAAAAATTGATGAGAATGTCATAGTTTTTGGCTAATAGATTGTACTGCAAATCAGTTGCCAAAAGACATTAACAACAACACAACCTCAATCCCTGAGGTCAGCTACATGGATCACACTCTTCCATTACGCAACCAAAATACCTTAAACCTACTAAAATCTATTTCACCTAAACTTAACATGGGTATTTAGGCGTGTGCATGCCAGATCTTAGACACAATTATGTCAGTTCCAACTTCCAAGCGCTTTCATGTTTCTTTCTCGCTTTCATTGTTCAATGAAAGTTAATATTCTTTTCATCTCCTTTTGTATCTTCTTTTTCTCATTCCCTCCATCATCCTCTTTTCTTTTTCACAATCTTGACTCTTTTATTCAATTCTTATCTTAATCTTTAAGTTCCTTTTCACAATAGCACATCATCAACAAGTTTTTTCTTCTTTGTTTCAACTAATTTGGGATTGAGGCTTTGTTGTTGACATGTTGTTGTTGTTGTTGTTGTTGTTGGAAATTTACCCAGGAATGTCTAAAGTGACAGAATATATGGGCGGCCATGTCAGTGTCTTGTGGACATGGGAACTTGTTTAAAGTGAAGACTTCAAGTAGGCCATCTACGATTACGACAGTATTATTTTTTTCACAATATCTCAGCAATTGCATCCATCAATGTAACTCACTATTTGGTATCTTAGTTATGCATCATATTGCATCTTTACAAAGAAAATTAATTTGTATACATCACCTATAATATGTAAGATGAAATCTCCTAATTGAGTCAAGATCTAAAAACCAATTCTTAGTTGACACAGTACATGGAAGTCAATTCCTTATAATGATAATCGAGATAGTCATATTATCTTTTAGCAATAAGGCAATGTTCTCATAGGCTTGCTATCATTGTCATACATCAGTCACGACACCTATATTTGGTGTACATTTTTGTACATATTAACTTAGTTACTGTATTCGTATATTACATGAGCCTCTCCTAGTAGAACAAAAGTCTAGAAATCGGTCCTCAATTGACATCCCACTTGGCTATCAAAACCTTATACCAATATGCTTTGTATAGGAAATAATGGCAACCAGAGAACCGGTAGCTTAGTTGGTCCAATGCGTCTTACCGTCAAAGTGGGTCACGAATTCACCCATGCAATGGGAGAAGAAAGTGGTGTAATTAAATTGGTTCTCAAAGAAAGGGGACTAAAGTTGTATGTTCTCAAGAATCTCAACCTCTCTCCCTCCACACTAAAGACAAATGAGAGTGAGAGATATATATTTGAGAGAGGGAGGGGCAAGCTCATAGGAAAAGGTTTTCAGAGAGGCTCGAATACCAACATTGTTCAATTGTATAACAGAAAAAGGTTTCGTTTACTTGAATTGACTTGTTCACTACCGTGTTAATTGAGTACCCTAAAAACATATTTGATCACAATGAAAGAAAATGGAATCATATAGTAATTGAAAAAATAGGAAGAGAAGTACGATGTGAACATGATAAGCAGGTACTCACATTTCATTCTATGGATGCTGTGATAATTAGTCTGATTTCCCAAAAGAAAAGTGATCTTTCCTCACCTCTCCAACAAAGAAATTTTAACTTGTAAGATTTATAGGATAAAGTACGCAATCACGACATCTTCTATCTCCTCATTTAACACAGCCTTAAATTATGGAGTTGCTTCCTTCTTCGCTAATCCATTCTATAGTATAACCACATTGATCATGTTTAACTGTTTAAGCCTAGACACTGCTCAATCCACCAAGAACTGACTCTAAATCGATACATTTTAAGTCACAACAGAAGAGCTACATTGGTTTTATGTAAGGCTATACTCCAATAAATTTTCCTGCTTTCTTCAGCATAACTAAAAAACCAACTTATAAGTGCCACCCAAAATTCAAGCAACCAAATTAAGGCCAAAAATATCACAATCAAGCTGGTGAAGAATTTGACAAACCTTCCAACTCCACAGTTTGGCCATTGATACGAGCATATGCTTCTATATGAACATCTTTAGATCTTTCTAACTCAACATGTACAATATGAGGATACTTCTCGTTCTTTTCAAGAAGGTGGGACTGAAGCAAAAATAAATGAATAAATAAATCAAATTCACGGAATCAGAACTACAAGAAATAGACCGCCGAGTTTTAATTGATAACGCATGAAAAGAAACATCTGCAGAAACCAAACCTGCGGCAATTCATTTTGGCGTCGAATCGATGACGTTCTCCACCCGACCATATCTAGTGCTCAGTTAATGCTTGCAAATAATATAATCATCATACAACAAGAAATTGTTTATCTGAAGGCTTAGAGAATCAGTCTCAATAGTCTTGAAAAAGGATACGGTCATAGTTTGCATTAGCATATGCAACCCGGCGCTTGAAAGAGCGTAAAGCCGACCTGCAGAAGGCACCCACAGACAATGAATACAAGTTTAAACTAGCACAAATAAGGCACCCATTTTATTATCCATAGGCAAAAAGTATAATAGTTAATCAAGGTCATCCTGCCAAGAATATATTGTTCCAAATCGGGCAATTCAAACTAATGTCTCACAGAGGTGTTCTTCTGAGTGGCTCATTCTTAAGGACCTAAGTCCAAACCTAGGGAAAAAGGAAATTGAGCCGAATTTGGAAAAATCCAATGTCCTATTCAAGTCTACAGCCTGCAGCCTTTGAAGGATGCTTCCAGCCAAATCCCAAGGAATGTGCTTTACGAAAGAACTGGGAATTACACAATATAACCTATGATTTCTATCTTTGTGCATAAATTGCAGTTGAAGGCAATCAATCTTCTGTCTTTCTGTTTGAAAGTCAACAAAGTCCCAAATTAACTGGGGTCGGCTACATGGATCAAACTCATTGTGCTCAATTGATGGTGAGATAAAACATAGGGACCAGGATGAAGTCTGAACCAAGAACCATCATGTAGAAAGTAGGGAATCCATAAAAAGAGACACCCAATATAAGTCATGACTTCAGCAGACAGCATCAAGGAAATCTAATACTAACATGTATTTTAAATCCCCGCAATCATTAACCATTCGAAGAAGAAGAGGAAGGCTTCCGTTGTCATTATCTGTGAGGAAGAGATGTTTCCCGGTTCTCCCAACAATCCAATGTGCAGTCTGAGATGCCCTTCTCTCCAAAAAAGGAAGACCACATAAAAAAGGAAGCTGCAAGACATAAAACATAGAAATGAGGTAAGAACAATGAAACATAGAATTACCAGAGGAAATGGGAAATCTGAAATACGATGATGTAGCCATGAAAACGTCTAGCAGTCAAAAAAAGTAGGAGGATTCTTTTAATAACATAACAAGTCTGAGTAAAGAAAGTGGGACGTAACACAAACTTATTTAGCATGCTCAAATTGCCACAAAGAATTTCTAAATCTAACTCTTTAATTTATTAAGAATATATATAGGCCAAAAAAAAAAAAAACCTCATAGTGAAATTCATATGTGTACGTAATATAATCTACCGACAAGTAAGCTCTCAAGTTAATAAGCGACATCTCCGATCGCCTAGAAAAAAGAAGCAATTGGAAATTTGGAATTAGAAACTTTGACACAAACATCCACAAACTACTTTTTATTTACAGATGACTTGAAATCCTTGCATTAAATTAAGTTGAATGGAAGAATTAGATCCATGCAGGCGATCCCAACTAAACTTAGGAGTGAGATCTTGTTGTTGTTGTTGTTGTTGTTGTTATTGTTGTTGTTGTATTTTTGTGTATCTTGTTAGTCATAATTCATTTAGCACCATAATATATATACATATATATTATTTCCAAGAGAGTACATTTTTATTAAAAATATGGCTAAACTAAACCACGGCACAAAGATCGGGCCATTGCCAAAGTCTCTAAGGATCGATGTATGCATTACCCCCTTAATTTTGGTATAGGTTTTGAGAATTTGGTTTTGAACCCATGGACTCCAAATTAGAACAAGCAACCGTATAAAAATAAATAAATAAAAAATTGAAGTACACCTATGCATGTACATATTTACGTAAATTTTATGGCTACTTCTAAAAAGGATATGCCTTAAGGTAAAAGGAAAACCAAACACTTGGTTGAAGAGATAAAATGCTACCTTAGAAATTTGCAAATATGACTTGATTGTTTTTTACTGGTTAGGCAATGGGATATTTTAATTTAAAGAGACCCTAATCAAAAGTGGGAGTCATCTAGTGAATGCACGCTTAGACATAGAAAAAACAAATGCCCTAAAGAATGAAAATTTATTACTTGATTAAATATCTTAAAAACTTGTACTATCAGTTGATTGTTTTGATTGAGCACATAATATGTATGACAAAATATTTAGATGCAAGTAAAACCTAACTAAAAGTGGGAGTCATAAAGTAATTGGTACTCATAGATGCAAGGAAGCTACCTTAAAGAAGAAGGAAAATCAAACACTTCTTAAAATTAAAGTGATACCTTAAAAAACTTGTTTTGGATTGGTCATGTAACAAGATATTTTGGCTTAAGAAATGTCTGAATGGATAAAAAATTGGGAATTATAAAGAGATAGAAGTGGATTGTTAATTTTATTGGATTTTAACTTGTTTTCTGCTATAATCCAAATTCGTTATCCTTTCCCTCCCTGTCTTTAAAACCATTATTAATTTTTGTTATGTCCAAGTCCAAATAGATAATTCAGTGAGGTTTACCAAAACAGCAAATAACTAACACATGTAAGCAAATAACTTACTAATGATTAAAAAACATGGAAATATAAGTACCCAATTAGAAAATAAAACTATCACTCAAAATGTCGCAATCGTATGTAGTGATATTCCCGGTTCTACCTGTTTATTTCCTCTTGAACCTAGATGTGGTGTCGCAAATGTTATAAAATTGAAGGGTTCCAATCCAGCAATTCTACCTTCACATGGCTGTTCAAAGCTTTGTACTAAGCGATTCAACTGCTCCTCACTTGAGTTCTCTCCTGCAAGTACCGAAGACCTACTTTGATGAGAATTTTCATATAGCCTTCCAATGGCATACCTTGCTATCAAGCCACCCAGAGAGTGAGCCACGAAGGAGATTTTCTGCACCCCAGGCCTGCGGCTAACAACTGACGATACCTAAATCAAATACGAACTAGTTAAGACATTATTTCCATTTGAAAGCTCTTCAAAGTAGAAATTTTCACTAATAATCTCCAGCTACATGAATAAACCACAATAAAATGCGTTCATGGTGACGAAGAAGAGATACAGTCATACAACTATGCAAGTACCAAACAAAATCGATCGAATAAGAAAGCACAAGAAAACTATCAATATCGACTACCTCTTCAGCCAATCTCTCACCCATCAAATCAACACCATCAAAAGTCAACTTCGATGAGTTGCATTCGCCTGCACAAAAGCCATAGCACAAATTAACACAAGATATTAAATCACGCCTAAATATTTCTGAAATCGATAATTTTGATATAATATCCAATAAAAAATCACGTTTTATGTCCTATGTTGGAATTCGTGAATTTCCAATGATAGGACAATTTTCATAGACCAACTTCATCATCAATTCCAACTGCCCAATTTTGATTTAGAAAAGTCCTGATATTTGACACCAACAGCAATCTTATTCAGGTTTTTTACTCCCATAAAATAAAACTTTGGCACACTGAAATTTGTTTTTTATGAGCAAAAAAATATTAGTAATAGAGGTTGGTACAAAAACATAAAACCTAGGGAACCAAGAGTTCACCAAGGTATCCTCAACAAACCCTCACCATCTGACCTTAAGTTAATTCATGAAATCTCCAACAAGCTATCCCAGAAAAACCATCAACGACAAATGAGGATTAAGAGTTCCCCATCGTCTTATACATCATATGTCCGAATATGGCACTTCAACCAAAACTATGTTTTTCGCCTCTTGACATAGGTCTTCTGATCAATGTTTAAATCTTACATTTTTTTTTTCTTTCGAGGGAAATGGACTAATGAATTAACATAATATAATAGATTAACAAGTGAATTATCTGACAAAAAAATGAGCACGCAGAATCTTATAGAATATGTCAAAAAATGCATCCTGAACATGTCATGTCCCCCATCATTACAGTAGTGTTTGTAGGGTGGAGAACCTATAATCACATATTTCTTGGTTGTCCTTCAGTAGATTTGAAATAGTGAAGTTTTTTCATCTGGTATACTTATTACTTAAACATCCTTAAAGAAAAATGAAGTTGGTGGGAAAAAAGCAAGCATCTTCAAACAAGGTCATGCAGAGCATTCCAAAGCATGGAAGATATTGCGCGCAAGCCTAAAGTAGCTTGGGGACCTTTCCCATTAAGTATGCAATAGGGACTATAATTTATGAAGCACCTCGTCATTAAATTATATTACTACTTCGATCTATTAAATATTTATCATCATGTACGCTTCATTTTTCTGGTGATGATGTTCACTTCATTTTATTGCACATTTCACAAAACCTATGAACAATTTAACTTTTTTTAAGGATTTTTTTTCATGTTAAAATTTTATTGAACTGACTTTTTTTTTGGAGGAATTCTATAGAAGTTAGTTAAGGGAATTTTTATTTTTTTTTACAATAATTATCCTAAGCAAATAACTCTTCCCAAATTAATTGTGAACTTTTAGGAGAAGTATAGTGAAAAAGACAAATTATTTACCAATGCGAGTTACTACAAATTATCTTCTCAATTCGATGCACCAAAAGTTTATGATCATGATTGCTTTACAATATTTCACAATGCCCCTGTAAATAATTTTCACATTTAAGGTCAAATAATATAAACTTCTCCATAATTGGGAGTTTTTAGTTTTTACAATAATTCACCAGACCTACACAAACTTCCCCAAATTAAATCTGAATCCTTCGATAGGAAGAAGACTCAAAGTCAAATTTCCGAATTTCGATCCTTATCAGACACATATACACGCACACACGGACAAAGATATTATAGCTATATCATTTAACAAGACCAGAAAAAGAAGAGGAATTACACAAACAATAAGCACTCACGATGTACAATGACTTTTTCAGGAAGCTTCTTCACAAACTGCTCTGCCGCATATCTCCAATCCTCAGCACTGAAAATAACCAAAAACACAAGTAAGAGGCAGCCAGCAGGTAGCATTTGTAGAACTTTGACATAGCTTCATTCAGATTAATGACCTTGAATACTAATTAGTGCAATGTACAGCAGGGGTGATGTGAAGGCACAACCACAGTCCCCCATTTGGCAAACCTATGTATGCCCAGAAAATAGACTCCGACAAACAGTAATTTCCTTAAGCGCAAACATCTTCCCCAAATAACTTAATCCGCGTGCGAAATCAGACTGGCTACCATGGATCAATTTATATTAGCTATTCCCAAATAGTTTTTTCTTTCTTTATCAATTAGATCTTAATATCCGACTAGAAGTAGAATCATAGATATAATTCAACCACACTCCATTTTACCAAGATGGAAAATGAGATCAATGAACAGAAGCAACGGTATGAAAAAATTCATTATCAGGATTTCTACTTGACCATAAACCTACTAACAGTTGCATAAATCCCCACAATAAGATCAAAGAATTATGAGCACTTCCAGTCAAATCTATTATGCATACCATCACTCACTCACAACATAGCCTCAGTCCCAAATCAATTGGGGTTGACTACATGGATCAAATTCTTCCATTGTACTCGATTAAGTGCAATTAATGGTGAGCTTTCCAAATGTGTTTGACCCATTTCATAAAGAGTGACAAAAGTTTTACGCAGACCATCAACATATCGCAACCCTCCTTTGGAAAATGGACTTGGGCCTCCCTCCCCCATTTTTCGAGTGTGAAAAATAGGTTTGGGACCTCTCTTACCCGTTTCCCATACCGAAAAATGGGCGTCTGAGTCCTCCTCCTTTATCCAAACTTGGGACCGGCTATGTAGCGCACATAGTATTCTACATAGGTGGAGTTACTCGCTCACACAGTAGAACAACAATACTTACAATGATTCAACTATGAAAAAACCAATTCCAAATGTGATACTCAATCAAAGTTTGAAACTTTGAATCCATACCTCCCAACTATACCATTGACCATGATCACAAGATGCTCCGGAAACCGCCTCAACTGCGACGCCTCCGCCGCATCCCAGATCTCCTCGCCGCCACCGCCGCCAAACCTCTCCACCTCCATCTTCCTCTCCTTCTTCACTTTCCGGCCCTTGAAGCAATCCATGCTCACAATTCTCCCTCCATTCCACTTCCCCTCTCTTCGCCTACACAGAAACCCTAATTCGACGCAAACCACCTCTCTCCGTCTCCGCTGAATCCGCGAAGAACACTGAACCGATCCCGAATTGAATGGACTACATAGTGACGACGACGACGACGACGACGATGATGATGGATTTCGCAAGGTCGGATCAACGAACAAGGAATTGGCTCCGATCATGCGTTGCGAATCGGAAGATCGATCGAACGAATCAGAGGAATGTTGAGAACATGAACGACCACGCTGCGCACTCACTGTGAGTCTGTGATGACTGGTGAGAAAAAAGGCAGCGAAAATAGTGGAACTGAAGAGGCTAATTTATAAACAAGAATTTAGGGAACGTGGACAGGATCGAAATCCCAACAATTACTCATTTTTGATAAAAGTCACACGCATTTAAGACGCGTAATTTTACTAGTGATTGTGTGCTTCATTAATTATTTTGAAAAAATTTTGTCATGATTTCACGAAATTCAAATAAGACTACCCTTTTGATAATTCACTTTAAACATCAACTTTAGGCATCGATCCTATGGATAGAGGAGTGATAAACCTCATCACGTGTGCATACATTTTGAGGTGTATCGCGCGTCAATTGACTAAATCGATACCTAAAGTTCGATGTTCAAAGTAGATTACTATAAGCATCTTCATATATATATATATATTGAAAGTTTTGCATAAACTTTTGAATTGTATTATACGACCCTTCTATGGTGTTCGGACGTAGACAAGCACGAACATGTACTAGTTCATGTTCATGTCATTCATATCGGGATATGTGTGTGTCTTTTTTGGGCATCTTTTTTGTTTTATTTTTATTTATTATTATTTTTTTTGTCTTCATCAATGTTACATCACTAATTACATTGACTAATCTATGCACGGGCATTATTGGGCCTCATATAGAAAGAGGGAGCCTCCCAACTCCATTAATTCATGTGAGATTAACTATGCAATCTATGCACGAGCACCATAGGTAATCTGCGATTAAAATGTTGTCCCTCGACAGCTAGAGATGGGAACCTTTTTTTGTCTTTTTGTATGAGTTGTATTGCAAATGTTGCCTTCAGATTTGACCAACTACTACAATAACTTTCACGTTTTTATTTTCCTGTCTCAACCACGTTTTTAATTGGGATTTTCAAATGGCACGTGGAAATCGTGGAATTTAGTGTTGAAGCGAAAAAGTAAAACGTCAACAAGTGACATTCTCTTATGTTAAAAATGACAATGTCAATGGCAGCTGGAGTTATTATTAATAATATTAAATTGATTCCACTTGCACGGCCTACAGGGATTAAGGTAGACATTGATGAGAGAGGAAGCCAACTTAATATTGTAAAATTTAAATTTCATATTGAACTACATATATCAATCGAATATTTGATTTGATATATCTTACCAAGTGAACTTAAATACAAAAAAAGAAAGAAATTAAAGGAGAGCCAAAGTAGCTCATTCTTTAACTTATATGTATAACCATGTATATATAACTACTATTAACAAAAACATAACCTTGGGATGGAAAGGTCAAACTTTTTGTCCCTGAGCTTTTCGTATATATAACTACATGCGGGGATCAAAGGTGCTTTGTTTTTTTTTTTTTGTCGTGTAGATAGATTATTAATTTATTCCAAATCGAAATTATATACATGCCACCAATCAAATCCGTAGCCCAATAATTTAGTATAAAGTATTGTTGCATGAGAGTAGGAGTTAATGTCCTATAACAACAAGAAAAATTGATTTATTTCTTATCGAAAAAAGTTATGGACACGAGGACTATTACATCGAGTAGATATTATATCATGTTGTCGTCAAGTAGGTCGAGCTCGACATCTTTTTCGTCATGTTGCAATTAACATTGACTGTCTGTGCACCGGATCTTCTTGCCAACCCTCTTAAAAAATCATCAACCTTGTATGGGGGCAACAATGCTACTACATCCAAATATCCCCCCCCACGCAGTAGGCCACTTTGGAGTCCCCTAACTCAGTTTGTTACAACATCCATAGGCCGCAACCCAAATGAAGTATTATTGGATTCAGATTTTAAGGCCCATGTTTTCTTTTTCTGAAGCCAGAGGCCCTTGTTTGAGCTATGAATAAAAGCATTTAAGTGGCAAAGAATTTGGTCCATTTAAGCGATCTCGCAGATGAAAAAAATTAAATTGAAAGAGTCAGCCTCTCATATGAGGCTCGACAATGCCCGAACGTAAATTAATCAGTGCAGTTGACGTATAATACTACGTGAGAAACAATAAAAACCATTTAACAGGATGAATTAAAATGCTTTTTGTGAATGTAAGCTGTAACAATAGTTATTTAATTGTTTTCATCAAATATATAGCTAACTATCGAAGAAACTTTAGAGAAATTGAGGAGAAATTAAGCTAGTCGAAATCTGTCATATGGGCTTCTAAATCTGAATTTGGAAAAATAAAAATAAAAAAAAATAAAGGTTTGACAGTTGCCCATTATTTCATGGAAGATACTTTAGCTAGACACCAAGTTAGGTGCACCAACCCAGGTGTCTAGTAGTGGATCGTTAGATACACCCCAAGATATGTGTTCGAGGTGACGCCACACTTAATTGGGTACCCAAAGTGGGTCTCCCGATCATTTACTATATTTCATCATTTCATGAGCCATTGCTTTGTCGATTAGCCTAACTAATCGGTAATTATCTCTCGCCTTCCGGGCTAATTACCTTACCTCTAAGCTCTAACTACTTATGCTAGTTAATTAAATTAAGATTAGCTCTAAAACAGTACTAAATTGTAGAGGTACAACCACAAGACTCGATATTAAATTAATTAATTAGAGTCGACTACATCAAGGTATAAATTGAATGATGTCTAAAAATTCTTCAATCTCTCAAGGTTATTGTCATTTTAATTAGGATTTCACAACTTAATATCTTTTTTTTTTGTCCTACGAGGTTCTTGATGGTTGACAATATATATGTATAGATAATATAACTAAATGTATGCTTAAAAAATTAAATAATGTATATAAATATGTATTCCTTTTGTCACTAGAGATTAGAGATATTACATTTCTCCTATGCATCACTTGAGGCTCCAATTAACGCGGTCAAATCATGACAAGTAGTAACTCGATATGTATTAATTAGGATTCCTAAACTTATCTTAAAATTCATCTCAAACGAGGTACACAATTTTATTTTATTTTTTAATTGTTTGAAGGGAGGATGACGCCTAGAGCTTGCTACAGTCAAAAGAGTACGTGTATATGAACTTTTGTATTCAACACTTTATAATTAAAAAAAAAGGTATATATCGATCCGGACCAAAAAATGAATTAAGCAAAGCTACAAATAAATTGACGTCCCACCTAACAATTGTAAGTCTCTACAAACCATGTGATTTGAGAAAATACATATGGTACGACTGTGAAGTAAATAAAAAATGTATGTAATTTTTTTTTAATATTTTCACTTTTCATGTGTAATTCGACATCAACCTTGATGATTAATTCATACTCGAGTACTATCGGGCCTCTAAAAAAAGTTTGAGGCCTCTCAACAAAATATGTTTCATCCAAAAGTTTTGAAATCAAGACAGTTTGTCCAATCAAGCCAATGGCTTGTCAGTAGCTAGACCTTGCTGCGGTAATTTATTTTAGACAACACTGAAATAGGCGCATAAGGTGGGTAGGCCGCATGATGCGCCTCGAGATATGCCTTCGAGACACATCCTGTGAGCCCTACCCACTCGCGCTCATATCTAGGTGCTCAAAGTGAGTAAAAAAATTATTTTTTATATACAGTTATGTAAGGAAGATGATAATCTGACATTTTATGAAACATACATTTGCTACACAATAGTGTATATTTGATTGAGATATATGGACCCTATAAATTTTAAAAAAAATTATACCATCGTGTAGCAAATAATGTACGTAAGAAAAAGAATGTCAAAAAATCATTTTTTATTATATAATTATCAGTTTATAATGTTTCCCTAACTTTATATAATGTATAAAATAATCATTTTTTATTATATAATGTATCAGTTTAAGACAGCTTGTCCAATCAAGCCAATGGCTTGTCAGTAGCTAGACCTTGCTGCGGTAATTTATTTTAGACAACACTAAAATAGACGCATAAGGTGGGTAGGCCGCATGATGCGCCCCGAGATATGCCCTCGAGACGCATCTTGTGAGCCCTACCCACTCGCGCTCATATCTAGGTGCTCAAAGTGAGTAAAAAAATTATTTTTTATATACAATTATGTAAGGAAGATGATAATCTGACATTTTATGAAACATACATTTGCTACACAATAGTGTATATTTGATTGAGATATATGGACCCTATAAATTTTAAGAAAATTTATACCATCGTGTAGCAAATAATGTACGTAACAAAAAGAATGTCAAAAAATTATATACATGGCACCAATCAAATCCGCAGCCCAATAGTTTAGTATAAAGTATTGTTGCATGAGAGTAGAAGTTAATGTCCTACAACAGCAAAAAAAGTTGATTTATTTCTTGTCGAAAAAAGTTATGAACACGAGACTATTACATTGAGTAGATATTATACCATCTTGTCGTCAAGTAGGTCGAGCTCGACATCTTTTTGGTCATGTTGCAATTAACATTGACTCTCAATCAGTTTATAATATTTTTTGGTCATGATTTATTTTTGGTCGAGCTCGACATCAGTTTATAATATTTCCCTAACTTTATATAATGTATAAAATAATCATTTTTTATTATATAATGTATCAGTTTAAGACAGCTTGTCCAATCAAGCCAATGGCTTGTCAGTAGCTAAACCTTGCTGCGGTAATTTATTTTAGACAACACTGAAATAGGCGCATAAGGTGGGTAGGCCGCATGATGCGCCCCGAGATATGCCCTCGATACGCATCCTGTGAGCCCTACCCACTCGGGTTCATATTAGGTGTTCAAAGTGGGTCAAAAAAATTATTTTTTATATACAATTATATGTAAGGAAGATGATAATCTAACATTTTAAGAGACATACATTTGCTACACAATAGTGTAGATTTGATTGAGATATATAGGCCCTATAAATTTTAAGAAAATTTATACCATCGTGTAGCAAATAATGTACGTAACAAAAAATGTCAAAAAATCATTTTTTATTATATAATGTATCAGTTTATAATATTTCCCTAACTTTGGTGCCACACACCTCAGTACAGTCACTAGCCAAGCACACTTGTTACCGGGCTCAAATTCAGCCACGTGGCTATAATTTTTCTCTTGACCACCAGTTCAACTACACGTGTCCCAGTGACCACTGTGACATATTAAACATTTCCCAAGACACTATATATAGTAGTTAAACACCAACCATTAACCGTTTCTAGAACCCACAATTGTGGGCCTCATTAACAACAAGACAAACCTCAGTCACGGGTGCACATTGGCCCGGCCCCCTTCACGAGACCAACAATTAATATAATGTAATTATGTAACTCTCTAATCACTAACCATCAATAATGTTCACACATATTATAAATACACATGTACACACAATACGATATTGCACCAACAAAGCCTCAACAACAACAACCATGAAAGCCCAATTGTTGGTCCTCATGTTCTTCACATTTCTTTTCATTCCTCATGTTTTGTGTGATTCACACAAGCCACTTGGAGTGCCAAGCAATGAGACCATATACAATATTTCAAAGCAACTCTGCTGGGGCTGTGTAGGTGAGGCACTTCAGTTCTTGTTTGCTCACAACTTGGTTAGAGCAGCCAAGTGGGAGTTCCCTCTCATGTGGGATTTTGAGCTTCAAGATTATGCGAATTCGTGGGCGATGCGGCGGCGAGGGGATTGCAAGTTGGAGCATTCGTTCCCCGAAGGAGGGTTTAAGCTGGGGGAGAATGTATACTGGGGTAGCGGTTCGAGTTGGACGCCTTCGGATGCGGTTAGTGCATGGGCAGGTGAAGAGAAGTACTACAATTATAATGCTAACTTTTGCGAAGAAGGGAAGATGTGCGGGCATTATACGCAGATTGTGTGGAAGACGACGAGGAGGGTTGGATGCGCTCGAGTTGTTTGCGACACCGGCGATGTATTCATGACTTGTAACTATGATCCAGTCGGGAACGTCATAGGAGAAAAGCCATACTAAATTTAAGGGAAATAACTTCGTGATTTCACCGAGTTGTGATCAGCCTTAAAGTCACACACTTATTCGGAAACATTATATTCATGTGTACAAAACATCTCAATCATGTTCGAGTACGTAAAGTGCGTAAATTAGAGTGTCATTGTAGGATGGTACTCCTATATAAATTTAATTTGAATGTTACTTTAGTTAGATATTATTGATGTATTGTGGATTTAGAATGCATGTTGTGATGGAATGTAAAGTACTCTGCATCCAATAATGTAATGATCAATTAGAGTGAATATATAGATTATATTTGTTATGGTACTTTATTGTGTGAACCTTTTGTGCTGGCTCATGTGGAAAGTTATCATATATGGTTAATTTTTCTTAATTACATGTTACTTTCAACTCTGTCTCAGTTGTATATTAGATGGTACCTTTTTCTTCATGATGAGACTCACATGAAAGTTGAAGAATTTAGACCGCAAATTGCATGTCCCACTGAAATTCTCAGTAAGAAAAATTCGGTGGACAAAAAACTATGGCAACTTATCCTTAGCCATCAGATCAACTAAATGTTTTTTTTTTTTGGTCTAAGCCATGAGTTATTTGGACAATTTGATTACTTCGGGTTCGTTCCAAGTCATGCACTATATAAATAGGGGAGCTCTCAACGTTGGTGCTTCCATTTTTATGACTCGATTTTGAGATAATTATTAGTTAAGAAGGAACAATAATCAACTTTCAGTTATACCAACCAACTATTGATAGGTCAACTAAATAATTACTGATACTTAATTTTCTCCCTTTTTATAAAAGAATAATTTAAATTACATGCGAGTTGAACTCTAACGGGTTAACTTGCCTTTGACAAGTAAAGCTTCGCCCATCTTACTATAGATATATTTTGGCACCAATGCTTACTTCATAGTTTTATAACAATCACATGATAAAAATTAAGAGAAATGCCTAACTCATGACATGATAAAAATTATGAAAAATATTAGAATAAAACAACACCCAAGTCATACTCGAAATCACATCAAGTACATGAGCCGTCCACGCAGCATCGACCCGCATGTTATGCACAAAGATTTGTATATGCATGATGTGACTTCAAGTGTAGAATAGGATCCAAAAGAGATCCAAATTAAAGTTATTGATAGAACTTATAATGAGCCAATCAACAAATGAACTTCAATATGGCCTCTCCCCAACATAATTCCCAGGAGGATCATAGTTACAAGTCATGAAAACACCCTTCCCACCATCACAAACCACTCTAGCACACCCAACTCTCCTACTACTCCTCCACACAATCTGTGTATAATGCCCACACATCTCCCCCCAAGCACATGAATTGCTCCCATACTTATAAAACCGCTTCTCCGACGCCCACGCCGTCGCGGCCTCCGCCGCACTCCATTCCTTACCGCTCCCCCAAAATATGTTCTCCCCGTAAGGCCCGTTGGAGTGCCTCAACTCACAGTCTCCGCGCCTTCGGTTCGCGTACCCTTGCGCATATTTAGCAACTCTAGAGTCCCAAACAAATGGTTTCATGCCTAGCACTGCCCTTGCTGCATTTTGGGGTGCCAAGAATTGGGTCTCAAGGGGGAGGTACCCTGAAATTTGTGCAGCATTGGTAGCAATGTTGATGCATAGGAGTGAGAGGAGATATATGGAGAGAGTGCTATGAGTAGTTAACATGTCAACAAAAAATCAAACTACATTGAAGTGTGGAACTAATAGAAGCACAACTATTTATATATATATATATATAGATATGTATCATGTATGTGTGTTATTAGTAATTTGCATGGATTTATATATTGAATAGTGGTGGTGGTTGGGGTAGGAGATTAATGTACATTTGAGATGGGCAGTGGCACCCATGTTCGATCGATAGTGATTCCCACGCACCTATTTTTATAGAGTACTTTGTCTTGGGATCATATATGATGGATCTCTAAGGAGATCTAAGGGTGATTATTGTTTGTTAGGTCAACTTTTTTTTAGTCAACTTTTATTAAATTTGATGATCAGAACGAAATCAACGACAGAATTGCCGCAGGGGGTGGACTTTTAATTGTTCTGATTTCCCTGCATTTCAGGTCAATGAACCGTTAATCGTGGTTCAATATGTTTTTCTATGCAAATTACATTAATAGATCTATTCAAGGATATTCTTACCTATAGAAAATAAACACAAATTTAAATATTATTAATCTAGAAATGGACAGATTAAATAAATGAAGCAAATTGAGGACTTTTAAGTGCTGATATGTGACAAGTAGACTAAAAAGGGCTTTTGTTAATTTGAAATGCAAAAGACGAATTAATTACCTTATAAAAAAAAAATGTCAACAATACATACGCTTTATAAAGATTAGCCTGTCTCGAGAGCCAATATTTATTTATTATTTTTTGTCATAACAATTTAAAAATAAATATTTTTTACATAAATATTTTTTTTACTTATTTCTTAAGTGTTTTTATGTTTAAGTACCGTCAAACCCCGTACAGAAGATGTGGCCTTTTCAACCCAATTTTTTTCTTTTTGATCTTTAGACTACTCGATATTCAGATTATTTTTAGTTCATTTGTTGAAAAAAAAGTTAAGCATATGAAACAAGCCCAACCCAATTCTTGTTTGACCATAATTAACAGGCCGAAGTGTTTGGGCTAAGGCGCTAAGGCCTTTTCTAATCTTGACCCAAAACGTTGTGGGCCGAGTGACGTGCGGGCCTTTCGTGGAAGTCCATAAGTTTCAAGTTTCAACTACCAATAAATATTAGAGCTGAGTCTACATGCTCATGAATAATAAGAAAATGTATATATGAACAAAATAAAAAATTAAGGGTTTATTATATGTTCCTATGCTGTATATTTTAATGTGTTTATGTAGGTTCGGTCCAGTCTTGAGAGCGTGGAGAGATTAATTATAATGAAAATGACATTTGATGACATATTTGCCCATCTCTAACAATAGCATGCCCTTATGTATGCAAGATTGGGTTGTTATGTGAGTTATCATCAATCTACGTTATGTTTTAAGTTTCAGCGGGAAATAATCGAATTTAAATATGGTCTCGGACACACATGACTGAGACATAATTAAGTTGTTGTGTCAGTTGGTGTCAACTGAGATATACACTTGTCTCGGCATAAGGCCACCGAGATCATTTGTATAGTCTCGGTGGTCACCCATCAAGTTGGGTGTCGGTTGATATACATCGATACTTTAATAGGAGTCTCAACAAGACATGACCGAGACCACTTTACGACTCTCAAATAAGGTGGTGGAAGGTATTTTGATAAAAAAAAAAAGAGTCAAGGTGCCTTAAAAAATGGATGGGTGTTTTAAGTTAAAACCTCACACAAAAGAGTTGAAGCCCACAACGTTTTGGGTCAAGGTTAGAAAAGGCCTTAGCGGCTTAGCCCAAACACTTCGGCCTGTTAATTATGGTCAAACAAGAATTGGGTTGGGCTTGTTTCATATGCTTAACTTTTTTTTCAACAAAGGAACTAAAAATAATCCGAATACCGTCGACGGTACTCAAGCATAAAAATACTTAAAAAATAATTAAAAAAATATTTATGTAAAAAAAATAATTATTTTTAGATTGTTATGAAAAAAAATAATAAATAAATATTGGCTATCGAGACAGGCTAATCATTATAAAGCGTATGTATTGTTGATAATATAGGTGTTGGTGAAAATTTACGGGCTCGCGTACGCCTGTGCGGCATGACCCGATCGAATTTTACTCGGTATATTAGGGTTGGTGGAGATCTACGGGCTCGCCACCCATGTGTGACGCGCTCGAAGAATTTTACATGGTATCGAGTCGAGTCGATTCGATTGAAACCCGTTGAGAAAAACTTTTGGATGAATTTCGGTCTAAGGTGAAGTGTTGAAATGTATGTACCGAAATAATAGTCTCACAAATAGTATCGAGACCTTTTGAAATAACACCCCACGCTAAAAGTTGAAGGTGGTTAAGTTGAATACAATATCCGTACTTGATGAAAATCATAGACTTGCGAAGAAGTGCTTCGAATAGGCCGCTTGCAGATAATGTGTCGCAGGCATGAAAATCTTACAGGGTGCCCGCAACAATAATGGAGCACCCTCACTCAATGCTGAGGTGCTTATAGCGCGACTCAAAATGTTTGAGGTCATTGTTGAGTTTGTGCACCGTGGGAGTCCCGCTCCAATGTAGACTACGTACTACGTAGTGATGCCACCACACATTGTACCTAGTCTTCTTGAAGATATTTCTGATGTGACCGTGAAGCATATTACATTTGGTCAAAGGTCAAAGTCAAGTTTTCATACTAATTTTGACTTTCGTGATAGAAACGATTGTAAGGGTCAGAATTTTGTTGAATTTTGTTTCAAAATAAATGATCGATGACTTAAGTCAAGTGGTATTCACAGTACGTACGTGGTGGCCATCAGACGGTGCAAATATCGCCATGTATAGCAGCAGTTAGGGCTCGCAATTTAGTATCCAGATTGGTCGATCCGATTTTATCTAACCTAAAATAAAAAGGGTTCAGATAATATTATAACAACTTCGAGTTGAGTCTAGATAAAGATCACTTGTCTAAATATAAAAACAGATTGGGTCTGGATTGTGTATAAACTTAGAATCGGTCCGGATCTTCGGTTCGAGTTTTAATTAGAGTTAAAAATATATTTGATAAAAGAGTATATTAAACACTTAAAAGATTAACAAACATTAATCTACTCTAATACATATAAAGAATAATGTATTAAAAATATCTTTGACTGTAGAATGAATTAAATCTTATTTTTTATATTTGAATAATTGTTTTTTGACATTAAATGTTTAATTACATAAATTTGACGTTACTTTTTTCAAATTACATCACATAAGATTATAGCATATGTATATATATTTTAATATTTGAAGAGGCTTTCAATATAAGAAGTCGGTTTCAAGGTTGCGACAAACTGGATAATCGGACAACCTAAATTTTAAGCAAAACGAGTTTAGACGAGCGAGTTTTGTCCGAATTTAAAACCGGCAAAGTTCGAGATAATAAATATACTTCTTTATATTAGGGGTTGTCTAAATCTGTACCAACTCCAATTTTTGCTACCCCACTTGCAGATGTTTTTATCCATATTCCTACATATTGTTTGTGTTTTTTGGTGCTATACAAAAGGCTTATTTTTGGGTAGCTGCTTCTATATAATTGCAAATTGTAAAATTTGCACGATTACCAATCGCAACGCACCATGCGTCATTTGATGAAGAGAATAAAGAAGGAAGAATAAGGAATAATCTATTAATTTCTCTATTATTAATTTACCCATGCTTTAACTTATGTATTCTCTTAAGTTGGAGGAGAATAATTTTACAAATTTACCCTTTTCATGCCTCGAGATGCGTTTGGGTGTGTATCTCGATACCCGCACAAAAGGCTCCCAAAGTTGATGTACGTTTGGAGTGTGTGTTCGATGATGTCAACAAAATCATGTTTCTTTGTTAGTGAAAAGTAAATTAGTAATAAAAAAGTTAATAAATTTTCACTCTTTTATTTCTCTCGCCAAATGAACGCATGATGTGTTGTCACTCTTTGTCAAAAGAACGCATGATGCGTTGTCATTGGTAATGTCATTAGTAATTGTGCAAATCTTACAATTTACTACAATTGTATACAAGCCGCTTCCATATTTTTTATGTTAAGTAGCAGCTCCTCGATCTTATTTAAGTACGTACGTCTCTTTACATGGAGTTGGTTTCTTCAAGTGATATATTAAATTTAAATTGGTAACTGGGGATGGTGTGTAATTAAGGTAGTTCTTAAATTATGTATGATCATGAAAAAAAAAATTATGTAAGAAAAATTAAAGCAGTTGTTAATTATACCACTAAGAACACAAGGAATATAGGTAATTAATTTTTAAGTCCAACAACTAATCTATACTATTATAATAGCAAACCAGAAACGGTTAACCGTGAAGCCTTTTTGACTAAAACTTCCAACAATGCCCCTAAGTATTTTGATACAAATATTTAAATTAGGGATAAAGTGGTAATTTAATTGATAACTACAAATTAATAGTCGATTTTGATTTTAGATGTGCGGATGAAAATTCAATTAGTTTTCAAAAGTTTTCAAATTAGTAGGCAGTTTCCTAACAAAGTAGGATTTGAATGATTTTTTTCTCTGTCTTCCACCTCTCTCTCTCTCTCTCTATCCTCCACGTTTTTTTCTCTCTCTCTCTCTCCTCCACATTTCTCTCTCTCCCCTCCACAATTCTCTCTCCACTCTATTCACGTTTTCTTCTCTCTTTGTAACTTCCATGTGTTTATTTTATTGAAAACCACTTTCTTCTTCAAAATCGCAGTGCCTCCTCTCTCTTTTTTTTTTTTAAAAAAAAAAAAAAAAACCTCATCTATCTCCCCATTTCTCCCCCCACGTGTTCGATTCGATAAAAAAAATTTATGATTTGCTATTGGGTTCGGTGGTCTCCTTGAAGACAACAATTTATTTTATTTATCTTTGCGGTAAGGTATATATCATAAACTCAATTTTCGATTTTTCTTTCTTATTTCTTTCTTTGGACGTGAACATACTTAGAACAACCATGAATATATTTTTTTAATAGAAACACTTCTCTTTTTCTTAATCTTATCAATTGGGTTTATTTCTATTTCAATCTTAAGTATTGCTTATATTTTTTTTTAGTAATAATGTTTGTGAATTAATTTTGTTTTCTATTTTATTTTCTTAAACGTGGAAAGTTCGAAGCTTCAAATACATGCTTTGGATTAAAATCTCAAAGAATTAATTTATTTTGTGAATTAATGGCTTTAATTTGTGAATTTTGTTTGTGAATTATTTGTGAATAATGTTTATTTTCTTAGACATGAAAAATCCAAAGCTTCAAATACTTGCTTTGCGAATTTTGTTTGTGAATTATTTGTATAAATTACAAAAAAACTTTCATTTCATTTGTTTCACCACACCTTTTCATGATGAGTGAATTAATTATAATAGTGACAAATAATTCTTTTTTTTTAATCTTATCAATTGGATTGATTTCTACTTGAATCTTATGTATTGTGTATATTTTTTTTCTAATTAATAATGTTTGTGAAAAAATTTTATTTTCTTATACATTGAAAATTTAAAGCTTCTTTTTATTGTCATAAGAAAAATTCAAAGCTTCAAATACTTGCTTTGGATTAAATTCTCAAAAAAATAATTTTGTTTGTGAATTACTTGCTTCAATTTGTGAATTTTGTTTGTTAATTATTTGTAAATAATGTTTATTTCCTTATACATGGAAAATGAAAGCTTCAAATACTTGCTTTGTGATTTTTTTTAATTATTAAAAATTTTCCTTTCATTTGTTTCATCACATCTTCTCATAGTGAATTAATTCCAATATTGACAAATACTTCTCTTTTTTTAATCTTATCAATTGGGTTGATTACTACTTGAATATTGCGTATTTTTTTAGTAATAACGTTTGTGAATAATGTTTATTTTCTTAGACATTGAACATTCAAAGCTTCTTTTTTGCAATAAGAAAATTCAAAGTTTCATATACTTGCTTTGGATTCAAATCTCGAAAAATTAATTTTGGTTGTGAATTACATGATTCAATTTGTGATTTGTAAGGATTGGACCAACTAACCTCATAGAGGTGGATTTGATACCTACAATTGTTTATGTCCCTTGAGTTTTGCATTGTAGAAAAAAATGTATGCATGCATGTGCATCTCGATTTTTGTAAGTAAGGTGGCAATGATTCATCTTTCCTTAATCAAATGTCTTGAGTTCGATCCTAGAAATAAGAAAAATTTTAAAACTCTTCGTCAAATGTAGCTAGCATTAAATTAAAATGGGTCAAATTAGAGGATTTATTGCAGTTCTATTAAAAATTGTCCCACTATATTACTACTTTATAGAAAAAGTTTATTCCAAGGCATGAAGACAAATTACGAAATGCATAAATTAATGAATTTAATTACAATACCAATCAATCTAATTGGCTTAAGTTTTTCAAAACTATGATAAACATTTTAATTTTTCTTAGAAACAAAACAATCCTACAACATATATGTAGGTACAACTAATATTAATTCAATATATTTTTTTTTTCTTTTCATGAATTACAAAACCACTAATTTTAATTCAAAGCTCAAACAATTAATTTCGTTTATGACTAAAAATTCTCTACAATTATTAAACTATTTTAATTTTTATTTCCTTCACATCTCCTTTACAGCTTGACAACATTGCGTGTAATGTTTGTACCAAAAACTTTGTGAACATGAAATTTATTGATCACATCTAGGGGTGTTCATGAATCCGCAAATCCAATTATATCTATTCCATTCTATTTATAATATTGTCTAAATACTCATCACAAAAAATATTTTATGGGTTGTATGTATATGTCATGAGATACTCTAAATTCATGAGCACTGAAAATATCTAATTTCACCTAAAAAATATTGTTTAGACCCAACTAAAAATTTTGAGCACTTTTATTGAAAGGTAATTTTGACACACATTTTTCTCTCTAAATATAAATTCAATAAATTATACATGTCATTAAGATAATATTTTAATATTAACTTTCACAAATGTTTCTTGATACATTTATTGTTTACGCCTCACGCACATAGCGCGTGCCCATTGACTAGTACTAATATATAAGCAAAAAACTAAATTAAGAAAACAAAAACACCAACTCGAGATCATGGTATTAATTAGTTGAGACTCAAATGTCTCTGTAATTCAAACAAAAAAATCGTGACAAGCGACCAACTAATTAAGATAATTAAAGTTTGTAACATTACTCTAAATTTAACTTCTTTTTTTTCCACAAATAAATACTTTTTTTACACTGTGCACATACAATTTTTAAAATTACTTTTGACTATTTCACCAGATACACATATGCACCTGCACCTTGCACCTACAAGAGACGTCCCTCGAAAAGTTAGAAGATTAGAGCATCTTCAATAGTAAACGTGGATTGTGAGCGTTGATTATCAATGTGAAGAGGATGTCCATCCTATGTGGCTCAAATTGACATTAAACTTCAAAATAGGTCTCCAATGGTAGATGTGAATTTGTGGCTCAATTAATGAGATAACATTTCTTTTTGTAATATTTATAAATTAAAATGTGAAAATAAAAGTGTAAATAAAATAAGTAAATATTTTAAAAAATCTCATTATTCAACATTGATGTCAATTTGAATGTCAAGAAGTGCATTCAAAATAGACAACGTCTATCCCGTCATCTTGACATTCAAAATGCACGTTCTATTGGAGATGCTTTTTTCACTACAATGTCTATTTAGTCCTAGATGGGACACATTGACATCCAATCCGCATCCTCATTGGAGATGCTCTTAAAAATTAAATCTTTAATTTGGAAGCTCAAGCCCATATATATTGCACCAATTAGGCAATAATTGGTACATATATATAGGTCTCGTTTAGTTCTTTTTGCTAACTTACAGTGTTAGTTCAGAGTTATCTCATTGGAGTTAATATTTTTATGTTTGGTTCAACTTTAAACTTGTAGGGAAGTTTCAAAATTTTAAACAATAAAAAATATGAATTGACATAAATAGCCTTCACACAAGAGAGAGATCTGTAATAAAATTAAAGAGTCATTAATGAGGGGTAATATATTGTGTCTACAACTCCTGGGAGATAATCCCCTAGAGAGGGGGAGGGGGAGGGTGGGGATATATCTCTCACCCTAAAGTGTAAATTGATAGATAATTTGCAGGCAAGTTGAGCAACAAAACAAGATTAGTTTCCAACTTCGTGTGAGTTATCTCGTTGAAAATATCTCCACCATATACCAAAGAAGGCCATAATAATAAAGTGAGAAGAAGAAATTACATGAGTGTTATTCACACAATTTACACCACATTAACCATCATCAATTGGACTCCTAATTATGTTTCTCCTACTCATTAATTAGAGTCCCAGATTGATGATCATATACAAGATCGACCTGATCAACTACTTAACCAACTTCTCAGCTTCTTCACTTAATTACATATCATGATGATATCCTAAAACATAATCTACATCAAACAGTGCCTCAGATTGAACAATAGATTTTGAAGAGTCCCAAGAATTTGAAGATGAAGATTTTGTGTCAAACTCATTATTCCACCACATCAAGCTCTCTTTGAAGCAATCAAACTGATCATCATCATCATCATCATTACTTGTAGTTTGATCTCCACGTACCACTTCTCCTTCAAATCCATTTGTTTTGCTATACAACAATTCTTTCAGCTCGGCTTGTAAGCTCGAAACCGATTCGATATTATTCTCATTTAGTTTCTCATTCGATTTACGCGGCGTCGCGTCCATTAATGCTTGATCATTAGCATCACCAATTTGATCAATGTTGTTAGTTTTCGACGAAGAAATAAACCCTCCTCCAATAGAGTACTTATTATGATCATCCACAACTTTATCGTAGAATTGCTTCGAGTCATTGCCGCGGCGGCCTTGTTGATGATGATCTAAATTATGAGCTTGCGATTGAGGGACTCGATTCATTGATGCCAACGAGTTTTCCTTCGTTAATCCGAGGTGGTCTTGTATGGTTTTTTCCAAGACTAATGGATGCAATTTAGGCCAAAGTGCAGGGTTGTTGTAGAAGGAGAAATTAGGGTGTTGAATGCTTTGAAGCTGCATGTGGAGTTGCAATCTCTCGAGTGCCGAGTTGCTTAAGGTCTGATTATCTTCGATTCGGTTCGGAACATCTTCGTTCGTTTTCGGGGGATTGGCGGCGCGCCTGATGCGAGTCCTTGCGCCTCCCAAGCAGTTTCTTCTTCAATCTAGTGTTCCAGTAGTTCTTAATATCATTATCTGTTCTTCCGGGCAACTGGGCAGCAATTATAGACCACCTAATATATATGTACATGCATGTATATATGTATGAAATATAATCAATTAATAGTTCAAATTCAATTTAAGGGTACTTAATTAATTAAATTGTATAAAATATGTGTGTGTGTGTGTGTGTGTGTGTGTGACGTATATAGAGAATATTTATAGAACTAGACCTGCTTCCAATACTGATGTAGAGGCTACAAATTATGTTGTCTTCCTCTTCAGAAAATCCACCATGTTTAATGTTAGGCCTCAAATAATTCAACCACCTAAGTCTGCAACTCTTCCCACATCTCTTAAGCCCTATAAAAAAAAATAAGTCACCAACATTAACCAATTAAAATTGAAGATAATCACAAATTAATCCTAGCTAGACATCACAAACTATATGTACATACATGTACAAAATTTATTAAGAGTTAATACTGTTTTGAATTATATAAATTAAGAGATGACATATATATATATATGCATGTCATACCAATTTTTTGAGGGAGAGCAATCCAGTTGCCACCTGTGCCATACTGCTCAATATAGGCCTTGAGCTTTGCATCTTCTTCAGGAGACCAAGGTCCCTTTTTCACATTTGCTTTGTCACAACAAGGTGCTCTACCCATGTTGAACAATATGTGTGAATTGATATGAGCCTATATCTCTTAAAGCACACACAATAAACAGCTATAGCTCCTTTGGTTTTCTTTTCAAGCTAACTACCTATCTTGCAAACTTTTGACTGACTGGAGAGACTTAGAGAGAGTGTTGATTGATTGATTACAAGGAATTGAATTGAAAAGTTGGGGAGGAGAAGACCAAGCTTTATAGGAAGAAAAAAAAAAAAAAAAAAAAAAAGAAGGTAAGAGTGGGTGATGTGATGTTTATTTGCAAGGACAAATTAAAAACGTATGTAACACATACACTCTCTCTTGTTATTCAACGTCATTTCTCTTTTAGGGTTTGTGTAAAGTCGTCTCTCTTGCTTTGATTAGTTAGATCATCCATTTTAGTTTGCATAGAATAGTAGACTTGTAGACAAAAGTGCACAGAAAAAATTTCTTCACCTTTTTATTATTTTATTCCACTGTCTTTTCCCTTACTATCATGAAATAATGAAATATATATATATTTAAGTTAGTAGGTCTGCTACAATTAGTAAATTAATTAAGTGGCCAATGAGGTTTCACTGTCTCATCTTTGTCTAAGGAATCGGTATAATTGCTTGAATTTGATGTGGTCCATAAGTTATATTTATCTTGGATCTACATTTAGGGATATGTATTTCAGTCCTAATAAATGAGTTATTTATTTGGAATTGAAGTTTTGTTGTGATTGTATAGTTCTTTCACTGCAAGAGGTTTCTAAAATTATTTTGACATATCCATTTTATTAACTCTTAAATATAAATAATTAACAGAAAATATAATTTACAATATAATTAAAGAGCACTAGGAGAAAATTGTTTACAATACACTTAGCTAGCTAAGAAGCATGGCGTAAATTGTCAAAATATCTCTAGTGAAATGGATAAGACATCACTTGCAAATGAGGTCCCAAATTTGACTCTTATTGACCTCAAACCGTAAAAAGAAAAAGTAAATTAAGGTCTCGTTTGGTTCGTTTTTGCTAACTTGCCGCGCGAATTCAAAGTGAAAGATTATGGTTTCATGTTTGGTTAACTTTAAACTTGCAGGTAAGTTGCAATTTTTTAAACAATAAAAGATATGAATTGACATAAATACCATTCAAACAAAAGAGATGATGTATAATAGAAAGTAATTAATGAGGGGTAATTATTGTGTTCACAAACTCTTGAGAGATAACTACCCTAGGGGAGTTGGGGGAGATATCTCTCATCCTTGGGTGTGAGTCGGGAGATAACTTGCAGGAATTTGTACAACTAAATAAAATTAGTTCCAACTCCCCTCGAAGTTATCTCTAGAGAGTTAACTCCACCCCTAATCAAACAAGGTCCTAAACATTAATTATATATATATATATATATTAAATAGACATTAATTTTTTATATATAGAGATTAAATAGACATTAATTTATATATATATATATATTATAATATACTGTTAATGCAAATATTTAGTAGCATGTGTGCCGACGCGCTTGTCTATTCGAATGTTTACTTCAAGACATTTAATTGTCTACCTAAAATATATAGGAGTGGACATTCAAAATAGACATTATCTTTGACATGTCGACTAAAATCCTTGACATTTGTATGAGAGAGTTTTTTGTTAATTTAATATATATTTTATCTTACGTACATGGCACGCATTATCCCCTAATTCACATTTTTTAGGCCCCCATAATCTACATTTGCATTTGGAGATGCTCATCATATTTTGTATTTCCAGATATAATAGTTTTTTGGAAACTTTTAATATGGTATGGAAGGTCTGTAAAGCTGTTGACGCAAAAGTTGCTTACAATTTTTTTATTATTTTTTATTTTTTTTTTAAACTTAAGTGGGAGTTGCGTGAACTCACAACCTCTTCAAACCTTACATTTTGGTAAGTGATGTCTCTACCATCTCACCAGAGATGTAATTGTTTCTCATCCATTTTTAAGATCGTTAAAAAAATTAAGAAAAAAAGAAAAGGTTAATTAGTTAATTAGGATACCGAGCTGTTGTATTATTTCGTATATTTATGTTTTTTGAACTTATGGCGGGAATATAACTCACAATCTCTCTAAACCTTATTTTTTGGCGAGTGATGCCTCAACCATCTCACTGAAGAGATGCTATGACTCCTATGGTTTGTTTATTCTTGTATTACTTTGATTTTCTCTCTTGTAATAATTTCGTAATTTGTTGTGTTTCCATTGGATAATATTACTATATGATAAGCTAGCCATAACTTTTTTTAGGTCAGCTAGCCATAACTAATTAAGTGGCTAGCTAGAGAATAAATAATTGTACACATAAGTAGATAATCAAGAGTGAATGCATATGAGAAGAGCTACTTAATTGGCTCAATCATATTGGCTAAATCAATAATTTACATATACAAACAACGAGACATTATATTATATGCATGGCAATTTTTATAACAAGTTGGGGTAGCAACGCGAGCTACATACAAACTTTCCCATATATAAAACACATGAATAAACAAAAAAAGTAATGGCGTGAGGTAGAAAAAACCATACAAAAACGTCTCGGGATTTCAAACCTTTATGCACAAGGAACCTTCATTGACCTTGGTTGCATGTACATATTGTATTGATTTCACTCAATAGTTGTTCAAGTTTTCAATCGCTATGTGCATATAAAATTGTAATTTCTAGAGATCTTTGATAGGAGGGACACCTTAAACATGTATATGCTTGTCCTGCTCTATGCCCCCGAATCTATGCATTGATCATCAACAAAGACCAACCTTATTAGGCCTGTAAAGTGAGTGGTGAAGGTGGTTTTTGATAAGAAGATAAGCTTTGATGGTTGTCAATTATGTATTAATAATCTATTATAGACCACTGGAATTATTGAGGCCAACCTTTAGATTATTGGCTGTTAGAGATGGGTCAACAGATTAATTACTTTTTACCCCTTAATTAAACCTATTGGTATATTTTATCATTTATTGTTTAGGTTAATTAATTAGTATGGTTTGAAAATCAAGGTTCTTATGTAAGTTTAAAGTCAAAAAGTTGATGCTAGAATCAAGATAAATATGAGTAGAATGAAACAATTTTTACTTTTTCCTTAAGGCTTTTTTTTTTTTTTTTTTTCCAAACTTGCTACCTATTAGTCGAATTTATTTTCTTTTCCTAAAAAAAATAAAAATAAATGCTTTAAAGAGTAATTATAATATATCTTTTTGTGGATCATGCATGTGTATTAGTTTCTAAACTACTCAGCGGGTCTATTTAGTTTTTCATAAGAAAGAGTCGTCTCAACTCTTCAAGCCCTCGCTTTGCCATCTTCTGCTTAATGTATTTCTTCCTTCTAATCTTTCTTCTTATTCACTTGAGTTTGCACAAAGGTCTCAAATTCAAATTAATATCTTGATTTTTCAAGCATTTCTCTTATAATAAAGTGGGGTGTGCCTCGTACGTGTGGAATAGTCAGAGTGATCTTGTACACCGCGGTGTTGAAAAAAGAGGAGCACAAATTATATTCATATTATACACTAATTTATGATTAAGAATAACATGTATATATACAATTAAGTATTGGAGTATAAGTATAATTTTCTTAGATAAATGGAGTATAATTATAATTAATTAGTGCAAGTTATTTACCTTAATTATGATATGCATGTTGTTACAATATAAAATGTTCCAGTTCACTATAAACTATAATAAGCAAAGGAGGGACTTTTTCTTTCTTGACTTGAATGCATAATTTACATACGCATGGCTTTGAAATATGAGATGGGATTTGGTACATTTTTTAAGTCCAAAAAGTAGCATTACTGTGACGAAAGATGAACAGTGACTCACCAATTTAATTCCACGAATGGGACACTTAATTAGGACTCAAACAACATGTTGATATTATTGTAATGCATATTAAGTCCAATTATGGTGCCACATCTTCTTGTTTATTTAATTAATTTTCACTTAATTATACAAGTTGTATATAGTAATCTATATAACAAAGATGATCCAAACAGTCGAGTCGACCAGCTTATTTTAGTGACCTCACAACAAATCCCAATACCTTCCCCCTATAGCCCAATGAAACCATGCATAATGTCAACCCTCTAAATCCTTAGATTAACAATTCTTTTCACCCTTATAACAAACCCACATTTCATTGCAAGGCATCCAATGAAATCAAACTCATTTTATTACTACTTGGTTAGTTAAAAGTTTGAGAACTTCCCCACAACACTTTCTATCTGTTTTCTTTTTTCTTTTCTTAAATTTTTTTTTTTTGACGAGACCATTCGGTATTCGGATTTTTTTCTTTTACTTTTTTTTTTGGATAAGAATAATATTCGAAAGTTCACTAGACCTGATGAATGAATCTAAAATATGGAGTGCTCATGTAAGAGGTTGGGGTTCGAGTCATAAAATGGTAATAATATTCAAAAGTTCACTGGACCGATAAATTAATATAGCATTGAGCTGACTTGAAGCTCTCACCAACCAAGTAAGTAGCTCACACATTTGGTATTAAGTTATAAAAGGTTGTGGTTTGAGTCTCAACAGAGACAAGTTAGTTTCTTTCTTATAAAAAAACAAAAGTGGGTACGTAAAACTCTCTTAGCATATAAAACTCCAATCTATATATTAAATTCTCTTTATTTACAAGACAATAGCTGCATTGAAATTAAGTTCATTAACAAATAAGAAATTCATGGAGCAGTAATTGCTAGTGCTTTATGCTGCTAACATGTGTAAATGCATGGTTTGCTCTATGACATTGAAGTAAATTAAAGAAGAGTTCCATTTGCATTAGGTACCAGCAAGAATTATAAATTCAAGAAAGCTTAGCAAAACCATTATGTCACGTATTGGACCTTTCATCTATTTCACCTATTATTATTATATAGAAAAGTAGTTATTTTTTAAATTATTTAGTCAAGAAAACGTGAATGAAAGTCAACCACAACATGAAAAATAAACTAGGTATTTAGTTAATATTACTAGTAGAGAATAATGGTGTAAGTGTCCGGATAAATCGGAATGGATTGATAATAAATGAAATTCATATAGTTGAAGTAGACCAAATGGGTGGCAATAAGTTTTAATAATGTTGTTATTCTGAACATAGTTAATAATTATCTTAAATTATTTGCATTGTTTAAAATTATAGAATATTTAATTAATATTTAATAATATATGATTTTTTACAAAAACATAATGACTAAATTTAACAAATTTTTTTATTTTACAACATTTAACAAATCATTACATTTTTTCAAAAAAAGTAAATCATTACGTATGATTTTTTACAATTAACGACTACTTATAATATATTAGTTATATGTCACTTAACTTTCAACAACGCAGTTTTTGACAACATATATTGGTATGTTAAAAACTAATTTTTTTTATTGTGTCCTTGTATCAATGTCCCTCTTATATACAAAAATATTCATTACACCTATATTTCCCCTCACACCAATATTCCTACACTAATATCCCACTATAACGTGACATTTTCGTGGAAGGTTAATTGATGATTTAAAAAGTTCCAAATGTATAAATTATTCTCAATGGGAATGCAACTTTAAAGTTATGTTTGAATATATAAATAATGATAATCAAACCATTTTCAATGTCTCCGGCAGATATTTATTAAAGATCTTTGCGTGTTTTCTCATTTTCTTTTTGAGAGGTTATCCTTTCACGTGATAAAACTTATAAAGATAGAAAAGAAATACAAAAATTCAAATAAAAGTAGAAGTATTACCAATTGACACAAAGATTCGAGAAGGACGGTTGCAATGATTTGAACACTTGCAAAGACGGCTTACAAATCAATGCTTCACAAAAAAACTTGATTCAATAAAAATTAAGAAAATCTGACGATGTAAGGGTAAATTGAAGTTAACTTGGAACGCATTGAATAATTTGAAAAACTCACAATCAATTATACGAAATCGAGCACAACGGAAAAGTTTGATCCATGTAAGACCCCAATCAATTTGAGATTGATGCTATATTGTTGTATCGTGCAAGTTGTTGCTTAACTTGTCACCTGTCCAAAGCTCTTTAGGAAACATATTCACGCGAGTTTGATTAGAAAATATTTTAAGGAATTTTAAAACACACCATTAAAAACATTAAATCGAGTGGAGTGGAAGAATATGAATCTATGATTCACATAGCCAATCCAAACAACTTGATAATCAGAGCTTTGTTGCTCTTGTACTTTCAATAACAATCATTTAGCTATTACTATACTGATGAGAAAAAAGCTGTCTTTTATTATATTTTGATCTCTACATATATAGTCTAAATCACTTACGAATTTTCAATGACAAATTAAGAACCTTTTAACACTTGTATATATAGTTCTCTCTTAATTAAACATGACTATCTCATGCGTCAACTAGTGAGGGTTGAACTAGATTTAATGCACCCTTAAACAATCCATACACATGAAACAAGCCAACCCTAAATATAAAAACATTCAGACAACCTGTTCCATTGAAGTTGAATTATCAAAAGTAATATTAGATAAGTTTTATATAAATGTTATAAGAACAATTTAATCTGTATAAGAATGTTAAGATTCTTAAGCAATGAAGGGGGTTCATCCTTCTTACTCAAAATAATGGCAAGGTCAAAGATGCATATATGCAAACCAACAAACTGAAGAAGATGAGCGATTGCATGTGATCTTGCATTGCCAATATAAAGTAATGGCGTGGAGCAGGAGATACCTAAACGTTTTGGTTATGTAGCATGCCTTGTCATAATACCATACTTTTTATTTTCCTAATAGACTATTTGTTGACCGCGTATACTTTCTTTTATTTTAATTGGCATCCCCAATTCATATATACACTATTAGACAAGTTCGGTTGACTTTGGGTGTCTCATACAGAGACCATATGCAGAACAAGATGTGCCTTAATTAAACCACCACACCTATGTAGTGCTCAAAACAATCACCTAACTGCATCCTTCATTTGCTACCGTCTGGTTCCATAACCGCCTTGACCACCTGGTCAATAGGCACATGCTCCAAGTGCTCGAGACTTGCTGAGACGTGCCTTGGTCATGTTAGGAGTCATGACCAAAACAGTTACATAACTACCTGTAACTGCATTTGACTTGGTCAAATGCACTTAATCAAGAAAAGAATTTAAATGCACTTAATTGTTATTTCGATAAAATACAAACTATAAATAAATTCAATAAATGAAGGAATGAATAGATTCCTTGAAATAATCAATAACACATAAATAAATATCTTAAAATAAAAAAATAAAAAAATTAAAAAATTAAAAAATTATATTGATGAAAGGAGGATACATGTCAACTTTCTCTCAGCTCCAACTTATATATATATATATATGATAGTCTAACAAGGTTTAGGGAGTTCTTGAAAAAAAAAAAAAAAAAAAAAGTTTAGGGGTTAGCCACGGTATGGACATATTTGCATCCTAAGATGAAAAAATACACTGCTCAAATTCACAGATTTCGTGAAAAAAGTAGAGTAGGCATTGCTCAAAGTTTTTCTTTTAGAAGCTGAAGTCGGTGTTTTCTATGAGGTCATATGTTCGAATCTTCTAAAATCTTCCAAGGCATACTTAGTAACGTGGGGAGGCACTTAAGGAGTAATCAGGGATATTCCTAAACACCACGCATTAAAAAATAAATCAAAGCATCTTCAACGATTATCTAGATCCGTCGGATCTGCGGGTCCATTCCGGTTCCGGCGGCATCCGCCAGTCCACTAAACCAATCATATGGAAGAACTTAGAAATAAGGTAGCATGCTATAGGAGAATCACAGAACTAATGAAAGAGCTGATGAGCACCACTGAATGAAACTAAAGAAACTTTCAAAGAAAAGAGAAGCAAAAACGGTTGCAGCAACAAAAAAGGGATAAATACAAATCAGATGGACTTTATAGCTGCATTATACATACAAAAAAATTAGTGTCAACGAAGCTATTGAAATTTGTATACTCCATTAGAAGATTCGGATTCAGAAGCTCATGCATTACTAATATTTCTTCTCAAAAACATAAAAATAAAAATAAAAATTCACATATCATCTAGATGTCGAAATCCTGGGAAGAAAAAGGAACAAAAGAAATGGTGATTCATTGCAGAGAGAAAAATGTATGTATTTACAAATATATAGCTCTATTTCTTCTTTTTTTGGGTTTTGTTTCTTTTTTCTTTTTGCTTCTTATTCCATAGATTTATAACGAAAGTGATACTGATACATGTACCTGCTCATAATGTGAAAGGAACAACAAATAGCAAGCTCAGGTACACATTCCCAGTAAGAAATTTAAGAAAATAATAATAAAAAGACATTCGAAGAAATCCAGGTCCACTCGGAAGATTAAGCATAAGTAATTGTTTCGCAGCCTATCAAGTCGACGAAGCTTAGAATGTATAGGAGTACCGGAAATTGTATGTACACCCTTCCATACTAGTAACATTCACAGTTGGAATGCAGAATGCTGGAAGCGGTCAAGACCAGGACATTCTGTACATGTGCTCTGGGCGCATCCTCGAAAAAATTATCCTGAGATGGCGAACGAAAAGAAATCAATATCAACTGTAAACAAACATAAAAAAAAAAAAGGAAATTTAGAGGCAACTCACTCTCAATTAAGCTTTACTTTGTCGGTGGTACTCCATGATATACTTGAAATTAAGATGTATAAATAGTTTCATATACTACCAAAAAGCATGCCAGTACATAGCAGTACTAGGAAAGGTTCACTTAGATAAAGAGAGGCTAAATATACTATAGCCTACGTCTTCAAATAGTGCAGGTGCTCTTAATACCGCACGACCATACTTTCCTTTCCTGACAACAGTAGGGTGATATACAACACTGCAAGGAAATGAGTTTTCGACGTTCTAAAAGAGCGTCACTTCACATTCATTGCAGCCGACATCTTCCTTAGCTTTTGAGCAATTTCAGCAAAAGATGGCCTCTCCCCTGGATCAGAAGCCCAACAACTTTCCATCAAAGATCTCCACTCGGGATCACACCACGATGGAATTTGCGGGCGCAATGTATTGTTCACAATTCCCCCTGCAGATAGGAGAATAGTTTACTTCTATGCAAAAGTAAAAATGCTCTACAGAAAAGAAATATGAGATAAGAAAAAGTAATTAATCTTTGCTTCATTTATGGAACGGAATTTCTACAGTTCGGTGATGAAAAACGAGCCAATGATATCACAATTTAATGCATAACATATTAGCAATTATTACGATAAAATATCACCAACTTCACACTAGGACGGGATCATGGTTCTTTGAAGCCCTCGTTAAGATCCTTATGCACCAAAGATTTTCAATTACAGAACACTCAAGGAAAAAAATAGCTATCGATTGCTTGGTGTACCATATTTTTTTTTCCTATTTTTCAGAAGAGGGGAGGGTATAACATATTCTACCAAGTAAACTTCTAATTAGCATCCAACATCAAATATGAAAATGTTGAAATCATTTGGACCAACCAGATCTAGAGACTCATGCTTGCCAGAAACACTCAAGTAACTAAAGGAGGAAAACAAAGGAAGTCCAGAGTTGCAATGGGCAAGAAGATTTATAATTTGTTTCCTAACATATCTTCATCCATTGTTTTGATGGAGAGAGAACAAACTCATTCTATGTGCTAAACAGATAAAATTTATACCCTACCATACTACTTGTCTGCTCAAACTCAACAGCCAGTTACTCAGGATTTGTTAACTAGTGAAGGCATTTGACTACTGAGAAGAGTATGGTCTAATAGCTAACTTTCAAATAATGGGCTTTAGCACCTTGAACAGTTGCACCTTATTCGATAAAAAGTGAGGATTGTTGAGTAACGAAAAACAAAAGAATTTAAAACAGTGAGATTATTGCTGGAAATAAAACATACCAGCTATCTGTATAAATCTTAGATACCGATTTCAAAAAACAAAATGGTTGGTATGAAGATATGGTTAACAACGCCCAAGAGAAATGAAGACAAATCTGTAAGATTTTAAACTTCAGTAGGTATTTACCAATTATAGAAGCACAATGCATATCTGCATAAGGCTCCTCTCCAGTAAGTAATTCCCACATGACAATCCCGAATGAATATACATCGATCTGCCAATCAAAAAGAATAAAAATAAATCACCAAATAATAAAGAGGCTCATAAAGTCAAAATGAATAAAAATGTAAAGCGCGAGCCTATCCGCGTGAAAAGCTCATTAGCCAGCAAATCTTACCTTTTCTGTTACCATGTTACTTTTTCCGCTGAGAAGTTCAGGTGCCATCCATGGTAAAGTGCCCCTGACGCCTCCTGATACTAAAGTATGTTGTTTTACTTTAGATAAACCCAAATCACCAATCTGACACAAGAATGAACATTGAATCAGGAGCTATGGAAAGTTGAAAACTATGAGCCCCTAGCCACTCATTCCCATTGGAACCACCATCTAACATTGAAGCATTCTTATGAACACAGAATTCAAAAGACAAAGCTGAACTTAAAGAGAATGCAGGTACATCTGTACCCTACTTGTGATACTGCAAACCTAAAAATTTTGCCATGTAATGTTAAACAAACATCAAAAAAATGCATGGCAAATGCAGAGAAGGAAATTTCAAAGGTGGTATTATTATTAAATGCTGAAATCAAAAGAATGTTATGATAGATAATAGCTGCCTGAACAGGAAACAAGTTCAATTTTGAAGCGTGACAACACACCTTATGCAAAACCATTTCAAAGCCTATACTTTGAAATGTAAGCTTGCGGTGGTTGCTTGTGCAAAAGAATGCGTCACTTACGTAAAATGAAATCAAATAATGTGGAACATGAAGGGGTTTTGCCTTGATATATCAATTGCTCATACTGTCGCAAAACTTGGAATACGATCATGGTCATATTACTCATACCATAAGATTCGATTTTATACTGGAAGCATGTGCATGCACATTAATATTAATTCATGCCTCTTCTCAGTTCTCGCCCTCTTTTACTAACTTCTAACTGAAGTCGAGAAAAGTTCAAAATCGTTACTTAATGAACTCAAAGTACCTAGTAAATACTTATCCAAAAAAAAAGTACCTAGTAAATAGCATTGTTTGTTTATTTTTTTGACGAGGTCACTACTATTGCATCAAAGATACGCTGGAACCAAGGTGACCTAACTTAAAGGCAGGGCCTTGAATTAAACTTCCAAAAAAATGCCTAAATAGATGTATGGTGAAATTATTCAAAGCAAAATAAAAAGAATCTAATAAATGTCAAGTTGCTCCAATATCAGTATCTCCCCATTGGCAGTCATCTCGAAAGTATAATAGTAATGTTTTACCAACAGTTTTTTCATGTGCACACTCCTCATAAGGCCCTGAATAGTCTTAGTAGTAGCTCATAAAATAGAATATACCAACCATACGTGCGCTGTTTCATTCAAAGCTGTGAAGTGAAGTAAACACTTCAAGCACGTCAACTCAATTGAAGTAGGCAGTTTTGTGCCCCAGGGCCGCTGCCCCACACAAGTAGGAGCCCTCGTTTTTTCCTTCTTTTTTCAGTTTCTTTTTTCGAAGGTAGAAAAAAAAACAACAAATTCCATTTTTTTCATCAATCGAAATGAATGCAATGATCTGATTCTAACCAACAAACCTGGCGACGAGAAACTTATATTTAGTGTCCAATCTTTTTTTTTAAATCACAATGACATCTCTTAAATATTTTTAAATAATATATAATCAATTACCTTATAATTCAATGCATTCATTTCAATTGTGAAAAAAATGGAATTCTAATTCCCTATTTTAATAAAAGAAAAGAAAAAAAATTGCACAGTCAATGACGAATAAATTGGATAAATTAAGTATTTGAAATCATGTATACGTGGAAAAAAATACAATTTAAAAAAGAACAATTCCAAATTTGCTAAAATTGTTTACAGAATTAAGCTTCCCTTGATCTAGCATTACAAACCGTTAAGACTTGACGTACACCAGGACATATGATTTACACTACTCTATTAATCCCAAAAATTGAATTATACTGGATTAATGAGAAAGAATGTCAAGATTTTAAGATTCAACAAGTCCTTGTCATAATTTTACAGTGAGCAGAGACCTTTAACATATACTGTAAGCCTATCTAAATTATTAGAGCAGTACAACGACAAGTGCTATATCTAAAAAAGTAAAAAAAGTCAAACAGCTTCCAAACCATACCTTGCAGACAGGTCGATGAGGATCTCTCATATTTACTAATAGATTCTCACACTTCAAATCAAAATGAACGATGTTCTTTCCATGCAAATATTCCATACCAAATGCGGCATCCATAGCTATGATGAGCCTTTTACGACGATCAATTGTTCTGCTTAAACAAAATGTATGTCATACAACAGAAAGTTGAAAATTTCTATGCTACGGACTACCATCTCAAGGAAAGAATTAAATCCACATTAAGAGATTACCTGTCCTTTTTTTGCAAAAATTGCTTCAAAGATCCGTTGATCATGAACTCTGTCACAGTTGCTAAGGTTCCGTCAGGACCGTCACGAACAATCCCATAGAAGGAAACAACATTGGGATGATGCAATGAACTTAGTATCAAAGCCTCCTTCCAGAAATCAGCAATCTATAGTGTTAAATCAAGAAAGAAATCAGAAACCAGTGCCTAAAAAATTGAACGAAAGAAAAAGGTTATATTCACAATCAGTCTACACTTAACATCAAGGTAAAAAATAGAACCTTTTTGCTCGCTCAAGTTGTGGACTTTTTGAGCAACATTTCAAGACTGAGTTTTTTTTAAAAAATTTATAATGATGTTCACTAATATTGCTGGCGGATTAAAAAGCTAGAGGGAAAGCTTTATTGTATCAAATATTTAAACATAAATCAAGACAACCACCAGATAAAGCTATTCATAAATTTTCTGAGAGGAAATATAATTCGTACAAACAATTGGCAAAATGTGTACAAAGGGTATAGGCAAACAAAACTTCCTTTTGAAGACCAGAAGTTCTTCCTACCGCCAACCCAAAAACCCTTCTACATTTATACTATACATAAATAAATGCAACAAAATCCTTTTCCGCTTCCACATTATTGTTGCCTACTGTTATCGGCCACTTTTAAATGGTATGTCCCCTGGTAATCAATGTACATTTAAACCATCTTAATCAATCTTTCTCATTTTATCTTCAATTGGCACAAATCCCAACCAATTATTAGTTAGAAATTTCATCTCTCAATGGTTATACTACATTTCAATCTCAATAGTACAATTCCAATAAAACCTATTTTAGTATGACATATACTACAACAACAACAACATAGCCTCAATCCCAAATTAGTTGGGGTCGGCTATATTTTAGAATGACATATCAATCTCAATATTCTCCTTCCAGTAAAACCTTTTTCTTTTCAGTTCAGTAAAACCTTTTGTTTTTTGAATCCCAGTAAAATCTAATTTACTAACATAATAATAAGTAAAACTTGTTAAAGCAGTTAGAGAACAGAGCGTATCATAAATGGCTTTCATTCACAAAGTGTTAGTCAAGTTAGGTACTAAACCATGAACGAAAAAATGCTTGAAGCACCAACCAAGGGATAGCTCAATGGTTTGATATGTGGTCACTTAGGTAAGACGTTGAAAGTTGAGTCTCCTTGGGGGTTTGAGGGGTAACAAAGTTGGTTTCTTATAAAAATTAAAAAATTAAAAAAAAAAATTAAAAAAAAAAAAAAAACGCTTGAAGCAAATGAATCGGTAATGGATTAAAAAAAAAGGAAGTAAGAGTTAACAACCAAACGCTCCCTTTCTGATGGCTTTCCCGCAAAGCAACTTGATTTGATTCGTTTGACAGCAACATCAGAGCCCTTCCATTTCCCATGATAGACCGATCCATATGTACCAGAGCCCAACTCCCGAATTTCTTCTAGATCGTCATTTTTTATTGTCTACAATAAAAATGAATATAAATGATGGAAATAAATGAGAAACATCATTATTGAATGAGGATCATGATAATGGGAACACAAACAAACCTGTAATCCTCTGGCCAAAGCCTCTTCCTCTGCCTTTGTTGGTTCAATCCGAGAACTTTTTGGATGCTCATTATCGGAGTCAGCCTCTACATCCAGCTGACCATTCTAAGCAATGAACAACATTATATTTCAACGTCAAAATCCTAGAATCTGTAATAGAAATACGGAAGAGAACAAATCAAGTAACCACACTGACCTCAGATTCCATTCCCTTAACAGCTGCTTCTTTGGATGCAGGATCTTTGTCGTCGTCATCAATATTCTGTTGCAATTTATCTTTCACTTCTTCCACACCTTCTAATGCTGCCTTTTTCACTGAAGCGATCAACTCAGGAAGGAAACTAAATCGCTTAACCAATTCATCATTTTCGGCATTGTCAACAACACCAGTTTCACAACAGATCTGACTCTCACCATCATTGTTTTTAGACATTAGGCCATTTGAATCAGATGCAGCTTCTTGTTCTTTCTTCTTTTCTAACTCATTATCATCAACAAGGACATTCAGCGGCATGATAGTGGCTCCTCTTGTTTCCACATTCTTTGCCACACAATCCACTCCATATCCACTATTGTCATCAAATCGTGCAGATCCAATAGCAGCAGTACTATCTGTAACGCCTGGACCTAAACCAGGAGAAGGTTGTGCGACATCACCATTAACATATGAAGATGAATGAACTTGTGACGGCAATGCTTCCAAAGGAATTGTGGGTATTGAGCACATTTCAATTGGTGATCGACCAGGATTTGGAGGCAAAGCGTTATGGTTTTCATGAGCAATATTTGAAGCAGAACCATGAAAGCCTCCTTGGCCGGAAGGACCATCAAACGCATACACTTTCTGTTGCTGCCCGGTCCATGAGTTTGGATTATCGAAACCCACACGAAAATTTGGACTACCATCCCTCATACCCCGTGGAAACCCTGAATTAACAGCTCCATTGGTCGGAGGGATCATATTTAATGCTTCATAAGATGGAGAGCTGTGCATAGGATTCTGCACCTTTATCCATAATGCTGGGGCCGGCGCAGGTCCATGTGATATCTGGTAAGCAGCAGGGGAATTGGCATATCGAACTCCTTGGTCCTCTATTGCAGGAACATGGATGTGAGACCCAGCACCCACAGATTGATCATGTAGCCCTTCATTTCCCAATTCAGGCACTCCTCCTACCAGTCGAGGTTCATCATGATTTGATGGGGTCCCACAGTTCCCATGTACAAGAGGAACAGTCATGCCAGAACCATCAACAACATAGTGTTCATTCATTCTCCCAACACCTGAGAATTGCATTCTTGCCTCCTCGACCCGGTGATTCACATGGTGGTGCATGCTCCATCCTCTTTCATTACTATAAGCATCATTTCCGAAAGACTGGGGCTCAGTATAGTCTTTGGAGTAAACTCCAAGTTCCAAATTGGCATCTGGATTCAATAAATAGGTCTCTCTACCAGGGGTACACCCAATGCAAGAATTCGGGAACTGAATAAACTCGGTCCCCGCATTTGGTGGCTCCATATGTGGTTGTCCACCATGTACCCACCGCGAATCTTGAAACCGGGCGCCCTCAGGTGAAATTTGATTCCTATGGAAAGTCATCCGACAACTATCGCATATACTATTCCCTTCGAAACCATTGTGGGCATGTCCTAAATTTCCCGGAAAACCGGGTTTATCACTTGGTATGGCTCCAGCAGGAACCCAAACAACATTATCAACAAAAGAGGGATGATGCTGCTCATATTGAGCAATTTGAGCTTGATGGGTATGGTGCTCAAATTGGGGCTGATGACTCAAAGACTGTCTACCAAACTCATCATGGGATTCCCCAAATCCCATCCGATACCGCCCCGAAGAGGGCGACAAGGGAAACTCCGGTACCGGCCTGGGATCATGATGCCCATGATGCCTAGGCGAATAGTAAGCCGGACTCCACGGCGCTTCCATTTCATTATACCTCTGTGTGTGGGGCTGCTGGTGCTGCTGCCCAGACCCCACATGAGGCGGAATCGTAAGGTGCCGCAGATTGAACTGCGGCGGCAGCGGCGGCAATGTCTGAACCCCAAATTCAACATTAATCAACTGATCCATCAAAGGGGGCTCCCCTAATTGCTGTTTCCTAAACTCAACCCCATCATTCAAACTATTCAATGCATCAACATACCTCCTCTCGCTCTCCCTCTCGTCGGAATCGACAAAGTGCGGCGACGACATCGACAGCGCCGACGGATCCTGCTCATTGTTGTGGAGAGGAAACAAGAACATCCTCAGCCTAGTGAACCCATCACCGGACTCTAGCTTGTCATACTCCTCCATCATATTCGTCACGTCGTCGTCGTTCACAACCGATACCAGCGCATCGAGATCCTCGTCGGGCTGTTGATACTTCAGCACCGCCGCTGATTCAAACAACTCTCTCATCCTCACCATCAGTTCCTCGTAATTCACATCCCTAGGCAAGCTCACCATCCTCGTCTCCCCTCCGACGTAACGCAGCCGCCCGTCCTGCGGCCGCGGCATGATGCTCCCTCCGAAGCTGCACAGCAGCTTCACTCTCGCCGCCTCCTCCGCCGCCGCCGCCGCTGCCGCTGCCGCTGACTCCATCCGCCGCGGCGCCGCTAGGGTTTCCGACTCGAACTGTAAAAAAGCCAACGAATTCGCGGAGAACGCAGACGAGGAAGACGAATTCGAATCCAACGACGACGAATTCAGCGATCTCGCTCTCTCGATCTCTTGATTACACATCACAAATCACGAACCAATCACGAGAAACACAAAACCTAGATTTCCGAATCCCCAAATCATCAAAAACTGATCAATCGAAACCCAGAAACGCAGATTGCAGCGATTGCAGTGATTGCTCGACCTGTGTTCATCAAAATCGAAACTTTTTTAGGTCTAGCGATTCATCGAAACCCAATCGATCAATGAATCAATGAATCGATCGAGAGCGTCATCTCTCTCTCTCTCTCTCTCATCATCTTCGTCGTTGCAGAGAAGCGCTGCTTTGTTGCCAGGTCGAGCTCCACGTGGCGCGACCTCGTTACACCAATAAAGAGAATCAATTTATCTCGATTTTTTCACGCGGGGGTTTTACCCTATGAGCCCGGTTTCAGTGTTGTACTCGGATTCGGTAACTTTCCGCCCGTCCGATCTTGTACAAAGTGCCTGTGGCCTGCGGATGTTCGACACGTGTAGTTTGTGCAGTGAGGGACGTGTATATGGGACTACAGCGAAGAATTTGGAACAAAAAGGTTGGGTAGTTTGGGAAAGCGAAATTGGTTTTCCTTCTTTTTTTTTTTTTCTTAATTTGATATCGTAATGTTTAACTGAACGAACGGTGGTGATTTGGACAAGCTTTGGTTGTGGGTCCCACAGGAGGGGAGTTATTGGGTGGTGATCGTCGAAGGTGCGTTTAATTAACCAATTAGGAGAGGATATGCCATGTGGCAGGAGAATTGCAACGCCAACGTATAATTAGCGGACTAATGATACGGAAAACAGTTCTACTAATCTTCAACTTGTTAATCACACGTATTTATAAACAAATTCAAATTCCTACTCGAACACTAAATATAAAACCGACTCAGAATACACCTATAATTCATATGAATTTTTTTTAAAAAAAAAATAGATACGAAGTTTTAAGTGACTTGATGTTGTATGAATGCAACCGATAACTCACTGATTTGATATGAAACTAGTCGGTTCCTTACGCTTCGAGTAGACGTTATTGAAATTATACAATTGAAGGTTTATTAAATTATTTTACATCATAAATTAAGTGTCCATATCGATATTTTTAGATGATATTACGACTATATCAATATCATCTGACCATGACTAAAAATTACATCAACAAATATAAATATTTGGACCTTTTGTTCAAGTACTGAATTCAAAACAACACCATTTTTTTATGAATGAGAGCGATACTACTATATATATATATTAATTTGAAAAATAGTATGTACATGGCCATGGGTTAAAAAAATAGTATGGGCTGTAAAAAAAAAAGTAGACAAAATGAGTCCAGTTGACTCATTTACAATATGTATACATATAGCCCCTCCTAAAATAATAAAAAGCACTAAAAAATCAACTCCCGATGTTGGACATGCATCCCAAGTGTGTGACCAAGCCATAAACAACAACGTCCACAATAGTGTATTCTTTTTGCAAACAAACCTTCATTCGCCATGCAAACACCGCAAAGACTCCACTCCAGCCTCCCATGGCTTCTTAAAACACAAAAAACTCCCCCGCATCGTTGAACTCACAAATAGATGACACAACCCAACAACAACCGAATCATGCTAAATTACCTCACCAAGTGCATTGCAAGAGAAGAATGGATGGGAGGTGAAATTTATAGGGGAATAGAACTTACACTACACTCAATTCCATGTATTTGCCCATGATTTTAAAAACCTTGTACTACACTCCATTCCATGTATCTACCCATGATGTCGAGTTGAACGTACTCGTTCTATGAATCCATTCATTGATAATATAACCATCATTAATTATTAATAGATGCACATTTAATATATAATTATATATCTTGGGACAATCGATAATAATAGAAATAAATAAATAGCAAGAATAAATAGCAAGAATAAAAAAAATCGAGAAAATATAAAATTAGAATGGTGAGAGGGAGGTTGCTTCATAAATTTCTCTCTCATCCGACTTTATATATATATATATATAGACTAGTTGTTTTCCGCTTCGCGCAGTGTTAGTGAAGACCTTCATGGTTTATATGTATGAAAATAGGCAAAAAAATATGAAAGTTACAAAATGATGGGTTTCGTAGTGACCCATATGTATATATATAAATATATATATATATATATATAAATCGTCATGCTCGACCTTTTACATAAGCCAACCCATGGTACTTGTGCATCCATTCAAACACAAAAAAAACCCCTACAAACATGTGCACTTGGAGACCCAAACAAAAATCCAGATTGATGGCCAAGCACTCCCCAAGAATTTCTCAAACTGGATGCGGGAGAATTACAGCGTAGAAGAATGGATGTGAAGTGAAATTTATAGGGGGAATAGTTATTGCACTACACTCAATTCCATGTATCTACCCATAATTTTTAAAAACTTTTACTACACTCCATTCCATGTATTTGCCCATGATTTCGAGTAGAATGTGCTAATTCTATTAATTCATTCGTTGATAATATAACCATTATTAATTATTAATAGAAGCACACATAATATATAATTATATATCTTGGGACAATTGATAATAGAAATAAATAAATAATAGAAAATTAGAAAATTAGAAAATTAAAAAATTAGAAAATTAGAAAATTAGAATGGTGAGAGGATGTAGCTTCTGAACTTTCTTTCTCCTCCGACTTATATATATATATATATATAGATACTTGAGTAATGTCTGCAGTTCGAGCTTAAGTAGGTAAATTGTAGTTTTTGAGAATAAAAAACAAAATAAAGAAAAAGACTAAAATGACGCCGCACACCACATTTTTACTCGCGTGTCAAGCACTTATAGATGCGCAAGAGCATGTCCAATGATAAATGTGGATTTTGGTTGTGGATTCATGACACATCATCAAGTAGAGGGGATATCTATCTTAATTGGCATAAATACACATTCTCCAATGGGTAATGTGGATTGCACCCTCGAGGTGGTAACTTTTTTTTTTCGGATTCAATAATTATTAAAAGATTACTTTTTTAGTAAGTATTAATTGATTATATTTTTTTGGTAAGCATTAAAATATTATATTTATAAAACTCACCGATTGATATTTATATATATTAGGCACCATTGAAGAAATAGCATTGGTTGTATTTATCTTTTTTTCTATAACTTATTTGTATTTATCTTATATATATGATAAATAAGTATACAAATGAAACTAGATAACGCAAAATAGTATAGTTCCATTTTTTTTAGTTGTTTTTTTGTATTTTTATTTGGTTTTTTATGAGGTGGTATAGCACACACCGTCTATCGGTGTGGACGGTTATTTGTGTCACATCATCCCCGCAGTGTTAATCCACATTACTATAAAGAGTTCTTTGATTGTGATATATATTCTATCATACGTGTCTCGCATCTACCCTAATCCACATCTCCATTGGAGATGCTCTAAACCTACATCTCAAAGTGCACAATGGAATTTTATTGTGCACTGGGGTGACACCGCAGCATTTCTCTAAAATAAAATAAAATAAAAGTGTGATGCATATTGATATGTGTGGTGCCTATCTATGTCTATCACAAATTTTTCCAAACAAAAAAAAAAAAGTAACTAACTGTAGTGTCGTCACTCTTGATTAATTTGTTTTCTTTTTATTGATGTTTGAATATAATAGGCAGGTGGAATACAGTTACAAAGCAACAAAGGAGATGCTTAAGAATTGGAATAAGATAATATGCTGTGAGTATAAGCTAGAGAATTTAGTTAAGTGTGCAAGTCCCACTACTAATTAACAATTTTTGAAAAACCTGGTTTGGCATATAAAGTAGGCACGTAATTATGTAGGAACAATGGAATCTCAAGCACACATTCTATTCCTTTATTCCTATTGATTAACCATCAACCAGACACCTAATTGTCTTTTTATTGTGCCATACTTCCTAACTTTTACATTAGGTCCTGCATATATAAGCATTTTATATTTTTATGAGACCATCCATTACTGTATAGGAAAGTAGTTTCAATTTTTACTACTTGTATCTGCACTTCAAATATTTTAGGCAAGTAACGAGATTGTTACTCCTTCAAAGTCACAATTCACGCCATAATTTCTATTTGAAGATAGTGTAATACTATCCGATTAGTTAGCTAGCACGTCTTCAAACTAGTATATATATATATATATATATATATATATATATATATATATATATATATATATATATATATATATATATATATTTTTGTGCAAATGCATATTTTGATATGTATCAAGTCAAGTTAATATTGTTCTAAGTTGTTGATATTTGCAAAATTAGAGACAAAAGATTGAAGTAGTTTAAACACATCCAAGTTCCAACTACAATTTAAATTTAAAAAAAAAAAAAAAAAAAATAAAAAACTAGATAGAAACTTACAAATACCTAGTTAAAAAACTCAACTTGAAAAAAAGTTATGAGCCTAAAATAACAAGAAATATATTAGTTATGGATAACATTAAAGATTATCAAAGCACCTGATTTTCAATCAGTTGATGACTATGAAGTATGAATGTAATTAACCCATTCGAGTCAATAACCAATTAAGTGGATAGCTCACTAATTTGATATGAGGTCTTTCATGAGAGGTTAGGGGTTCAAGTCTCAAAGTCATTTTTTTATTTGGTTTTTCACGTGTTGTCTGACGCCAAGTGCCTTACTAATCCAACGCTCGGACACTCTAATATCTCATATGGTTGCCATCCAATCCAATTTTTCGTGTAATTTTTTTCATAATGATAAAGATCGGTTGACCCATTTTGGACATCGAGATTAGCACATACCCACTCGATGTCTATGTGATACATCTCGAGATGTGTGCTTGTCCATGTCAATGTGTATTGCACGGGTACCGAGTGGATAAGTGCATAATCTCAGTGCCAAAAGTGTGTCAATCTAACACGTTCCTTTTCGTATACTACCATAGATTATGATTGTAAAGCGACTCAATCTAAAGAAAAACATGAATGGGCGACTCAACTTCACACGAACTTTCGACACGCAGTTGTCATCATCCCTTAAATCGTGCATCAATCTCTGTGCACACACAATCTCACGTGCATCTAAAGGACACTAACAGCAGCACGCCGATCGCGAGTGTCAAGAATGAGTCATCAAAGTACTTGCCTAAATTGTACAAATTGAGTTCGAGTGCGGCTATGTGCACCCCGATGATCAGGGCACCCAATCAATTTTTTAGGGCACTCCATCGAGTTTCCCAAATTGCCCCTTGGTTCAAAAACAAGTTGTAACGACCTGAATTTAATTCATCGTTATTAATAACGTGGTTGCAAACATAGCCGACAACTCAGACGCTCGTGGGACCCACAGTTAGGCTAGTGCGCTTGGAGCTAGGTAAATAGTAAATTTTGTATGCTGATTTGTCTAAATTACGATATGTACGTTAAAATAGATTAAATGACATCGTAAAGTGTGTCATTATATGCCATTTGACGGGTGAGAATGTGTGTGAAGTATTCGCCTCGATATGCGTGTCGACGCGGGTACGGATGTGAAGACCCAACTTCTAAACAGGGCACCCTCCGGCCTAATCCCGTAATCAAACCTTAATCCTAACCACATAAGACTTAATTACGTATTAGTCAGCCTTTCGTCCCTATATTTCAATTTAAAGTTAATTCAAATTTCATTATCATGTTCATTCTCCAAAATTCATAAGTGTGGAAAAACCAGGAAAATACAACATCACATGCACGTATATATATGAAACTATTCACTCAACCCAATGTATATCCCAAAATGACATAAACAATAATAATACAACAAAAGTCGAGACATACAAAATGAGTGAGGAGAGTCGTCGAACTGCTCAGAGGAAGTCGCCGATTTTTTCCTTCCCTGGTCAGTTGCTGCTCGACGGAGCTACACCCACCGTCACAAACTAGACGGTGAGTATAGTGATATTTAAGTACTAACTGGAGAATTCTATGCCACATTATCCAAAATAATAAACGAATGGTATTTAAAAGCATAAAGTAGCGAAAATAAATTGTTGAAACAAGTAATGCAAGTAAATACACATTAACTGTTGAGCATGGGTCTCTCCGAGTGTAGAGTAAAGTAAAGTGTAGAGACAGACACAGCCTAAGTCGAGATGATATACGTCCAGTCGGCGGTGAGACCTATCACCTACCCTTTCCCACTACTATATGGAGCTGCGCTCAACAAATTTCACATAACTAGCGGAGCTACGCTCTACGCTTACACAACATCAATCTCATGCTTGTCGACCACCCCGAATCCCATAACTCGTGTGTCGCGCAAGTGTAGTGGTGAGTGCCGGAACCCCGGTAGACCCGTGTCCCCGTGAACCGCGCATCTCTCATGCAATGGACACTAGATAATCCCTACTTTAATTTCAAAGATAAATAATTCCAAAATTCTAGGATTCCAAAACAAGTTAGGCTACAAAGCCCAAAGGAAATTTTATACAAGTCCAATTAAATTCAAATTATTCAATTAGCATGTTTTTCATCAGTCTTTTCAAGAATGACATCAAGTGTAGGAATCAGAGTCAATGAAACAATTCACAATGCATCATGTCACAATATTAACTCATGACTAGATACAAGAACAACATGATGTGCGAGTTCAAGTAGTAATGTCTACCAATAGACCAATAAATCAATAAAAGTGAATGAAATGAAATATAAAATTCTCATAGTTGTACTTACAATTCACACGCTTGTCCTAGTCTATTCGATCCCTCGACAATTCGAAATGTGTGCCCAAACGCATGAGTACTCTCCTTAGTTCTCTACCATTCAATAATGTATCAATTTAGGCTAAATCAAATTCGAGACCAATTTTTAAATTTTTAGGCCAATTCGCTCATTTCACGCTTTTCGATGTAAAACCCCCGTAAAAGGCTCGTCCGAAATTTCGAATATTTTATTTTTCATAGAAATTCATTACTTTCTATTTATTTGTCGAAATATAATTTTTCAAAATTCTTCCCAAATTTTATGGAATTTTTTTCCATTTGTTCTCCATTTTTCTTTTCTTTTTTCTCTTTTTTTCTCTTTTTTTTTCTGAAATTCCAATTATTTTCTCTTTCTCTTCTCTCTTTTTTATTTTCTGGAATTTCTCTATTTTTTTTTATTTTGGCTCGGCCCATATCGCCCCATGGGCCGAGCCTGGCCCAAGAGAGGGAAGGGGCGCACACGCACGGCACGTGCGTGTGCCCCTTTCTTTCTCAACGAACTAGGGACTCCCTGGTTCGTTGATGAGCATAATTTTTTTTCTTTCCCGAGCTGGGGTTGGCGATCCAACCCCAGCTCGTTTAGGGAAGGAACACGGGAGCTCCTGAGCTCCCTCACCAACACCAACCCACAACACAACATCAATTGAACAACACCACACTCATCTTGTTCTTTTCTGGTTCTCTCCTTCTCCTCATCTCCTCCACCTCCACCAGCGATTATCTTTCTCTCTTCTCCTCCCGGTTGATGTTGAGGATATAAGAAACCCATTTAGTGACTTATATATACAAGTATTTGGTTTAAATGCTAGCCTTTGATCATGGTGTGCACTCGTGTAGCGAGGCTCATCACATGGAGCACATTATCCCACTTGTCCCCAAAGTCACTTGTAAGTGACTCAACAAAGTGACACTTTGCCTCATGATGGATTAACGCGTGTCTCGATGCACATCTAGTGCATATGGTTTTATTTTACAAACTTTAGGACTTAGCTAAATGTGGCCACATTAAAGCCACTTATTACCCAATAAACTCACATTTTATTCAAATAAATTAAACTTACCCCAATATGCCGCTACCTCGGTCCCACGTCGACACGCGACTCGAGGTACGTCCCCGCTCGTCTCGATACCTACACACCCGTAGAAAATTAACTTAATAGTCTACACATATACAATACACTAGGCATACATCACAACAAATATAAAATGTACATCGGCCCTTGCCTCGGTAAACAGACATATCACGATGTGGGTCCCACAATACGGGTCGTTGAGCCTGTGACGTAAACACGGTTAGAGATTTTGGACCGTTACAACAGAGTAGTCTAAAAGACTAAAACTTAGGCCTGGGAAAATAATACACACATAGAACGAATGAAAATGAGTTAAATATTAATATGGAATAGATATTTGGTGGTTAGGGTCATGGTAGTACGCGTATATCGCGGTTCGGGACGTAAAATCGGGCGTCCAAACCCCCGAAACATCACTTTTTCGAGTTAAATACAAGGGTGAGTGTCCCATTGGTGTCAAAATTGGAGTCATGAGAGGTTGGAAATGGAGCAAAGGGTGCCCATTTGATTTCATTGAGATGCGTAAGTGAGTTGAGATCACATTTGACTGTAAAAGTCAAATAAGACCATCATTTTCCACCACCTTTTCTCTCTCTTATCTTCATATCCGAAATTGGAGACAAGAAAACAAGGGTTTGAGTGATCAAACTTGGTGATTGGAGGAGCTTGGAGTGGGAGAAATCATCAAAGCAAGGTGAGAATCACAAACACCTCAACTTTCTCTATCTTTTGATCTCAATTTTAGAGGTGTTGGTGGATTGCTTGGTTGTTGTTGAGTTGTTGTTTTGATGGGTTTGAAGTGCTATGTAGTTGAGTTGTTGGTGTTGTGGTTGTTGTTGGTGTTGGTGGGGTTGTTAAAAACCCAGAATTTTCAGCAGTTTTGCTGCCCAAAGCGTGATTAGCGCGCTATTATGGTCGTCTAGCGCGCTAGATGACAATTAGCGCGCCACGTAATAAGAGTAGCGCCATCGTTCCTCCCGACGAAGAACAATTAGCTGCGCAGAAATATAGTGCGCTACTTCCCAGACATACCGCGCTAGATCTTGCAGGGTTTACACTATTTTTGCTAAGTAACATAAAATGCAACCAATTGACTCAAAAATCACTTATAAATGGCAATAGGTTGTTTTGAGCGATAATTTGGATATCGGGGAATCAACGGAACTGGATCGGGGGTTTGGTACCGGGACACAAAGTGCGGTTTGAGGTGTGTAGTATCCCAACTGAAATTACTTGAGCAGTTTTTACTTTTGCTTTTGAATTTATTTTCTGCCTTTCAATACTTTATTCCTGGTGCGGTTAAATGGACGGACGTTGAGGCTCTCCCTCCGTGCCATTTCTGTGTGTATATCCACTAGGCCATAACACGTACGTCAGGGATCTCGGTGAATAGGTCGACCCGAGAGTCGCGTCGGGGCACGTGTGGGTGCGTCATTTGTTCCACGCCGACCACCTAGCGGATCTAGATATTGGCCTCGCTTGAGTGCTACTCGCTGACAGTAGTCTGTGGAAGAGTCCGAAGTATGGCGCTAGTCTGAACCTAGGCTCTAGGAATACACATTTGAGCTTGCACTACTATATATGCATGCGATGAGCACAATTGCCTGTTTATATTTCCGCATGTTTATTTAATAATTTTCTTTAAATTCCAATATTTACTTTCAATATTGCTCACTTAATTTCCTTATGAATACTCACTCTGGACTCGTCATCTGTCTTTTGTAATGACTTGAGTGCAGATCCTAGTACGAGCCGATGCAAAGACAAACTATCAGAGTATTTGCGATTTAGTGACATTTAGCCAGACTTGTACGTTTGTATTATATATATTTTGTTTTATTTTGGGATTTGGGATTGTGAAACACTTAATGTTGATATATTTTGAGACTTTTTAGGTTTACATTTGTTATATGATGGTATATAAGTTTTCCACTTTAGGTATCAGAGTTAAATGCATGACATAATATTTCATCTTATAGATTGTCATGATAAAAGACTTCAGCTGTGGTTTACTTGTGATTAATTTGATATTAACAATTTAAACAGTAAATTGTTGTTCATTGAGGTTTAATAATGATTAAATGATGGATGAGATGACATGTGAGACATAGCTTGACGCTGGTAGGTCAGGTTGTGAGCCTGCATTGGCCCCCGTGGCGGTCCATTGGGAAAATGGGCCGTTATACAAGCACCCCGATTGTTTCTCAAGGCACCCCAACTGCCACGGTCCCATAAGTTCGAGAAACAACATGCAGTCTCGGTTGCACATGTCTGAGACCATTCTTCAAATTTCGGTACCTAATGACCGTGACTAGTACCACATAGTACTTACATATGGTTTCAGTTGCTTTAGTCCGAGACTCATGCAAGAGTGTCGGCTAGAAACAACTAAAACCCTATTTAGTGTCTTAGTCCTGTGTGGCCGATCACTTCGCATCTCCTGTACAGTTTGAAAAATGAAAAAAAAATTACAAAAAGATCAAGAAAACAAACCTTATCTTGTTCTACGTTCGCCTCTCACTCCTTTTCTTCACCCATTATACATTAAAAGTGATGCAAATACACCGAATCTAACAAACTTTATAATCCAAACCGACATTACTGTCTCCACAAAAATCAGTCAAATTAGTTCATTCAACTCCGCGTATGTTCACGGCTAGAGATCGATTACATTTGTGAAAAAGTTGGAGGATTGAAGGTGGGATGTACGAGAATGGGAGGTATGGGTACGTGAGTGAATCGGTTGGGTTGGGATGATAATTTTGACATTTTCTTCTTATCTCAATTGTTACAACATTTGGGCTGGGTGCCCGCCCTGATCATTGTGCATGGTGCACATAGCCGCACTCATTGAGTTCTAATAAACCCAATCAAGCGAACCTCACAATCTCAACCTCCACAGTTTTCACAATGGGCCAAGGCACCCCTGGAGGCCTGAACAAGCACGGCCACTCCGGCGACCGGAACCCTAACAACAACAACAACAAGAAGGAGAAGAAGTTCGAGCCGGCGGCGCCGCCGTCCCGTGTCGGCCGGAAGCACCGGAACAAGCAGAAGGGGTCGGAGGCGGCGGCGCGGCTCCCGGCCGTGACCCCGCTCACCAAGTGCAAGCTCAGGCTGCTGAAGCTCGAGCGGATCAAGGACTACCTGTTGATGGAGGAGGAGTTCGTGGCGAACCAGGAGCGGTTGAGGCCTCAAGAGGACAAGAACGAGGAGGACCGGTCGAAGGTGGACGATTTGCGTGGGTCGCCGATGAGCGTCGGGAATCTCGAGGAGTTGATCGATGAGAGTCACGCGATTGTGTCGTCGTCGGTCGGGCCGGAGTATTATGTCGGGATACTGTCGTTCGTTGATAAGGATCAGCTGGAGCCCGGGTGCGCCATTTTGATGCACAACAAGGTAGGGTTTTGTTTGTTTGGATTTGGGGATTAGGGTTTTGGTTTTTTGGGGATGATTTGTTTGGTTAGTGCGCAGTGGGTGGCACATTGGATTGAATTGTGGTTTGTTGGCTCTGTCTGTGAGTTCAATTTGGGAAAAATTTTGGGGTTTTTTTGGGTTTGATTGATCAGTGTTGATTTGGGGATTAGGGTTTTGGTTTTTTTTTTGTCTGATTTGGTTGGTTATGTCTTATTGGGTTGAAAATGTGGTTGCGGTGGATGCTTAGGTGGATGCATGGTAAAACTCGTTAAGATAGAATAGGAAATGTAAAAATTCAAAGAAATTTAGGAGTAGCACCAATTGACACAAAGATTAGAGAAGGGCGGTGGTGGTGGTTTGGACATCAGCTAAGGCAGCCTACAAATGCCCCTACTAGAAAACTTTGACTCGATAGAAACTAAAGATATTCAACTTGGTAGGGTAGACCGAAGTTAACTTGGGACATATTAATTAGGAGGAGCTTAAATAGTTAGGAAAGCTCACCATCAATTTCTCTAAATCGAGCACAATGGAAGAGTTTGATCTATGCAGCCGACCAAACTTATTTCAGATTGAGGCTATGTTGTTGTATTTGCTCGATTATGTCTTATTGGATTGAAAATGTGGTTTGTTGCTATAAACTATGAGTTCAATTTGGGAAAAATTTTGAATTTTTATGGTTTCATTAGGGATTAGGGTCTTTGAATCTGATTTGTTTGGTTATGTCACATTGGATTGAAAATTTGGTTTCTAGCCATAAACTGTGAGTTCAAGTTGGGAAATTTTTTGGATTTTTAGGGTTTGATCAGTCAGCAATGATGAGTTGGGAATGTCAACTGAGGTTTCACACCATTGTAAAAGTAGTCCATGTTTGCTCCTGTCAATGTTGTGTAGATCTTTAGCATTTTTTATGGTATACAAACACAAGGACATACTGTTTGGGACATAATGGCAAAATATTGTACATCATTAAGTTAAAGTATATGTACAACCAAAAGATACGAGGATGGAGGAAATGGGGAGGTTTTGTCAGTTAGGCGATACAAGAGTGAAGGATTTGTGATTATCATGTAACCATGACCTATGATGCTGTGATGTCCGGATAGGCGCGTCGTTTACATTACACGCACTTCTTTATCGAACCATGTTTTTGGTTATCTGCATGGGCAGTTTTATTTATTTATTTTTTAAATCCTCATTTTTATCTTTTGTATTCTATTTACTTTCTATTCGGCATTGTTCAGTTTACAAACTTTACATATAGGTTGGGACTCTTGTTTAGTTTGTAGATAAGGCCGAACATATAAGAAGCATTGGTTTTATGGTATGAGATATGGTTGTAGTGTTCATTTTAGTGTCTTCATTTAAATAAAACTGGTGAATTCTTTCGTAATCACATCATTCCCAGATGAGTCATGGAGACCACTGATTTTTTCAAATTTGCCTTCAAGATTGGTTGGGTGTCTTATTTTCATCTTAGTGTGATTCAGGGGTGGTAGTTTAAAGAAGGGGATGCCGTCAGAGGAATTATAAAATAGGTTTATTGTGAACGAAAGAAAGAATGAAGCAAGTAATAAGCACATTAAAAATAATTTTTCTTCACCATAAGTCGTCCGTAATTTTTTGTGGAAGAAACTGCTCTAATCTATATCTCAGCAAAGGAAGGAATTTGGTACATAGATGAGTTTAGCTTTCTTTGTCTCCTATTCGTGGCTCTGCTAATTTGACGAAGCATCTAATTTATTCTTGAATGTCCGATCTACTTTGGCCAATAAAACTTCCTGCTTGAGCAAAGGTCTCGACAAACGCTTAGCAACCAAGACCTCACTTCTTTTTTCAACTATATCAAATGACAACCTAATCAGAAAGATGAGGATCATAAGATTCTACACAGTCCTCACTATAGTAGGGACACTATGACACTAAAAGAACCTTATAACCTTTATACATTAGGAAAACATCATCTAGCAGTGGAAAGGCAAAAACGAAGGATCAAAACTGATAGCAGTCTGTGAGTTTTTTTTTTTTTTTTTTTTTTTTTTTTTTTTTTTTTTGGGACACTAAATATTAGGTATATCTAAAGGCTTGGGACCGCCAAAGAAGGAAACATGGTGGTGGAACGAGGATGTCCAACAAGCAATTAAGACTAAAAGAGAGATGTATAGGAAAATACCTAAGTGTCAAGATGAAGATGTGTACAATCAATATAGAGAAGCTAGAAAACAAGCTAAAAAAGTAGTTAGTCAAGCTAAAACAAATTTCATGGAAGATCTATAAGGTTAGGTAATAGAGATGGCGTAAAAAATATATATATATAGGCTAGCCAAATTAAGAGATAAAAAGAAACAAGTCCTAAGTCATGTAAGATGTATTAAGGAGAGAAAATCAAAATGTTTTAACGCGAGGAGGATATTAAGGAGAGATGGAGAAGTTACTTCGATAGTTTATTTAATGATGGCCAAGTTGATACTATCATAAATGAAAACCCACACAAAAAAAGAAATGTAAACTATACACGCAATATTAGAATTGTAGAAGTTAAAGAGGCATTGAAAAGAATGAAAACGGGGAAAGCATGTGGCCCAGATGAAATACCCATAGAGGTTTGGAAATGTTTAGGAGAAATCGGATTGACTTGGTTAACAAAACTTTTCAATAAAATTTTAAAATCAAAACGGATGTCAATGGATTGGAGAAGAAGCACGCTTGTGCCAATCTTCAAAAACAAAGGAGACATTCAAAGTTGCTCAAACTACCGGGGAATTAAACTTATGAGTCACACTATGAAACTTTGGGAGAGGATAATTGACAATAGGCTAAAGAGAGAGAACCAATTTGGTTTCATGCCTGGGAGGTCAACTATGGAGGCGATTTTCCTTGTAAGACGATTGTTAGAAAAATATAGAGAAAAGAAAAAAGATCTTCATATGGTATTCGTAGATTTAGAAAAAGCATATGATAGGGTCCCTAGAGATATTCTTTGGTGGGTTCTAGAAAAAAAAAGTGCATGCTAGATACATAGACACTATTAAGGATATGTATGATGGAGTAGTAACGAGTATAAAGACATTTGGAGGAGCTACAAAAGAATTTTTCATTACGATAGGACTACATTAAGGATCGGCTTTAAGCCCATATCTATTTACTTTAGTTATGGATGAACTAACTAGACATATTCAAGAGGATATACCATGGTGTATGCTATTTGCAGATGATATTGTCTTAGTGGATGAAACTAAAGATGGAGTGAATAGGAAATTAGAACTCTGGAGGAATACATTAGAATCTAAAGGCTTTAAGTTGAGTAGGACGAAAATCGAATACATGCACTGCGAGTTTAGAAACACTAGACATCGAGATGACGGAGCGGTAAAATTAGGGGAAGTAGAAGTTCCTAAGGTAAACCACTTTAGATACCTAGGATCAATCATACAAAATGATGGTAACATTGAGAATGATGTTACACATAGAATTCAAGCTGGATGAAAGAAATGGCGGAGTGCAACAGGGGTGATTTGTGATCAAAATGTTCCTACTAAGTTAAAAGGAAAATTTTATAGGACCGCAATTAGGTCAGCTATGCTCTATGGAAGTGAATGTTGGGCGGTAAAGCAACAACAATTACATAAAATGAACGTAGCATAAATGAGGATGATTAGGTGGATGTGTGGTAAAACTCGTAAAGATAGAATAAGAAATATAGAAATTCAAAGACAAGTAGGAGTAGCACCAATTGATACAAAGATTAGGGAAGGGCGGTTGCGGTGGTTTGGTCACCTGCAAAGACGGCCTACAAATGCCTCAACTAGAAAACTTGACTCAATAGAAACTGTAGAAATTCGACGAGGTAGGGGCATACCAAAGTTAACATGGGATGCATTAATTATGAGGGATTTGAATGGTTTGAAAAGCTCACCATCAATTGCACTTAATCGAGCACAATGGAAAAGTTTGATCCATGTAGCCGACCCCAGTTAATTTGGGACTGAGGCTATGTTGTTGTTGTTGTTGTTGTTGTTGTTGTTGTTGTTGTTGTTGTTGTTTTGGGATACTCAATAGCAGATTGGACTAGAGATTGAGCTGATTTAATATAATTGAGATTTCATCAAGAGGTAGGGAATTTAGAGAAGAAACTTTTGGTCCTCCGTAGGAACTTCAATCCTATCATCCTATTATTTATATGCATTTTAAAACTTTTAATTGTTAATAATGCACAATGATGGTTCCTTCTAAAAAATGCTGTAAATCTGGTGATTCTTTTAAAGTTCATTGATCACCTGCATTGGAGCCCCTTTTGCAACTTTCTGACGTGTTTGAAAGAAAGCAATGGAGTTACGATTGGGCCTAAAACTAACCCCAATCAGATGTAAAATGAAAAAAAAAAAGAAAAGAAAAAACTTATGGTTTGGACAAATATGAAAACGATTGCTTTGTCAATGAGGTGAGTAGTATATTGGCAATTAGCAATGATTATAAAAGAAGCGGAAGGTCTAAAATTTATTGTCTAGACGTATTCATGAGAGAAACAGTTGTTGTTTCAACCTCGATAAAATGCCACGGAATTTAACAACCAAATCATGAGGTTGGGAGGGGTCTTTGTTGATCTAAGTTGATTTAAAATCTCTTATTAGAATCTTTAATATATCTTTTTCAAATTGAGTTTTTACACTTAAGAACTCATTCAACTCGGAGTAGAGCACTTTTTGTTTTTGACAAACATGCAACTGGGCGAAGTTGTGCTCAATAAATTGGATAGTTGACCTGGCACAATCCAACGTGATATTTCCTGTTCTGCACATGCTTTGCAGCTACATGTTTCTTGATAGTGCATCTATTCTTTGAATTTGACCTGTCTGTAACTTTTCACTTTTATGCATTATTACAATTGACAAGTGAAACTATAGGTTAGGTTCTGCACTCAATGTTTTGGCATTCAGTATTGACCTCTCCTAGGTTGTTTATGCTTTCTCTATTCTTGGAAGTTTGAGTGATAAAATTGTTTCCGATGATGAGTTTGTGAGAAGTGACCAATGTTTGTTGTTTTCAGGTTCTCTCCGTTGTTGGGCTTCTTCAAGATGAAGTCGATCCAATGGTCTCAGTAATGAAGGTTGAGAAGGCTCCATTGGAGTCTTATGCCGATATTGGTGGGCTAGATGCCCAGATACAAGAAATCAAAGAGGCAGTGGAACTTCCTCTTACTCATCCAGAATTGTATGAGGATATTGGTATTAAGCCTCCTAAGGGAGTCATACTCTATGGTGAACCAGGAACAGGCAAGACATTGCTTGCTAAGGTGCACCATTGCTGCTTGCTTTTTAATTGTGTTAGATGAATCTCTGAATATGCTTTTTTTAATAGCATTGAACGATTTGTGGATTTCTTAGCTTTCATGCAACTAAAACAAGAATAGGTTAGACGTACATGTGTAGTTACCTTCTAGTAGGATGGAGTTGAAGTACTTATGTAGTGACTTTTTTATATTTCTTCTCTGTTTTTGGACTTGGGTCTGTTTGGATAGTAAGCAGGTATCCTATTGCGATGATTATTCTATTTTGGGTACAGTATAACTGTTAAAACTAAAACGACGGCATTGAACTGGCACTGCATTTGCAGTATGCACTAATTAGGCCATAGCCCAGGCTACTGAAAAAAGGCAGTACTGGAAACTATTTTCAGTAACGACTCAAAAAAAAAAAAAAAAAAAAAAAAAAAAAAAAAAAAAAAAAAACCAATGAGTGACAAACCAGACAAAGGCAGCACTGGAAACTATTTTCAACTGGTTTGTCACTCATTAATTTGAGTTAGTTGCTCAAAAGAATCTGGTAGGATTAATTTCCATGTTACTTAACTGTGGAATTTTGTGGTTGCTAAGTTAAAATAGTTTCCAGAATTGCCCTTTTCAGGGTGGAATGTTATGTGAATATATAGTTGAATTAGTTCCAATCATCGACTTTCTTGAGAGTGAAATTTTTATCCTTTTTCTCCCTTTCTTTCAGGCTGTAGCAAACTCCACTTCAGCAACTTTCTTGCGTGTAGTTGGTAGTGAATTGATCCAGAAATACTTGGGGGATGGTCCAAAATTAGTGAGGGAACTTTTCAGAGTTGCTGATGACCTTTCTCCTTCAATTGTTTTCATTGATGAAATAGATGCTGTTGGCACAAAAAGGTATATTTGTAGGTTACTTGGTTTAACTATTAAATATTTAAATTGATAATTAATGCAGCTGGTATCTATCTTATTAGGTACGATGCCCATTCGGGTGGTGAACGTGAGATTCAAAGGACCATGTTAGAGTTGCTGAATCAGTTAGATGGTTTTGATTCAAGAGGGGATGTCAAGGTGATTCTTGCTACTAACAGAATTGAAAGTCTTGATCCTGCCTTACTTCGCCCAGGTCGGATAGACAGAAAGATCGAATTTCCTCTCCCTGATATTAAGACAAGGAGGCGGATATTCCAGGTATCAAATAATGCTTGACATGTGTGTTATTTCTCTTGATGCGCATAATGCATGTGATAGCACATGACTTCGTAACGTTTATTTCTTACCATTGAGGTTTTGTCCCTACAGATACACACATCTAGAATGACGTTGGCAGATGATGTCAACTTAGAAGAGTTTGTGATGACGAAGGACGAGTTTTCTGGTGCTGACATCAAGGCTATTTGTACTGAAGCTGGACTGCTAGCATTAAGAGAGCGTCGTATGAAGGTGAAATTTATATTTTAACTCTGAGGAGTACTTCTGGAAGTTAATTGCACAATTTGCTTCTATCAAATCTCATTCTATAATATTTTGTTCCCACTTGTACAAGTTTGCTGCTTTTCAATTTCATATCATGTTCGCACTATCATTTTATTCTTTAGGAATTACAACAACAACAACAACAACAACATAGCCTCAGTCCCAAATTAATTGGGGTCGGCTACATGGATCAAACTTTTCCATTGTGTTCGATTAAGTGCAATTGATGGTGAGCTTTCCAAACCATTCAAATCCGTCCTAATTAATGCATCCCATATTAACTTTGGTCTACCCCTACCTCGTTGAATTTCTACAGTTTCTATTGAGTCAAGTTTTCTAGTGGGGGCATTTGTAGGTCGTCTTTGCAAGTGACCAAACCACCGCAACTGCCCTTCCCTAATCTTTGTATCAATTGGTGCTACTCCTACTTGTCTTTGAATTTTTATATTTCTTATTCTTTAGGAATTGCGACTAGAAAATTGAAACTTGAGTTCCCGTAGGGATTGAGTTGAATATACGACTGTGAAGTTATACAACATTAGATAGATAAATGCATTCATCACTCCAATTGTTTTTCGTAGAAGACATCTTTCCCTTGATTATTTTGGAATTGTAACTCGATATCGTATAGGGATTGAGTTGCAAGCGTGAGATACAAAACTCTCTTGAAATTTATGTCTTCTTTTCTGTAAATTTCTCTCTTTTGATTTTTTATGTGTTATATATATATATATACGCGCCTGACCAATGTTGCTGATAAGTTGCTATTGCATTTAAAATTTTTTCTATTACATTGATGAAGAAGTCACATTACTCCTTTCGTTTTTAGGATAGGGCAAGAAGTTCTATGTAATGCGAATTAATAACCTCTTCATACAACCAGTCGAGTGTTTGATTCTAACTACCCTGCTAAACCTATTTATTCAGGTTACACATGCAGATTTCAAGAAAGCGAAAGAAAAGGTGATGTTCAAGAAGAAAGAAGGGGTGCCGGAAGGACTCTACATGTAAGAGGATCAATTCTGGATTTTTTTTATTTTTTTTGAGTCGCTAATTCTTTATAATTGGTCTCTAGTTCATTGAATTGAGCTGCATTTAGCTCCTTCCTGACACTTTGATTAATTTTTTTTAATCCATTGTTGGAATATATTCAGCTTTACCAAACATTAGTTTCAGTAGTTAGGCATTTGGGCTTTCATCAGTATTAAAGATTTATGGTGTCTAATGGTTCTGCGTTCCATACATCAGTTTTCAGTCTGAAGAATTAAGTGAGAATCAATCATCAATGAACTCTCCCCCCCATCTGAGTACCTGTTATATGTTAATGAGAATGCAATGTTGTGATGCTTCAAATGCTGATCATTAAGCATCTCAATTACCTTGCATTTGGAGCTTATTATGTTTTTTTTTTTTTTTCCATAATGCATATGATACAAGCATAATTTAAGATAGTGTTGGGCATCTGCGATTCTGTCTAGATTAATCAAGACGATTGACCTTTTCGACACTGAACCTAACTCGGGATGCATTGATTAGGAATGATTTAAAAGATTTGAAACATACACCATCAACTGTACTAAATCGAGAGCAATGGAAGAGTTTGATCTATGTAGTCACCTCAACTAATTTGAGACAGTATTCGGACTTAACCGTCTACCGTCTACGTGTGCCGTTGGTTCTTTGTTTTCCTTTAGGCATGTGTGTAGTTTTTCTTGTTTGGCAGAAACATAATTTACTCGTTTCAGATCATGAACCGAATGCTGCCTAACATATTGTTATGAATTTCATGTGCACCTTGACACCTTCATAGAAAGGTAGGGACTGATGATGTTCATGCCTACTCTCCTATAACAGTAACGATAACCCAAACTTTACACAAACAGTGACAGAAACTCCATAAAAGGACCCTCATATCCAAACTTAACATTTGACAACAACACTTAACAGATGATGTGTTAAGGTGATGGCAAGCAACACATGTTCTCTTCTACCAAGCAAGAGCTTTATCATTGTGAGGTGCTCTGTCTCGAAAGCATAAACTTCTATTAGAACATCAACGATATCGGTTGGCTCGAGTGATACGGAACTTGGTTCACCTTTAGTGAGGTCTAAAATTTGAGTATCGTGGATAGAAAAGAATTGAGTTGGGAGGACTGCCCTTGTATGAGGTTGACAATGCCCGAGCATGGATTTGTCCGTGGGGTTGACGTAGAATCTCACGGAGAAATAAAATAAAAAACAAACTGCAATTATAACAGCCCAAATATGCCTTTTAGAAAATTGTGTTATACTGCTTGATTTGATGGAGCAGCTGTTGAGGGAGACGCAACTGGGTTTATCATCTTATGGCACTAACACCAAAACAATTATAGTGAGTTAACACTCTGATTAGATAAAATAGGGACTCATAATCAAAAGAAAATGACGCCACAGGTGTACCATACAAATATACAATCCATTTATTTAGTCAATGCAAATGCTATTAGTGCAAGTGGGTTCTTAGTACACCGCGTATTAGGCTGGCCCACTATATACTTTTGTGTATTTTATGATTAACTTCTTTTTTTTTTATAAAAAAAATTAGTGGGATTAATCGTAACAATCTTGTGTTTTGGCAAGTGATGAGATATGCTTTGGCTGTATTCTTTATTTATTTATTTTTCTGAGATGTTGGCTGTATTTTTTGATAATTTGGGATCATGACATTAGAATTTTTTTTTAAAAAAAAAAAAAAAAATTGTCCAAAGAAAGTTCTCATCCAAAGCAATGCTCAAATTAGAAAATTCAACATAGTAAAAATTGAAAATTTTCGACACCATAAAAATAGGCATAAGATAACTTGAGATGAATTGAATAATTTTTTTTTAAGAGATTTTAAAAACATGCCATCAAAGATATTGAATAGAGTAGAGGGAAAGAGTTTGATCACTAATTTATTTATTTATTTATTTATTTTATTATCGTGGGTGTTCGAATTACCTCGGTCTCTCTCGATTAAGGCCCAACTAATCTCACAAAGGCTAGAAAGGTGCTCTTAGCACTAACCCAATTGTCGAAACGAAATAATGCAGTTGTCGTGAATCACACCAATCAGGCCGTCACTTTTGCCTTAATCTGAGTACTAAGCTCCTAATTTACATATCTTAAACAAATCCAACACAATCTACCCAATTAATTGTTAGAAAATATTAGAATGACAACAATAATATCACACCACAAGATACATTGGCTCACAAAAGCATTTTATGTGACTTCGACCCGCATGTTATGCATCGAGATCTATGTATGCTCACATCTCGATGTGCATATATATGATTCTTGTGAGCCAACGCGTCTTGTGACTAACACTTCCTTTAATTGTTTGAAGGAGAGTTTCAACCTCGTACTATTGAGATATACATTGACCGGTGAGTGTGGTCATTGTGAACACAAATGAAAGACTCTTCCAACCCTTTTTTTTTTTTATCATCTTTATGAGAAAGAACTAGGTTTCAATAATGTGGGTTCAACTTAAATTGGGTACTTGTCCTCATTTCATGTGAAGAAAAGGGGACCTACATACACGTGACAATGAGTACCACTTTTAAACTTTGTGCATCAATTTGTTATTTTGTTTGGTTTTGTATTGATTTGTTTAGATAAATGAGAGACTAAGAGTTTTCCTGATAAAGGGGGGTGCAGATCAATTAATGGGGTTCAAATGGTTTTCTAGAGATTGTTCATGGTGCTACGTTTTCTTGTTTCATCTAAGCAGGGGGCCCTATGTGGCATGTTTGATTGCTAGAAGAAACAATGTGATGCTACTTTCTTGTATCTTCTAAAATTATCCTAATTTTCTATAAAATAAATTTTCCTAATTTGAGTTTGTCATGAAAACCTATGATCAAAATTAAATTAAAGAATCTTGAATGTGCGTTACCAAGTGCTTTAAATCGATTGGAATAACACATTCGACGTGTAAAATCGACCCAAATTTAATTAATTTAAGATTAATGCCATTTTTTGTTGTTTCGCTAAAAAAAAAAAACTCAAATTAACATTGATTGCCCCTCTATAATATTAACCTCATTACTTAAATGATTGAGCTAAATTGACAGATAAATTTTTTTTTTTTTACTTCAACGGAAATCAAAACTCGCGACCTCTTTAATTTTGTCTTTTGATAAATAGTGCTTGTCAGCCTCTTATGAGATGCTTTGGCATGCAGTATTTTTTTTTCTTCTCCAAGTTCACATAAGTGGTACTTTTTTTAAAAGAAAAAGTTTACATTTTTCTTTTGTAAAGAATTTGTCTCTATCTAACGCTGTTGAAAACAAAAAATTCAATTTTATGACATATATTATACCAGTATAAATCACGCTCGAAATAATTGCTCTAAATTCTAGGTCACATCAAAATAATGCTTTTTTCACATGTGGACCTCCACTAATTGTTTTGTGCCCACTCATCGCCCACGCCAATTATAGCTAATCCCACAAAATTCCCAAATTTTTCTTCTACCCCTCAAAAAAAAAAAGATGACGTTTTTTTATAACTACAACTGTAATAACGGTCACTTTAACTGTATAGCACATGAGAACTCATAGGGACCAAGTCTCCAAACGCCTCCGGCGCCTCCACCACCTCCCACTCCACATTCAACCTCCGGTCGGCCGCCGCCTTCGATAACGTCCCCACCGCCGTCCTCAGTCCTCCGGCCACCACATAAATCCTCCCCTCCGCCGCGCACACCGCGAAAGGCCGCCGCACCTCCTCGCTCGGAAACCGCTCGCCGCCGACATACTGCCACGTGTCATCCTCCGCCACGTAGACCTTGAGCCGGCACTCGCAATGCTCCGTGATCATAAACAGCCTCTCCCCCACCACCACACTCACCCCCGTCCACCCCTCCTTCATACCCTCCCTCATTTCCCGCCACGTGTCACTCGCCGCATCGTAGACCCCTCCACGTGGCGCGAAACTGAACGGCCACGTCCACCCCTCCGTCACATACATCCTCCCTCCCATTGTCGCCGCCTCGTACCTTTCCAGCCCCGTCCTCATCCCCGCCGCTGCCATCCACGTGTCCATCTCCGGATCATACCTGTTAAATGATAATTAGTATAATATATTATATAATAAGTATCCAAATACTTGTCTGAATAATTTTATGAGCTTTAAAATTGCAGAAAAAAAAACTACTAGTGTCTCGTTTGACTGTCGTAGAAAATTAAACTTGAGATTATATAGTTCTTCATTCGCTCTTCTCACTAAGCCAACTCGAATTATATAATAAGTAAATTAAATATTAAAATATCAATGTAGTTTCTTGCATATTTCATGATTAGTGTCTATATCAATAATAAGAAACATACCCACAACAACTATATTTATCACATAGCATGACACATTAGTTCACATGAGATATCCACGCGATCTTGACCACGCGTGTTATGTATCAAAATCTGTGTACGCCTATATCTCGAAGCGTTTATAAACTAATTTTGTGAGCGAACTTATTTTTGTTTTTTTGTTTTGTAGTGCGACAAGTTGTCATTTGTCACTACTCATCACAATTATCTTACTAGCTATTTGCAAACTAGCAATTAATATATACCTCTCCACTGCTGCCTCCGATCCACTCCCTCCGGCGACGTAAATTTTCCCGCCGATCACTCCGGCGGAGAAGAACGACCGCGGCGTCGGCATCGGGGCCGCCGCGGACCACTTATTGGCGGCGGCGCTGTAACTGAAGACCGTCGGTAGCGGGGAGTGGGTGTCGGAGCGGAGGCCGCCGAGGACGTAGATGGCGGAGCGGTGGGGGAGGGCGGCGGAGGCAAGGGAAGGGGGGAGACGGGGCAAGGGATGGGCATCGAGGGGAGGACGAACCATCTGCGAGATCGGGGATCGAAGGACAGCCATTGGATGAGGGATGAAGAGGAGGAGGAGGAGGAGGTGTTGCGGAAGGCGAAGACGAATATGTGGGGGTGGGTGATCTTGGAGAGATGGAAATTGGGATCTGTGAGTGCTTTGTTCCATGAAGATGAGACGGCGCGGAGGAGGGATTGGTAGGGGTAGGGGAGGTGGAGGAGGCACTGCTCCGAGATCTCGTCCGGGAGGCACGGGATCAACGGCTGGTAGACGTGTTGATCATGACATCGGTTGTTGTCAATCGACGGCTGCGATTTTAAGATCATTTTTGTAGTGGGTTTTAGATCTGATGGAGCGTCATGTACGAAGTGGAGGTGGTGGCGAGGTTTTTATAAGGCGAGGACGCGCCGTCACATCACCAACTGGTTCTACTCACTGAGTCGACTCAGCTGGCGAAGAGTTTTGTTTTAAGAATGCCAGATGACACACTATTTACGCGCACATTTGTCACGCACGGTTGTTAGCTTCCTTTTGATGTGTGTATATGTATATATATACTTAGTTTTCATAACGTGCTTCACACACGCTATGTAAATTAAACTCTGACTGAAATAAAAAAATAGTTATAATTGAGCAAACAATATAAAATTATAAATATAAAATTTGGTATAAATATATTATACTACGGCATCTCATCAATAATAGATAAATTATATATATATGACTTTAAAAATAGCTTCTAATAGGATATGAAGCGTGCATTAATTACAACAATGTAAATTCAACAAGCAACCGACACTTTTATAGTGTATTCTAACCAAAGTTTTATTATAGAAAGTTTCTAAACTAAATGAGCAAATTACTCCCTTTATTAGATCATGAGCGCATTATTTTCGCTTCTTGCAGCTTCTATAATTATATTTCACTGGATCTCAAGCATAAAATAAGTGATATCGGTTAATCAGTATTAATTACAACAATGTAAACTCAATGAGCAATTGGTATTTTTATAATTTCTCATAACCAAATTTTCATTAAAAGAGAATTTTTGAACTAAATGAGAAAATTATTCCCTTTATTAAATCACTACTGATTGATCCACAATGTATATAAACTCAATGAGCAATTAACTGGCACTTTTATAGTTTCCCCTCACCAAGTTTTCATTAAAAGAGAGTTTTTGAACTAAATGAGAAAATTATTCCCTTTATTAAATCAATACTGACTGATCTACTCGAACATAACACACTAACAATACTACTTAAAAATGAGAGGGTATCTTCATTTGCAAGAAAATAAGATGCATTTACAAGAGCTCAATTCACAACTTCCTTATACCAACCAATTGGAAGGCCCAATGATATGAGATTTGGAAGTAATAAGTCATGAGTTCAAACCTTGGTGGGAGTAAAAGTTGTTTCTTTCCTATCAAAAAAATTTCACAACTTCATTATTATAATCAATAGGATCAAATAACCATGATAGATCGAAATTGTAAACAACGAAATAACCATATGACCAGGAGGAAAATCGAAGAAAGCTGAAATTATATATATGAAACTAAACCAACATTACGACATTACTTATTTGTTGGCATTACATAGACATTATAATACATCCATAAATTAGAATAACAATAATCAATTATTCTCAAAAGAGGTGCATAAAGGCAATAACGTACAAGTACCACATGTTGATAAGCTCCTCGATGAATGCTAGTACAGAAACTGTTATATAAATAGTAGGGCATAAAATTGAACTTATATTAATGAATAAGAAGAAATGATACAATCAATAAATGCATAATCAAGATAAGAAAACCATATTAAATGTATTGTTGCTTGTAATAATTCTTTTATAGTGCAAAATAATGATAAGAACAAGATTGCTATCACACAGATACAAGGTATTAACCTTCACGGACCACACAGCTGTCAATATTGATATCCATGAAAATTTTTTGTTTCGTACTTTAGACTATATAGAATTATATTGAAAGTTGACAACCTGTTTGCCAATATTGAGGCACAAATAAGAGTACAAGAGAAAAGATTGTCTCGTTTATCTCTAAGTAGGGAAAGATTCATATCATTTTACGTGGATTCTCACTATTTCAACATCCAATGATTAGGCAACATTTTCTAGCTAGCTATTTTAAAATGGTTTAAACTCTATATCTGTTAGAAGAACCAACCACATTGATTCCTATATTGTTTTTGTGAGTTTGCTTTGCCATGGAAAGCACCTACTAAAACAAAATTCAACAATCGACGACGATATCAACATCAATTCAAATGGCATCAAGGTTGAGCTATTTGAAATTAATCCCTCAAAGACTACTCTTACATTCCTCAAACACAAAATAAGAAATAGTGCAACAATTTTTCAAAAAAAAGAAAGAAATAGGGTTAACAAAACCAGTCTGAACAAATTGAAAAATTGCGAAGACAAATATTTGGGATGGAGAGCGATTGAGAGCCTTGGGAGAAAGTAGAGAGAGGGCTTTTTGTGTATGAGAGAAAGAGGCGGAGATAGATAGCAGAGAGAGCAATTTATCAAAAAAGAAGATAATGAAGAGTCTTGCATGAAATGAAACAAGAGTCATGCGCGGGATAAAACGGAGAAGAATAAATTGAGAACGAGTTGGAAGATATGTTAGAGACCGAGTTGATTCTCAAAATTCTTCAAATAAGATCATCCAGGGATAGATGAACAATCAAACGAAAAGATGTACCACAAAAAATAATCTAGAAGAGATCATGTGTAAAGTCCGAAAGAGATTCAAATTGGTACTTCGGGAGAAATCTATAGACAAGTTGGAAACGAGAAACAGATTCTAAGAAGACAATGTAAAAGCGAAAGAAAATTGAGCAAAAGGGTAGAAATGGTATTTCCTCACGGTCCATATTCGCTCTTTTAATATAGTAGTAGATATATATATATATATATATATATATATATATATCGATTTGTGTTCGTATAGTGACAACAAAGCCACCCTTAATTACGTCCTGATTAAGAGAGGTTTTGTGTTCGAGTCATAACAACTGCAAAATTCTTCGAGAGTTGAGACTTATTTGAACCGTGGAGATTGGTGCGCATGTTCAGTCTCGTGGGGCTGGTCGCATAAGTGACACACCCAAGGATATATAAAAAAATAATAATAACTTTTTTGTTTTTATCACAAGAGAGCAGATATATATTATCTCAATCTATAATTAAAACAACGCGACAATACATATTAGTTTCGTTACAAATTGACTACTTTAAGAAACACTGTGGTATACATATATTTAATTGAGATAGTGAAACTTTTTCTACGCTTTGGAATATATGTACAACTTTATTGGAAATTTAAGTCCTTTTTCTTACTCTAGGTTTAACTTCTTGCGATAAGTAAGCTTTTAAAAATAAATAGCAACTGCAAACCCTTGATCCAAAGCCAAAAGATAAAAATAAAAATAATATTATACTTTTTTGGCCCATAAATCTTTGATAATGATTGAACTATGGATCATGGTAAATTACTTTTCATAAAATAATATTAAACTTTACCAAAAAGTTAAGGTTAACCTAACAAATTTAAAAGCTTTTATATATCAAATATATATATATAGAGAGAAAATTATCTGTCTAATGCGTCTAATTATGGAGAGATAACTATAGAAGAGTTTGCAAAAGAAAATAACTTTAGCGCCCAAAATGTTTTTGTAATCAAAAAAAGACATGCAAGAAGAACATAGAGTTATTGGCGTCCTTTAATTTTCGTATCAATAAATGTGTGCGCTATCTTATTGTGCATTGAAGGGACACCATCAAATATGTGTAAGGTGTTCTTGAGTATCTTTTTGGATTATTTTAGCAGGTCCTAATTTTTATGATGTAACTTATTAGACTCAAAACTGGTTCGTCCGTCAGAAGTTCTTACCGGCACCGTAAGACAGTGTATTAAAGAAATAACTTGTATTGGGGTTCTTTTTTTTTTGGTCAAATATGTTGCATTGATGTTCAACAATTTATTACAACGAGAATAATAAATATTTCAATCCACCGAAGCTAAGAACAACATCGAAGGGCAACAACCCAACGAAAGAAGACAACAACCTCGCAGAGGGGACAACATTCCCACATAGATGACAAAAACCCTAAATTTCTTGCACAAACATAAAAAAAAAAATATGCATTGAGACTGCTGCCAAAACCATACTTCGACGCTGGAGCAAGTCACATCGACGCCGGCAACCCCAGAAGCGATGGATTCCAATAAGACTCTCCAAGGGGATATGGCGGCCCCTAGGGAACATGAGACGTAGAAAAAAGACTAAAATTCAAAAATACCTATCAATCATTTAATTTCTTGAAAAAAATTCAAAGATACGTATCAATCAAAAGACTGGAGTAATATATTAATTAATTAATTAATTGTACTCTACTGTAAGCCACACAAGAAATATGTTTGTAGAAAAAAGACTAAAATTCTTAACCACGCAACCACTAGTCTCATGGTCTAAACCATTAAACTCTCAGTCAAGCATCACAGTATCTTGTGTGGTTGGAAACAAAAAATGGGACCCGGGACCAAACTATATAAATAGCCATAAAAGAAGGGTGAGAAAGCCTGAAAAGTAGGAGAAGTTCATTTAATTAATTAATTAACTTGTCTTTGGAGTCAGTGACTCAGTGGTGCTAGCAGAGCATATGCACTGAAAGTAGAGGTGGCGAAAAAAACAAAGGTCCACGTCGAGGTCTAGACACACCTCAGTAACAATTAAAAATAGTTTAATAATTTTTGAAACATACGTTTTTTTTTTTTTGTGTCTGGACCCATTTATTTTTAAAATATACAAAATTAATTTTTGGTGCAGACCTTTTTTTAATATAATAAATAATTTTTTTATTTAATTATTAACAAAAACGTATGATTTTTATGTTGTCATGCATTTCATCACTAAAAAAAACATGTTATATATATTCAAAACTCAAGTCTTACAAGTTTTTATATAAAAATATCATCATCATTAGTGAAATTACAATACAAACATAAGGAAAGTTTTAAAACATTTTTATAAATAAATAAAATATTATTTAAATTAATCGCTAAACGATACCCATTTTTTAAGGAGCTTTTTTCCGGACCCGTATTTATTTTGAAGAAATTATGTTCGGACCCCTTAATTTAAAGCGGGTCCGGACAAATACGGACAAACGAGTCCGAACACTTTTTGCTACCCTAACTGAAAGTGACTCAACTAATTGTAATCATTCTTCAATATATATATATATATATATATATATATATATATATATATATATATAATGAAATATAGAACATTTAGAGAATTACTTAGGGAAGCTATAATCTCCTAGTTTCACCAATATCATATCACCTTAATGAGCTTCAAACATTCTTTATTTTACTTGATGGTCAACTTCTCACATTAACACCAATTTTCATCAAATTGGTAACTTAAGAAAAGCTTAGTAAACATAATGTAGATTTAAACCGTAAGTTACATATTTTATTATTATGTAAATAATATATAATACTCCATTATCTCATTTATATAAAGTCGTTTCTACCAAAAACTTCTTATTCAAAATTGTAAGTCAAAATTCAAGAATGTATTTATTGTATTTTACCCTCATACAATTCGAACATTTATGATTCTTCAATTTTTTAATTTATTTAAAGTCAAATTATATATATGTAAATTATACACATAATTAATGCTGTTTTAATTCTTGTGTCCTTACCTTAAATAATTTATATAAATGACAGGAGGGATTATCATTTATATATATATCACCATAAAAGTACTACCATATTTCGTGTATGTGATGGCACTGAAGTAATTAATGAAAATAAATCGATAAACCTTTTTAGGAGTAGTGGTAATTAAATGTGTACTCTAGTGTATATCAAACAAATCCATGCATAGAAGAAGTGATTAGGCGACAACGCATGCAATTTGTGGCAGCCAAATTGGAAAAAGCTAGACCACTATATATATATAGGCAAATGAGATTTTTTTTTCAAATTACTGTATTTGATTGTAATGTACGTCCAAACAAATCGAGAAGGCCTGGATAGTGGTAGTGGGACTCAAGATAAAACTTTAGTAATATATTTCTTTAAGAGGCCCGCTATGGGCACCCCACCAATTCATGAAGGCACCCATATTTTTTCTCATTATCCCATCTAAAATGTAAATGACTATTTTGCCCCTTCATATATACTCACTCAAACCCCACAAACCATTTTCAAAGCAAAACTGTGGCACCCCACCACCATAAGCTTTGAAGGAATCTGTTTTTTGGATAAAAAACTGTGAAATTGATGATTTGGTTTGTCAACGTAGGGTTTGGTAAATTCGACCAATCCGAACTTGTTCGCACTATAAAATGGAAGATTGTACTGCAATGGTGCAAGAGGAGGTAGAACAAGAGGTAATTGTTGAAATTTAATGTGTTTTATTTGCGGTTTCTCAAATTTTCAGACGTTTTTTCACGGGCGCGATTGATTCGGCCTCGCAGGACCGAGAGTTATGCAAACGTCTCGGTCAACATCCACCGAAACTTGTAATAAAAGTCTCGGTAATGGACAACCGAGAGATATTCTACATTCGCGGTTGTACATCACCGACAGGACATAAACTATACACTAATGGTTACTCTCGTGAAGTGGTGACCGAGATAACACAATTACTCTCGCCATTCGTTCTTCGAGACTGTGTAAACTATTTTGCTGTCTGGCCGAGAACCACGAGTTCCCAAAAATTTCCCCTCAGTCTCGGCCATGCTTGGCCGAGACTGTAAATAAACTCTCTGGCCTGTGTGGCCGAGAACCACGACTTTCCAATAAATGAACCATTGAATGCACCGCCACACAAACATAACAACTACTCTACCAAATGCAACTTAATTAGACTATCAACGTACCTTCAAACGATCGATTTCACGACTTTGAACCGAGCCCTAATGTGGAGACGAAATCGACCAATACCTAGAGCATTCAAACTCGAAAAACGTCCTACAACAGAGGAGAGAGACGAAGAGGAACGAAGACAAATGACTCTCGGGATTGCTTGCTCGTTCGTTTAAGAGAATATTGGTTGCTTCGAGAGGACGGTGGTGGGGTGGTGGGGTGCCTCTGTTTTGAACGAGGGGTATTTTCGGGATTTCGGCCCTAATTCTTGGGTGCCCTTGGTTTGTGCCCTCAACAAGAGGGGTGCCTTCATGAATTAGTGGGGTGCCCATAGCGGCCCTATTCTTTAATTGACAAAATAAAGAATTATATTTCTTTACATAATTAGTTCAATATATAGTTGCGCATATAGATAACACAGGCTAAGTTTGGACTAAGATTTTTAAGTTTGTGGCTCGACAACTGGACACATGACATGGGAATATGCAGTCCAACTGAAACCGAGGCAATAGCGTTCAAAGAAACTCTTTTTTGGGTACATCAACAATTAATGTCAAACCAAGGTCATTTTCGAACTCGACGCGAAGGTAGTTGTCCAAAAAATCAGCTCCTTAAACGAGGAATAATAACTGGGTCAACTGGTGGAGGATTGTAGGAAAATGCTTAAGGAACGAGGTTACTCATAAATTAACAAGGCTCTCGCAAAGTCGTATCGAACCCGAATTGTGGGAAGTTGCTCCTGTGGAGATTTTAGCATTATTAAATTGGTGTAATAGTGAGCAAATGAATGAAAACATTCTTTCCGTCCAAAAAAAAAAAAAACGGACGCATGACATATATGGTGGGAAAGGGGGCGGCCTCTAGAACTTTTATTCACTTTTTTACTTAACAATGGGTTAAACGACATAAATGTGAGTCCCAAACTTTTGACGAGTACAAGTGAGAGTTTGACACAACTCACCCCTTTTTTGTATATATATGTGACGGAATTTTAGATGTTGGTTTCGTCTCCAAAAGTGTTGAAATTCCTCATTTTTTAATTTGATCGATTTGGATTAATTGAAGTGGGAGTGCATGGGGCCTAAATTCAGATTTGTTGGACTTCAGATTATGGGCCAGTCACTTTCACTTTTTATTTCACCACCAAAACCTTATAGATCATCTATATATATTTTAATATATACTATATATAATTGGCAACTCTTGAAAAAAAATATATTATGATGACAACACAAATGCAACCGAACGTAACATGCATTGATGACCGCGTGTTCACATCACCCATAAAAAAAAAGTAATTACTTCAAAAAAAACAAAGGCACACCCATAAAAGGATATGATTAATTTAGTTTTATTTTTAAGCATATATGCATATAAATATATATAGTAGAGTAATTACTTCAAAAAAAAAAAAAAAAAAAAGTAGTAGGAAGATGACACACGAGATAGTGTGCTCAACACTACATGGTAAGATAGGAATGTAGCAATTGCAAATTGTCCCACGCCGATAACTATTTCTTTGGCACCAGATTGAAAAACAAGAATAAGGGACATCATCAAGTAAGAGTCCATCAAATACCAAGTGAGATGCAAGAATCAAGAAGGATGACTCTGATTTCATTAGTTTCCTCCATGTTGTTCTAGTACTAAACAATAGCTCCCTTGAGACTCGTAGACGACACCAAACTAGAAAGCAACAGAGAAAATGAGGATGGAAACATGTAGACTAAAATAGTCATGAGCTTGTCATTGCTGTCTTGATAAGCAAAGAGCAATTTTGTAATACTTTGATCACTAAACTTCACTTTTTATTAAAAAATGTAGTCATAGACGTACGGCACCAAATCAGTCTTGAAGTGAGTGTTCCAGATCCCTTAGTAGTCTCCACCAATTTATCTTCGGCCATTGCTGTCATGACAAGCAAATGTTCAAGATCAATTTTAAGTCATTAGGGACACCAATTAGAACCTAGATAAATTTCCATGAAGGGTTTTAAGTCTTTGTGGTTGTTTGAGGCTGGACTCATCGTGTCCATCTAGCACTACTCTTATGTCAATTCTCATGTTTTATTATTTTCGAAATTTGCAACTTTCGTGTATGTTCAAAGTTTGAACCAATTACAAACATGAAAATATAAACTCTCTCGTAAATGAACTTCCTCGTGATTGAACTCACCCAATGTGAAAAAACTTACCCATAATTGGTAAAAATGAACCAAATGAGGCATTTATCATTTAAAGTCTTAAAGATTTGGTGACAAAGAAAAACAAAATAAAATAAGCAAAAAAAGAAAGACTTGTTGATTTAAACTGAAGAGAAGTGTTAGTAAAAAAAAATAAGGAATTTTCAACAAGGCTATAACTAATCTTCAATCAACTGAATCTCTTGTAAAACTTTCGTAAAGCAAAACATTAATTCAAGTTCTTCTACAAATATGATTTCACATCAAAATAACAAATTTAAGTAAAATACTCACAAGAAGATGTCATTGCTATATCTTTAGACTACAACAATCTTTTCGCTCTCCTTAACCTTAAGCTTTTCGGGATATACTACAATGGGGTTGGAGAGAGAGGGAGGGGTTACACAATTAATTGAGAGCAATTGATGATGGATGTTATTGCTAGAGCAGTTATGCATCCATCATACCCTTCTTTTGTAACTCATCTTTCACATTAGTAACCTTGATCAATCACATAATGGTCATGTGGGTGTGTGACACATAAATTTTGAAACGTGAACATTCTCCCACTTTGACCACATGATTATAATTTCTATCATGCGGGACACTAACATGATACATTATCTCTCACTTGTCCCACATAACCACCAATCATAATTTTGACAAAGATTAGCATAAGTGCACACATATTAGTGTCAAATACTTAAATGGTGGCCATTATTTATGATCATCGTAAAATTATAATTAAATAATTCACTAATGAGTGTCATAGCGGTTATATATCTATATAAGACATATTCCTTTCTATGTACTACATCATTTTACATATTTAATTATAATACATAATTTTAAACGTTATGTCCGTGTCTAAGACATTCCCGACCATGATCATTCAAATCATAATATGTACATAACTTAATTATAATATCAGAAATAATATATAAGCATATTTTAATTTAATGAGATATCTCATACAATAAATGTACGAAAATAGATCTATCATTTCACGGAAAACATCATTGATTACAATTAAGACCCATTCTATGAACATGTTCCCTAAATGACTTTGGAGGCATTTCTTTCGTTTAGGGGTCTGCAATCATAAGATTTGTGTTTATATGCTGTAAAGACACTTTCCCCTTCTGAAATTCTTCTTTCACTGCAAAGTATTTTATCTCCAAATGTTTTGCACCGGTAGAGTTTCTATCATTCTTGGAGAAAAATACCGCACCAGTGTTGTCGCAATAAATCTTCAAAGACTTAGAAATTGTGTTAACAATATACCAAGTCCTGAAATGAAGTTCTTTAACCATAAACTATGATTTGTGGCCTCAAGATAAGCCACAAATTCAGCTTCCATAGTGGATGTGACAGTAATAGTCTGCTTTGCACTTTTCTAGGAAATTGCTCCCTCAGCTAAGAGAAACATATATCCAAAAGTAGGCTTTCTGCTATCAAGACATCCAACAAAGTCTGAATCCGAATACCCAAGAACTTCTAAATGGTCAGACTTTCTATATGTGAGCATGTAGTCTTTTGTTCCTTGCAAGTACCGCAACACTTTCTTTGCAGCTTTCCAGTGATCCATGTCAGGATTACTTTGGTATATCCCAAGTATACCCACTGCATAGCTGATATATGGTATGTTATATGCATACATTATGCTTCCTACAACATAAACATAAGGAATTGTTTCCATTTGCTGGCATTCCCATTTAGTCTTTGGACATTGTATAAGACTGAACTTGTCTCCTTTTTGAATACGAGCTACTACTAATTTGAACATTTATCCATATTAAATCTTTCAAAAACTTTTTCTATGTAGGCTTTTTGAGACAATCCTAATAATCCACGTGATCGGTCTCGAGAGATCTCAATACCTATCACGAAGCGAGCCTCAACCATATATTTCATTTCAATGTTCTTTGAGAGAAAATTCTTGGTGTCAAATAAAAGACCAAGATCATTAGGGGAAAGCAGAATATCATCAACATATAATATCAAAAATATGAACTTACTCCCACTAACCTTAAGATATATACATGGATCAACGATGTTTTCCTTAAAACCAAAAGAGGTTATGGTATCATTAGACTTGAGATGCCATTATCGTAAAGCTTGATGAAGTCCATATATTGATTTTTATAAGTTTGCATTACATATGTTCAGTACCGGCAATCTTAAATCCTTCAGGCTGATCCATGTAAACTTCTTCATCTAAACTCCCATTTAGAAAAGTTGTCTTTACATTCATTTGGTGCAACTCTAAGTCAGAATGAGCCATTAATGCCGTAATTATTCTGAAAGAGTATTTCTTAGAAACTGGAGAAAAAGTTTATGTATAATCAATACCATATTTCTGAGTAAAACCTTTGGCTACAAATGTTACTTTGTATCTCTCAATATTGCCACTGGAGTTGCGTTTGGTCTTGAAGACTCATTTACACTCGACTTTCTTATAACCATTCGGCAATTCAACGAGATCCCAGACTTCATTTTGAGCCATTGAGTTCAACTCATCTTTCATAGCATCAATCCATTTATCAAAATTAACATTATTTATGGCTTTTGAGTAAGAAACTGGACCATTAGTAGTTCCTATATTATAATCACTTTCTTGCAAATATACCATAAAATCATTTGGAATAGCTAATTTTCTCGGTCTTTCGGACCTTCTTAATGTTATTTCTTGTGGTTTGTCTACAACTATCTTATTGATGTCGGTAATATCAAAGGCATGACCATCGTTCTTAGAAGTAATGGGCATAGGGACTTGATCCCTTACTTCTTGAATATCTATATTTTGTGGCATATCACTTCCACTGATTTCACCATTTTCAATAAATTCTGCATTTCCAATTTCTACAATTTCCGTACTATAGTTATGATAGTAAATTCTATAGCATTTGGATTTTGTAGGGTTACCTATAAAGAAACCACTGATCGTTCTAAAATCCAATTTACTTTCTTGTGGATTGTAAATTCTAGTATCTACTGGATATCCCCAAACATGAAGATGTCTTAAGCTAGGTTTCCTTTCAGTCCAAACTCAAAAAGAGTTTTAGGAACTGAATTACTAGGAACCTTATTCAATAAGTATATAGCAGTCTTTAAGGCTTCCATCCACAATGACTTAGGAAATGTAGAATTACTTAGCATGCTTCTAACCATTTCCATCAGGGTACGATTACGACATTTAGTTACACCATTTTGCTAAGACGTTCCTGACATTGTGTATTGAGCACAAATACCATGCTTTTTCAGGAGTTTAGCAAATGGACCTAGACATTGTCCTAAACCATTATATTTACCATAATACTCACCACCTCTATCAGATCTTACAATCTTCACTTTTCTATCTAATTGCCTTTAAACTCCAGTGATGAATACTTCACGAGCATTCACCGCTTGAGATTCTTCATGCAATAAGTAGACATATCCATAACGTGAAAATCATCGATAAAGGTGATAAAATAATTGTCTCCGGTAATTGATGGAATATCAAAAAGTCCGCAAATATTAGTATGAATAATTTGAAGGAGCTCATTACTTCTTGTGGCACATTTCTTGTGTGTTTAATTAGTTTGTTTTCCCTAAATACAATCTAAACACACATTGAGATCAGTAAAGTCTAAATGCAGAAGTATATCATCCTTTATCAATCTCTCTAATCTTTCTCTTGATATATGACCCAGACGTTTATGCTACAGAAAAGAAGAAATATCATTTATGCGACCACGTTAGGTCCTAACATTATGATGTAGAGTGAGAAGGGATTCAACAAATTGATCATCAAAAAACAATTTGTATAAGCAGCCACCACAAAGAATGCCAGAACCAATGAAAGATGACTTATTAAATAAATCGGAAATTTTATTATCAAAACGGAAGAAATAACCTTCACAATTAAGTTTGGATAAAGATATTAAGTTTCTGGATAAAGTGGGAACATAGAAAGTTTCAGATAAATGTAAAGTAGATCCGGAAGCAAGAAATAGGCGAAAGGTTCCAATGGCTTCAACGGGAGCTTTGAGATTTCCCATGAGAATGAACTTCTCGTTTTCCTTTATGGTTTTTGGGTCGTAAGAAATCCCTTCATCATATTAGAAATATGGACAGTAGCACCCGAGTCAATCCACCAAGTGTTAGAAGGAACTTCAGTAAGATTTGATTCGAAACATACAAAAGCGCTAGGCTTACCTTTCTTTTCGAACCATGCCTTTTGCTTACGGCAATCACTTTGATAATGTCCATACTTCTTACAGAAACGACAGAAGTCCTTCAGTCCCTTCTCTTTATATTGAGATGATTTATGGTGCTTTGGTGGAGCTCAAGACTACTGCACTTGAAGAAGTTTGGCTTATGATGATCACCCTCAAGGGTAGTGCAATATATGGAGTTCAAGACATATGAGTTTGGACGATTCAATGAGACTTATTTGGCAGCACAAGTTGGGGGTATCCAATTGCAAGTAAGAGGTAAATGTTAACCAAAGATTTGCAGGTAAACAAAGAGGTAGGGAAGTGAAACTGAGCCTACTTTACAAACAATCCGATTCTTATATTAGATTGGCTAAATTAGCTCTGATTTCGGCAAGAACCCATGAATGAATATGAGGAACTAGAGTTGAATCGTGGGAAGATATGGAGAAACTCGTGATGTCTGTTGATGAGTCCCTTAGCAGTAGTAGCTTGTCCACAAAGTTTACAAAGGAAGTAACGTACAATATATGATGGCTTATAGATTATAGTAAAAGTAGAATCTTAAGAAACGGAGAGTGCGCCAAACATGTCTGATCCATCTTTTGCTCAAAACACTGGCCTGCACAACGTAGCTGGAGTCGAGAAAGCCGAAGATGTAATGAATAATATGTGTAGGAAGATCACTCAGTCTGTCCATCTTCGCGTCCTCTGAAATTTTCATTGCCACGGTTGAGGTTTTTTATTTTTTATGTTATCTGATCCTAGTTCCTCTACGTCTCTGTGACGAATTTTAATATGTAACATGATGTAACACGAATTTGATGTCAGTCACGTCTACGGGTATATGGGAAGTTTACTTTAAAAAAATATATAAAAAGTATTAGTCCCATCTCCAACCCTTCACATCAAATCCCACACCAAAAGAAAATATTCCAAGCATCTTTAATTATTTAAATAATTTTAATATATATAAGGTGGGCCCCACACTACAAAAAAAAATTATAAAAAACCTCACACCTAAATGGCTTACCATGCCGCACCCTTAGAATATGAATTAATTTATCGATGACTACAAATATCATTAAATTAAATAGAGAGCTAATATCTATCTATTTATCTATCTATGTTGATAAAATTAATAGCGAAACTTTGCTTTTGATGATGAAGTCTATTTGATCACCATACTGCCAAAATTGCCCTTCTTTAAATTAATTTTCAAAGCAGTTATAATTAAATAGGTTAATTAAGTAAAATTCTATTATAAAACTGGCACTGAAGATCGAGATAGACATATTAATGGTGCTGGTCCAGCACTGAAGAGTAAACCTGTAGACTTATCCTACTTCGGGTTAATTGTAAAACGACGAGCAAATTAATTAGTTGCCCATCATTTGGCAAGATTTTCGCAAAGTCATGAGGGAGTAAAACATTGGAGTGAGGTACCACAGAATGCACGGCCATGTTATAATTGATGTATTCGTCTGAATCGAACTTCAATAAAATCATCTTTCTAATAACAAAAAAAAAAAAAAATTAAACACTAAGACTTTTCTTCTTGTCTATATATAGTTTATTTATTGAATGACAAAATCACAAACTTTACTTTTTTGTTTTCTTTTTATTATTTAACTTTTTTCTTTTTGTTTGAAATCAAGGTGGGCTAAATTTTAATTTTTTTTTAATGGGGTGAGCTATGCTTTAATTTGATAATCTTATTTTTTTTGTAGTCCTATAAGCATAAACTAATAGTGGGTTACATGTAATTTGTCATGGGCTACCACCTGGGGCAAATTACATGGAGATATGCCATGCATCTATTAGAGTTTGGTTTAGGGATTGAGAGACTCCTTTTATCGAAGGCATGTTGGATTGGTTGGTGTGTGTGTATTAGTTTCATAACGTGCGGAGCACGTGCTACGCACACACTACATATAATCATCAAATTTAAAATAAAATTGAGAAATATTTATAAAGTTTAATGTTTTTTTATAAATCAATGTAACTACATCACACATGAAAATGTATTATTATTATATTCTAATGGTTAAATGATTAAGTTAATATACAACAACAACATAGCCTCAGTCCCAAATTAACCGGGGTCGACTACATGGATCAAACTTTTCCATTGTGCTCGATTAAGTGCAATTGATGGTGAGCTTTGCAAACCGTTCAAATCTCTCTTAATTAATGCATCACATGTTAACTCCCATGTTAACTTTGGTCTGCCCCTACCTCGTCGAATTTGTACAGTTTCTATTGAGTCAAGTTTTCTAGTTGGGGCATTTGTAGGTCGTCTTTGCAGGTGACCAAACCATCGCAACCGCCATTCTCTAATCTTTGTATCAATTTGTGTTACTCCTACTTGTCTTTGAATTTCTATATTTCTTATTCTATCTTTACGAGTTTTACCACACATCCACCTAAGCATCTTCATTTTCGCTACGTTCACTTTATGTAATTGTTGTTGCTTTACCGCCCAACATTCACTTCCATAGAGCATAGCTGGCCTAATTGCGGTCCTATAAAATTTTCCTTTTTAACTTAGTAGGAACATTTCGATCACAAATCACCCCTGTTGCACTCCGCCATTTCTTCCATCCAGCTTGAATTCTATGTGTGACATCATTCTCAATGTTACCATCATTTTGTATGAAAGATGAAAAATATCTACATAAAATTATATATTGCTATTATATTATATTTGTAAAAAAACTAAAAAGGTTGTTATTGTTACTGTTATTGTGTAAAAAAACTAAAAACTGAAAACAATGTATTTAGGCTATTAATTAGGATATTGATATTGATTGGGCTAATGAAAGTATTTCGACTATTAATTAGGCAAAGTAATTAATACACCAAAACATTTCAAATTTATGTAGAGTTGACATGTGTCGACAATGGTAGATAGTTTTCTTTTTTTATTTTTTTTATTAGAAGAGATGAGAGACTGTTAAGAGATGGAGTGATAGACCGCAACATAGATCATTGGACCAAAGGAAGATGTCGAAAATGAGTGAGCAAATCAAATGGTTGGAGATTGCATTAATGTGAGTATTTTAAGAAACTAAATGCTAAATTTATGGGTGAATTTAGCACATATTTGGATGAATCAAAGTATGCCTACTAGAGTAATAGTCACCCCTGGTTTATTTCGCTCATGGTCGTCCAATTTTATTAATTATGACATTTTTGGTCACAAAAGTTATTTTTGTAATACAAAAGTCACAAACCTGTTAAAAACTTTGCAACCTTGTCACCAAAACCCATTTTTGATCAATTTTTTGGCGAATGTGCAACGTGACGTGGAGTCGTATGGCAATTTATGAACTCAAAAAAAAAGATAAAATTTCACAATCTCACTCCAAATCGACAACTTTTTTTTTTTTTTTTTTTTTTTTTTTTTAATTTCACAATCTCAATCCTCACAGTCCCGAAACATGATTTGCCGCAAAAGAAAATTTATGAACTCGAAAAAAAGAAAGATAAATTTTTTGCCTTGGTGTTGAACTCATCTCTACATCATACTAAACATTATTTTCTTTTCCACGAAAGCGGCAAATTAATTCAAAGCAACACATCACTTAGAACATCTAAAAAAAAATGAAAAATAAAAATTTCAATGCAATGTAAACGTGTATCAATAAACAAAATGATCTATTAAGAGTTGCATCGATATCATATAATTTCAAAACATCAAAGTGAAAACATCCACATCAACGTAAAAGTTTAAAGACCTATAATGGCCTGTTTGGTTCGTGGGATTAGCTCGGATTAGCTACACTTTGGACTAGTTAATCCACATTGTTTGCTTGGAGGATTAATTAGGCCAACGGACTAGTTAAGAGGCATGGTAGTGGATTAAATAATACCACCAATTTTTGTGGGATTAGCTAATCCTTAGTGGGTGGTGGAGGAGATTACCACTTTACCCTTCCCATTAAAACAAACACCAAACAAAAGAGCGCACTTTGTTTTGTTAAAATCGGCTTCGTCCCTCGTGTTGTTCATCTTCTTCGCGAGAGCTGCACCTCCGTTCCCTGTTTTGGCCAGCGAAGTCTTCTTCGTTCTCCCTCCCTGTTTTGCATCGACGACAGGGAGAGGAAGCGAGGAGGAGGAAGGCCGTGAACGCAAGCGCCGGTTTGTGCGAGAAGGAGAGGAGAAACCCTAAGCCGCGTTCGAACAGGCTCGACAGCTTTCGGCCGAAATCGAACCAGCCGAAATCGATTATTTTGAGGTATTCTTCTTCAGTTTTGTCAATCATTTTATTAAGGTATTCGAATTTTTCTTGCTCAATGTTCTCTATATCTATATAAAATATATAACTGTGATTCTATTGAATTTACCAATTCGTGGCAAGCACAGTGATCAATATCAGAATTTTGATTTTATTGAATTGACAATGCATCATATATGCATTAGGTACATCATGATTCTAACGACAACCTTAAAAAATGCTTGATGAAGATCATAACTTTGTGATTTACCTTACATATTTCTAATATAAGGCACAATATTCTTGAGAAGAGGAAGCAACTTCTCAATTGTGTCTGTGAACTACAAGACTTGATCTTGTAGAAGGCTAGATTGCCAACATGGCTGTCATGACCAAAGAGTAGAAAGTCCAAGCTCTTGTTAGGCATGTACTCATATATTAACAATTTTCTTTCTTCTTCAACATGAACAAATAAATGCATGTTTGGTCGAATTTGAAATAGATTTCCCAACAATGGATTCAAATTCTTCAAGCGGTGGACCTCGTGCAAGGGATTTGGTAATGAACCACATCCACATTTGTCTTCGATTCATTGAACTCCTCGTACAAATGTTTAGTAGTTTTGGCAAGTCGTAGGCGTCGTGTCGAACGAACATACGAACTAGGTTATGACAAGCATCGACAAATAATCCACAACCTCGTCTACAAGTCCGATGAAACTTGCTACAAAATGCTTCGGATGAGAAGGAAGCCATTTGAAAAATTGCGAGATATGTTGTACGAACATGGAAAGTTGAGGGATAAGCGTTGTGTGCTTGTCGATGAGCAATTGGCCATAACCCTCCACATACTAGGGCACAACATACGCAATAGGGTCGTTTCAACATGGTTTCAAAGGTCGGGAGAAACTGTAAGTAAGGTCTTCGGAGAACAATTCGCGCGCTCATACGATTGCACCGTATGCTTGTTGGAACAAGAAAACATTAATCCATGTAGTAGACTCAATGTATGGAGTTTGGCATATGTCAATGTTTGATGCATTAGTAATCGCAGATAAATCAATGTGATTGGCGGCGTTGAATCCATGTAGCAAATTTGAAGGCATAGACAAGAACTCGCAAATTTTGAGTGACATTGTTATTATATTCTCGCCATAAACAAGAGCGCAAATTTTGAGTGCAAATTTTAGAGTTTCAATTCTTTTCGAAACCGCTTTTTTGAATGAATTGAGACTTTGATCTCGTGTATGAAGATCTCTTATTTTTCTGTTTGTTTTATAGTTAAGTGTCGAATGTTTGAATGTAGCAGAACTAACTATAACAAAAATTCTGCTCTGTGTATGAAGATCTCTTATTCTTTGCTCTGTTTGTTTTATGTGAAGCTAGCATAACGGACCCAAAAAAACATACATAATCGTGAGGTTGGAAGGAGCTTGGAAGGTCTACATGCGAATCTTCACGCGAACACCTTCCTTTGCCCTGCCCCCTTTTCTTTGTTGACGCACCTGCACATTGTTGAAGGAGCTTGGAAGGTCTACCCCTTGTCGCCGATAATTTTCTCGGGGGTTGAAATGACCCTCCACTACGAATGCGTGATTCTAGTGAGCCAGGTTGATCCATTTTACTATAAGAAAAACAAAAGACTAACATAATTGTGAGAATTGTTATTATCATTCTATGACACTAGTCAGTGAGTTGCACTTTTTTGCTAATGTGTACAAGTCACATGAAAAATTTAAAGCAAACTAATAGAGTGCCTTAACAAGACATCACAGGGGTTGCATTGGTAATGGCTATGGAAAAAGAAGTTTGGCTAAGAAAAGAAGCAGCACTTGAATTCTAATGCATTGTCATTCATGCCATTTGTAGACGTCTAATGCATACTCATTCAACATGGCTAAGAACCCTCCCCCACACCACAGCAGTAACAATAACACATCATTATACTAAGATCGCCATCACCCCCTCAAAATTCTCCAAGAGGCCAATACGTTTGATACAACCAAAAATAAATCATTTGTTGAAGCTCGATTCTCGTCTCCTGCACTTATTTACCTCCATGAGAAAATCCAAGTTCTAAAGGGACGTCTAGTGTTCCAATATTGTCTGTAGAGGCATGCCACATGGTCGAATTAATAAACAAGTTGTATATAATATTTAGAAACACATTTCTCTCACACGTAACACAAATACCTTTATTTTTATTTAAGGGTAGGGTACCATAACATCTCGATGAAGCTCGGGAATAATTAATTTTACCTAATCGATGTAGAGAGTAATGTGCTAGGAACACAAATAATAAGAATCTCGACTTCATAAAAGGTAGCTTGTATATCTATCAAATTTTGCAAATAAATACATAAAAAAGAGTATTGCAATACGATCACACAGATGCAAGTGTGAAAGAGAAGCTACAAAAAACGGTAACAACTAAAAAAATAATAATAATGATCTTACCAAAGTTTGAATTACTTGTGTTATTTATCATTTTAAATTATGGCATAGAACGAGAAAGGGGGATGAAACTATACCTGGTTGATCCCTTTCTAACCTTTCAAGTTCGCTCTTGTTGTCTTCTTTGAATCTAGCTACACCACATCAAACAAATAAAGAGCATATACATTGCTGAATATATATCCAACTAATTGCATCCTATGATTCCATCCTAACCCTTCCTAATACAACAACTAATTGCATCGCCACCATAGCAGTAACAGCTCAATAATACAGCATGAATTAACCAACAACAACCCAAACCCTAATGTCGACTTCACGTTGAGTAACAGCTCTCATCAATGATCAACTAAAACTTACCTCCTATGTAGTCAATCACTGATGTGTTCCATCGCCACCACAAGCAAGATCGCGATCATGAGCGAGTGGTTGCTCGTTCTAGTACGGAATCGAATATCGTTTCTTGCTCAGTAAGCTTCTTGAATTGAGTTGGCTTCAGTCCTTATTTTAATTGAAACTTTCTCTTGGTTCTTATCCGATTTGTTTGGTGTGATAATATGAGTCTTTCTTGCATTGGCCAAGAATCCAGTATATCACTCTCGCACTAAACATATTGAGCTTGACATTCATTATGTCCGTGATAAAGTGTTGGGTGGTTTTCTTCATATTCATCATGTTCCTTGATTGATAATGTTGCTTTGATATTTTTACTAAATCTTTTATGCTCGGTTTTTGTATTTGCGGGACAAACTAAGTCTCACTTCTCTTCCCCTTAGTTTGAGGGGGATGTTAGAGTGAACCATTGATTCGTATCAGTGTGAATCTCGAGGTTAATCCTCTGTTGTAATAAGTAGTAAGTGAGAAGTTGTGAGTGTGTTGTGGGTTGTAATTGAGCGGTCGAGATGAATTCAAATCAACGGTGAGATGTAATCTTTTCATTTGATATAAATACAAATTCACGTAACATTCGACGAGTTTGTCGAAGTTCATTTCCTCCTTCACGTTCGGTTTGTTCTTCATTGAAGCTCTTCTTGAGCTTCAACAATACCACAATGCGTCTTCTTCTTCTTGAGCAAAGAGTGAGAAATGTGTGAAATGGAGGGGTTTTGGTGTTATTTATATAAGGGTATTTTGGTAAATGTACATGTACAACCATTTAATCCCAACCTTAAAACTCCCAACTAAACAAGATACACAAATGGGACTAAACTATCTAAACCCATGTGTTAGTCCTATCACTAATTAATCCCATGTGTTAGGATTCACTAATATTTGAACCAAACAGGCCATAAGAATGTTACCTATAACATGAGTTTATTATAATCCATAAATTAACAAAAAAAAAAAAAAAAAACCTCAAAAAGCTAGATAGAATCAGGTCAAGGTTATAACATTATATTTAAAAAAAAAAAAAAATGAAAGTTTTTTTAACACAAACATAAGTATTGAGTCTTTTAGGTTAAGGGTTTCCAAAATTATTTTACAAAATTGAAAAATTTATTCGATTTAGAGTGTTCTTTTTTACCCTTAATTGTCATGTGGTTTTACGTCTTGTCATGTTGACACATTCATCGAAAAATTAATCTAAAAAAGGTTTTGGTGACCATGGTTGCAAAAATTTTTAAAAGTTTCTGAATTTTGTATTACAAAAATAAATTTTGTGACTAAAATGTTATAATCGAGAAACTAACCCTAGTTAAAAAAAAAAAAAAAAAGGAAAAAAAAGTTTTAGGATGCAGGAGTAATTGATAATTCCCTAAAATAAGCCCTAACGGTTCTCAAAACACAAAAAGTGTTGGAGCGAAGCAAGCAATGGAGGGCGAAGAGGAAGAAACCCAAATTCCCAAAGCGAGTTCTCGCCATATAAAGAAGAGAGCCCTTCGAAACAAATCTCTCACCATCTCCTTCAACGAGAAGGATCTCAGGTTCGCTCCCTCTTTCGTCAATTTTTTATCAAAACCCATCTTTCAAATTCGCTGAAAACTACATTGATTCGGTAAAAAAGACAACTTTTTTGAGTCCGAAATGGTGGATTTACGAGTTCTCATGGTGCGAAACTGTGTTGATTTTAATGGGTATTCTGTGTTTGATAGGGACTACGTGACTGGGTTTCATAAGAGGAAGAAGAAGAGGAGAAAGGAAGCACAGCAGCAATTGGCGGAGAAGGAGAGGTTACGGCGCATCGAGAGGCGTAAAAAGGTCTTGAATTTGTCTCTGTTGTGTATATTTTTGTTTTGATTGATAGGTTTTGTGTTGCAGTTGGAAGTATTTTGATTGATTTGTGTGTGTGTGTGTTTTTTTTTTTTTTTTTTTTTCTCTAGGTTAGACTTAGAGGCATAATTTATGCTGTTGTGCCCTGAATTTGTGTCGTCTCGATATTCGTACCGGATTGTTTTAGTTATGAGGGATGAATTCAGTGATTGCACTCTAGTACATTAGAGATATTTGCTGCAATTCATGATTGATGTTATTTGGCCTGAAAGCTCATGTTAGGATCTTCAATTAACTTAAATTTGAATCATTGTAAAATCGTAGTTCACTTGTTATCGGTTCTGTTTCGGCTCGATGAATTATGCCTGTTGTATGTATGGTACTTTAGCTATCTATCATTCAAAGTATGGACTTATTTTTCTCTTAACAACTAGTTCGCGGGGCATCATGTTTGGGGACTTATAGATTGTTGATGATAACTTTAACTAATGAAGAAGAATTAACAGTTTTGTTGCTAGGAACGGGAATTGAGAAGAGTCGAGAGCGATTGGGATAAAAAGGGAGGATTTGAAGTTTGAACCGACAAATGTTTGGTTAAGTGGATTAAACTGAATGCCCTCTTAATCAAAGGCATCGAGTATTAGCCCTTGGTATGGAGAAATCTTATTGTGGATCTTCCCTCACATTTCGGCCATGCAGTAAGTTGGTCCTAGTTAGTTGCACCAGTTTTCAGACCCCTAACAGGATGCCCCTAAATAAAATAAAAAGAAGGGGAATTAGCGAAAAAAAGTTGGAGAGATAGGTGAAGAGGAAAGGAATTGGGAGATGGCATTAGGAAGGGGAGCTCTAAGGATATCAGAATACCATGAAATTATGTGTACATAATAGTTCTACTCAATCAAGAATCTGCGATGTGCGCTCTGGAGAAATCAAGATAATTATTTTTAGAGATATTTCCTCTATCCAGTCAAGTGTTTGGAATGCTTATAAGTATAATGCTTCATTATCATATAAACAGTGCGCGCAAAGAAGTGTATTTGGAAAATTATGAGTTGTGTACAAATGTTTAATCTGACATCTATTTAGGGAAAGCAAAAGAATGATTTTCTGCAGAATGTTTTACCGTAGTGTAATTAGTATTGTGTCGTGGCTCTCTCTTCAAGCAGTATTATTCTCTTTAGCTTATCCATGATGCCTTGCTTTTGTGATATTGACACAGGTGAAGGCAGAAAGGGAATATGTCATGTATGGTGGAGCACCACAAGTAAATAATAACCCAGAACATCATGAGAATGGCGGTGAAACTGAAGATGAAGAAACTGAGGAAGCTGAACCCATTTCTGGTACTTAAGAAACACATGCTCACATTTTAATGTCATTTAGTGATGCCAAACTATGCTCTATGGAAGTGAATGTTGGGCGGTAAGCAACAACAATTACATAAAATGAACGTAGCAGAAATGAGGATGATTAGGTGGATGTGTGGTAAAACTCGTAAAGATAGAATAAGAAATATAGAAATTCAAAGACAAGTAGGAGTAGCACCAATTGATACAAAGATTAGAGAAGGGCGGTTGCGGTGGTTTGGTCACCCGCAAAGATGGCCTACAAATGCCCCAACTAGAAAACTTGACTCAATAGAAACTGTAGAAATTCGACGAGGTAGGGGCAGACCAAAGTTAACATGGGATGCATTAATTATGGGGGATTTGAATGGTTTGAAAAGCTCGCCATCAATTGCACTTAATCGAGCACAATGGAAAAGTTTGATCCATGTAGCTGACCCCAGTTAATTTGGGACTGAGGCTATGTTGTTGTTGTTGTTGTTGTTAGTGATGCCAAATCAAGTAGAGGAACATTGTCTGTTTGGTGGGGGATTCTTTTTACTGGATATTGAGTGATTATCAGGACCTATAGATGACCTTTTTTTTATGACTATGGGTATCTGCAACCTTCGGGTACGACTAATCCCATATGGTCAAGTTGGTCCCACCAAACCTATTGACCGGGAGAAACCGCCAAGAAATGGTTTCATTGTCGACGTCAGGACTCGAACACGCGACCCCCTTCCATGTGAACATGTAATACTACTTGCGCCATTTCGCCACCCAAGTCGGGTGGTTGACCTTGTCATATTATAGAAAATAGAAATAGTCGGTACTGAGGATTATAATACCCAACTCGCAAAAGCATAGCGATTCTTCGGGGTTGAAGTTATTGATAGCAACTCTTTCTCGATGATAATTTTGGCAGTTTCCTTCTTTTATTTGATTACTGATAAGGTTTTTGATGATGGATTATCTATTTATGAAGGAACAAGGATGTATGACAATGAAGACATGACAATCACAGTGACAACAAGTGAGATCTCCAATGAAGCAACGGATGTTTTGAAGGAAACTGCTCTTTCAAGCCCGAGACGGAGCAATGAAACTAAAAATAAGCATAGTCTAGCTGCAACACCGAAGCAGTGCAACCGTGTCGCAAAAAATACATCGCTGCCAAAGATGAGAAAGAAACGCGATAAAGGGAAAGGAAAGAAAAGCAGGAACGTCCGATAGTGGTAACTGTTGTAGGTCTGCATTGAATGCTTATTCTTTTTCTTTGTTTCAGGTTATGTTCTAATTGTGCTTGAGAAGAATTAAATTCAATATTAATAGGTAATTTTGTGGATGATCATCAGGATAATATTCAGCTGCTTATAAAGAATAGAAGCATTTTTTTTGTTCCTAAACTAGATAGTATTTGTGTAATGTGGAAGTCCATGTATGATGATCAGACATTAAATGCTCTCTTCAAACAAGAAATCACTGCTAAGTCACCATGAATGCTAAGTAACTATGACTGGTTTCTAACAAATATGATATTGAAAAGCAGCTAAAATAAATTAATGTAATAGCATCCTAGTTGCCTAAATAATTTTAGAATAACAAGTAAACATCAGGATAAATTACACCGATGATTATTAAACTTTATAGATAGTCACCAACAATGTGGGTAACTCAATTGTTTGGTATGTGATTACATAGGTAAGAGATTGTTGGTTTGATTGAAAGGTGATAAGTTGGTTTCTTTCTTGTCAAAAAAACTTTGCATAGCGTCACACTTCAGTCACAAAAATTCAAGTTGGAAATGAAGAAGTCACACTTGTTTTTAAATGGTTTTACAAGGGTCAGGAATGCTAACAACATTAAATACACAATAGAAAATAAAGATCCCGAACTTAATTAGTTCTCTGTTAAACCAATTTAGATGCCAATTGAATTACATGGAACTAGAATATTAGAGTAACATATGTGGAAGTCCATATGTGATGCTCAGACATCATATGCTCACTTCAGATGAGAAATAACTGCGAAGTGCTGAGCTGCCATGAATGTGCAGAATGTGCAAGTTTGTTTTTATGATTCTTTTTTATTTGAGGTTAAGTTTTGATCTTCTTCATAATCCGAAACCATTTTCTACTTGAAACGAACGTAAGAGAGGGAGAGTTCAATATGAAGATACAGTTATACACAATCTCATTCTCATATCAAGAACAAACTAAATAAAAAACAGAAAGAACATTGAGATCAGTTTCTAACTTTTTTTTTTTTTTTTTTTTTTTTTTTTTTTTTGCAACTGGTGTCCGGCGCCAACCTCACCGACGAATCCACATTTGGGCACTGGGTTTCTAACTTTTCTTTTTATTAATATTAATCTGAAAGTCCAAAAGTCGAAAAATGGCGGAAGGTATTCCACAAGTTTTCCAGAATGTGATGCTTGTATGCTGATGGTGTTTTAGGCCAATGCTTCTTTCATCCTTGCTCGATGAGACAGTTGCTGCTCATAAAGCTCCCGGAAGATGCAATACTTGGCGTCGTGGAATTTCTTCACCCTTGGATCGCTAGACGGATAAATAACCTGGATAAAACGAGAAGTTCGTTAGAGAACACATTCATCCAAAATAGGCAAATCAAAACACTTCCAAGAATGCAATCGCATGTAAGAAGCTTCCAGGTTCCCATCACCAATAAACATCAAGATATAGGAATTCTTTTTATGGTTGCACTGCATCAAAGTTAACCAGGCTTTATGTCTTTTGTTTTGTAAAAGAAGTGCACAACGGAAGAGTTTGATCCATGTAGCCGACCCCCATTAATTTGGGATTGAGGCTATGTTGTTGTTGTTGTTTTGTAAAAGAAGTACAATAGCAGTATTTGTATTCAAGACTCCAACAATTATCACAACACAATAAATGGTCACTAACAATTAATCTTGAAAAACAGCTAAAATAAATATTTAATAGCATGCTACTTGGTTACTATATAAAACTAACTGAAAATACTGCAATCAAACCAGATGCTTGAGCGGAAAGCCAAGGGAATTGAAACATTTATTGGTAGAAGTAGTTTTCATATAGAAGCTCAGATATATAAGGTTTATCATTTAGCATAACAAGTAAACACTTAAGTGCATCATTAGCATTATTCATCCGTTCGACAATAATAGTTACCTAAATATGCTTCTGCAACCAAGACAGCAAAATCAAATGAAGTAAAGGTAAGTGTTGTGTCCATTTTCAATGCACCAAAAAAAAAAAAAAAAAGAACACACACACACACACACACTGTTTGAAGCATCTAGTTGAACTTACAAACTTTTAGTAGAATATTTATTGTAGTATATGATTTTTGAAAAGTTGATATCGAAAAGATTCACCAATTGAATTGTATTTAAAGGCTTGGCTACTATATAAAACTCTCAGAAAATACTGCAAATAAATCAGATGCTTGAGCGGAAAGCCAAAGGAATTTAAACACTAATTGGTAGAAGTTGATTTCATATAGAAGCTCAGATATACAGGGTTTATAGTTTAGAGCTTAGGGTGTCAGGGTAGAGGGATAAAGAGTTTTAAGTTTAAGGTGTATGGTTTTAGGATTTTAGTGTTTAAAGGTTAAGGATTTAGGCTTTCAAGGATGAGGTTTTAGGGTTTAGGTTGAGAGCTTTGATGTGTTTACTATTCTAAAGTTTAGTGTTTGACTAGATCAAATCCAAAAACTGGTTACTGTTAGTTAGGGAAACAAATTTTCTCTCATTTAAAGAGTTTCAAAAAAATTTCTTATGATGTTGCATCCTTCATTTCCAAAATATGAACCAAATGCAGCCTTAACATTCAAAAACTTCTTTTTTTTTTTTTATTAAAGAAAAAGCGAGAATTATTTTGTTGAGCACACCTGACCGGCTGCATTTAATGCCTTCATGGCGTCACGAAGACTAGAGTATTTTTTAGCTGCAACAGCTCCAAGGATGGCAGCACCCAACAATACAGATTCACTTTCTCTAGGTAGAATTATAGAGCAACCTGCCAACATTCATGCATCACAGAGCGCTGAGTTAACGGTTTGATTGAAAAAATTATGAGCAGCACAATAAGAGATAGGGAGAGGAGGAGACCAGTAATGTCTGCATGCTGTTGAATGTACAAGTGATTCTTGGCGAGTCCACCACAAGCAAGAAGCGTGTCAATCTGTCGATAGAGATAGAAACATATACAAACCGTTCAAAGACAATTCTCCAGGTAGAAAACTTAAATTTGAGAATTACACTTTAGCAAAAGGGTAGCAAGGTAAACTACTAGCCATAAAAGTAAAATCACACAGTTAACTTTCGAAAAATAAGCCGTATCTAGATACTATACGTGCATTACTAATACGAACAAGCAGCAGCTACCATAAGTTCATGAAGTCCCTACCAATCATATCAAATAATTAGAGATAATAAAACCCTGCAATTTATTTTTACAAGCTACAATTCTAAGATATAAATGTAAATATCGATGTCTGTATAAACAAGTATTGAGGAAAAGGCATGAATAGTGTTTAGATGATTGGAACTTATATAGCTGTTTCGGTTCATGTGATCAATCTCAATTCTCAAGTAGTTGCAAAATATTCATAGGGGGGTATCCAGCCATAACTGAGGAAAGAAAATACCAGGGAGAAGTCAAAAAATAGTGAATCACCAGCACATTAAAAAAAATAAAAAATAAAAAGATTTTAGTCTGAACCCACATGACACAAGGCAAAAAGCCAAATCCAGAGGTGATTTTTCTGGCCGGCTGGGAACTTAGAAATATATCCTAGAACTTCCAGTTCCAAAATATAGTTCGGCCTAGGACTCCAAGGAAAGAGACGTTCATTAATAGAAAAACTGTGGTCAAGAAGGAGGAGAAGAGCTTGAAAATGGAAAGGAAAAATATGTAAAAAAGATTATATAGCAATTATAGCCATGAGGCCGCAAGGCCGACAACACTTCTGTAAGTAGATCTCTTTCAGAACATGGTGGCAGTCAGAGACAAGGAAAAGAATATGGGCACTTAAGCTAAATGATATATGATGTCAGACCCGAAGAAAAGCAAGATATACAATGTAGACAATTCTAATAAAATCCCGATAAACTAAACAAATATGAAGAGCACCATTCAAAACGTATATGGTTGGCAACCTAGTTATTCACTAACGTCCCAGTATTCAGCCGACCAGAGTAACAGGTATTGCACAGGTATCCAATAGTTTCTAGATCACAATGACATGCTGATTGCAAATTTATCTTCTGCTTCATTTCTTTCTAGCAACTTCAAGATTGACGCTGGATCTAAATACTGGCAAATGTCTTGGAACTAGAACAAACTAAACAAGTTTCAAATAACATTTCATTTTTCAAAAGAAAATGTGCTTTCCTAAAATCCCATATGCCATGCAGAAATTTCCATCCTAGATATTTCTATTATAAACGAACTAGAAATCAAATTGTACATTTCAATAATTTCAGCTCCCACAAATATGAAAAAAAAAAAAAAAAAAAAAAAAAGAGTTCGGACACCCACAGATATTAAAAAAAAAAAAAAAGTATCAGCTCTCTTGACATTTTCTCCATGAGCTAATGGTACATCGTGAGGAATTTTTATTTTCCAAAATTAATACTCCAGTACAATAGAATGCTTACTTTGTGACCATGAGAATTACAGTGCTCCACAATGTGTCGCGTTCCATAAGCAATAGCCTGGACTGTACCAAGATACAGAAGAGATAGTTGTTTCTCACTTGCATCAAGGGTCAAACCACTTATTATCCCTTTTGCTTTGGGGTCTGCAATGGGAGACCTAAGCCACAAAAGAACGTAGGCTAAACACGTCAAATAACCAACCTCTTTAGACAATGAAATCATGATGGCTATATAATGTCCTTGTACCTATTCCCATGAAAATCAGGAAGTACATGTAAATCTTCTGCCAGGGCAGCAAGAAAAGGGGCATCCATCTCATGCGTCATTGTGTCCAATATTTTGTTCAGAAGTTCAAAAAGAGAAATACCTGAAATGTTTCAGCAATGAAAAAAAAGAACAGTAAGCGGATGCTTAGATGGAATGGCAATAGATATAAAAAGAAAATGGATTATTAATAGCTACATCAAGGGAAGAGCAATAAAAATCTTACTTCGAGATGCAGCACGATTTGCCAAGTGAGGAGCAGCAACGTGGTTATTGACAATATGATCTAACAAAGCACCAGTTGCACTTTGACCACCTTCTGTGAGCCAGTACTCAGGTACCATTGCTGAACATAGACACACAACCAAAAGATTAGTAAGTAATTAAACCAATAGTTGGTTAGAACCAGTGTTTTCTAGGCGGCCGCCTTAGGCATTTAGGGGTGCCCTCCGCCTAGTCCTTAATTAAGTAGGCGGCGGGCCTGAAAATAATTTTTTAAAAACTTTTTAGAGAGGTCTCTGTAATTTTCAAAACTTTTTATTATTATTATTATTATTTATCTTATTTATTTGAAAATATTTTTTTTATTTCAGTATGTGTGGAAGTGAAATATGTTGATGAGAATGTGTAGGTGAAAAAATATGTCCCTCGTAGTTGAGGGGTCTCTAATAAATTAAATTATTTCTAAGGGAGGTCTAAGAAAAAAAAAAAAAAAAAAACTGTCTGCCTATCTGCCACCAGGCACTGCCTGGACTAGGTGCGGTTAAAATGCCAAACACCGCCTCGCCGCCTTGAAAACATTGGTAAGGACTAGTAATGTTGAACTACACAATCCCTTAAGAGTGTACAAGCATTCATCAGATGTTAACTCAGATGCATTGAAGTTAACTGGCACCCAACCAATAAAAGCATGGAAAGGAAGCAAATGGCTTTGTGTAAATGGTCTATTCGTAGAACACTAACATTTTTTTCTTAAACTGTGTAGAGACCAGCGACCTGACACAATCTAAGAAAGGAAAAAGAAAAGAAAAAACAATTCTTCACTAAAATGTCAAACTTACCAGACCAGAATGGCCCCCATACCCCTGGAATGAACAGTTTACTTTGTGATACAGCCATGTGGCAGGTAGATGTTCCACAAACTAACACCATACGACGGCATATAGCTTCTTTATTATCCTCTGAAAAATAAGTATTCCATCAAGGACATGAAAAAATGATGCCAAGTTCAGAAATGATACAGATGTCAAAACCAAGACCTCTATTATTGGAATCTGATACAGGTACGCTTTCCATTACACCCACACCACCAGCATGAGCATCAATCATCGATGTTCCAACGGGAGTCCCGGCTACCAAACCCAGCTCCTGAGAATTTGAGATGCCCATTGTATGAGAGAGAGTATGAATATAAAGTTGATGTCATCAATCTATATTATCAACTGAATATAACGTTGATACAGGATATCTATTATCTATCCCTGCTATCAACATAAGAAATCCACATTCTAGTGTTCTTTCTACTTATAAATTTAGTGAAATGTGAACCTCATAAAAGAAGAAGGGATATTAATTAGAAGTCTTGTCGGTGGTTTCTTGCCTTGGCAGCAGCTGCAGTTAGTCCAGAGCCTAATGCATGGCCAGGAAATGCGACACTTCTTCCTGTTGGAATTGTTTAGTGAAGTCATCAACTGCAGCCAATAGAAGTGCCGCATATAGGGAAAATAAGTCATGTGGATAAAGGATGCCAAAGACGCATGAAGAATGTGTTCTATTCTTAACCCAAATAGTACACAACATTAAATCAATGGAAAAGCTTTGAAAACCATAGTATACTAATGCAATGCCACAAATGTGAAGGCATGCTCCCACACAGACAAACACTGAAGATCAGCCAAAGTCACCCAGATATCATGACAAACTTAATTACTTCCAAGGACATAAAGTGCCTACTGCCTGCCCACAAGAAACAACAAGCCGTCTAAAAAAATTATCACAAGATCGAATCTACGAAACTATGGTGTTGCTCAACTTAACGCTATAAAATGGAAAAGAATGAAAACCATTCAAGACATCAAGGTTTTCTATGTTAGGGTGCATGCGCCCTGTGTGTGTAGGATAAACAAGAAAACCAATTTCACAAATAAGCAGGTAAAGCCACAACAACAACTGCAACAATAACATAGTCTCAATCCCAAATTAATTGGGGTCTGCTACATTGATATCTCCTATATATAAATACTATAGACATTAATAATGATGACAATCAGCAGTTCTCTGGTATTCACTTCAGGAATACTCATAAATTCACCCAGATTTAAAAGACAGATCAACTAGCTCTTTTACGTCCCAATCATATCATACCAGCTAAACTAGACGACCAATAGATATGGAATCAAATAACCTACCAATTTTAGCGTGATGTCCATCCATGAGCTCACCCAATCCAATCTCCTCCCAAAAATCATCGTGCCATCCACAGGCTTCCATATCACGAAAATCCTTTTCTCCAGATTGTTGCATGTGCGCATGACCAAGATATGTCCATTTGCATACAGTGGTGCATAGGCTTCGAGTGTCATCTCCTGTTGCTCTAGAAAACACAATCAAATCATAAAATTATTAACCTGGAATGGACTAAGTAGATATGCAGAATAAGATAGCAAAAGTAAACCCAACCGTTGCAAAGAAAATCCAATCTTCAGAGGAGTGAAAAATACCATTAAAACCTAATCAGAAACAAATACCTGTATGACAACCAATCACTCAGATCCATCCACCTAAATGCCATGGACCAAGATTCTGGCAAATTCTCTTTCACCCATAAAAGCTGCAGAGTTAGATTTACATCAAACGCAGTTTTATATAATCTTAAAGGAAATAAATTGTAGTCTGTTCTTGCTATGGGAAGAGAAACGAATTGAAAATTAGATGTCGTGTGACTCGGGCATAACACCCAAGAATTTGGTCTATCATTGTTTGTATAAGCATAGTAAAGACAATCTTACAACAAAGTCTCAAACCCAAATTAGTTGGGACTACATGGATTAAACTCTTTCATTCCACTCGATTCAGTGCAGCTGATGGTGTACTTTCAAATTCCTTCAATTACTTCTTAACTAATGCATTCCAAGGTATCTTAGGTATGCCCCTTTAAGGCTATACCACCAAATTTGTTCAATTTCCATAGTAAAACTAATCTTAAACCTTAAAAATAAAAAGAAAATAAGAGATAGCAAAAGGTTGAGATGTCAATTCATTTCCATGACTTGAATCTTCCAAATTAACGGGTTGCTATAAGAGGTTGAGATGTCAATTTTAAAGAAGCTTGGTCGAACTCACCACTTTGTGCATAATACTAATGGCATGCTTGCTTGGGGTGTTAGTTTACAGTCATGCTTAACTGTAACCTGTAAGACGGACGTTTGGTTGGAGTGTTAGCTAAGATGTGGTATTACCAAAGAACCTAAACTCAAGCTTATGAAATGACAAGAGTCCCCCTGTCTTTAGGTAAGTCCAACTTACGTGGGCGAAAATTACTACTTTACCCCTAATCTTTTTTTTTTTTGGGTATGTCTTCATCGCCCATCTTCTACCCCATCTTCAGCGTCTTCATTGTTCCATCTTCGTCGTTCCATCTTCTGCCCCATTCTCCATCTTCATCACCCTATCTTTTTGCCCCATCTTCTCCTTTTTGGTGATTCAATGGTGTTCCCATGTGTTAGGGCAAGACAATTTCGGGGTTTTCTATATGTTGATCTATTTGTAAAATATTAGTTTTGATCTTAATTCTTTAATGAATGTGAATTTCTTGCCGGTTAATGTAATCTGTCTTTGATTTGAATTTGTTCTACAATTCAAGTTTGCAACACGTATTGGTTGATCCGCCGAGCTTTCTTCATGTTTCTGGGGGAGGGTAAAACAATCAAACAATGGTTCTTACCTAACACAATCGTTATAGGAGGCAAATGAAAGATTAGCTTATATGTTAACGTGTTCACAAAAGCCGATGAGGAAGATTTAGGTAGCGCTCGAACCAAACAGGCCATAACAGTCTAGCATAGAATCCAACAAATCAGCACTATCATTCTGCTAGCACCCAGCATACTCTTTAAAAACTGAGCCACCTAATCAATCTAAGCGAGTCGTAATATCCTAGAACGTACATAAACATCTATGCCTGCTCAAAATTAAATTATAGGCAAAAGTCAAACCTTAAGCATCTTCTAAAATTAATCATGAGTTTATTCCAAGAAGTATCACTACTTAGCTAGGACATGAACAGTATCTCTCAATGAATGTTCACTTGAACCAAATCATATAATGAAACGAATGCTTCTTTATAAGAGATCCAACTAGTAAATGGAGAATCTTGATTGGCGACCTCAGAAATGATTGGGGACAGTTGATGCGATAAATGCAATGGGCAAGAGAAATGATGAACTCTAATAGTCAAAAGGACAATAACACCATCTGAAAAATCTACGCGTAAAAACTGACCAGTTATGTACCTTTGGAGGTTGCTGCTCGGGCGATAGAGCCCCCCCGCAGTACTGCAGTACTGGTGAGTTGCTAGAATTGATGCGTTCAGCTTGCTTCACAGCTCTGTGGTCCATCCATACAATAATGTTTCTTCTTGCATCACCACTCCAAGAAACCGTAACAGGAGCACCATCGGCGTCCACTGCAACTGCAACAAAGTTTCAAAATTTCATGGCAGTAAGTTATTCAAATCTGTTTTATCAAAAGAAAAATATTCTTATGTATGAGGGCATATGCTCATATGATTCTTTCATTATGGAGGTAATCCTAACTGAAATCAATTTTCACATTTCATCATATGTAAAATAGATTTTTCCACTCTTTCATTATGGAGGTAATCCTAACTGAAATCAATTTTCACATTTCATCATATGTAAAATAGATTTTTCCACCACGCCAACTGTGCAACCAGAGTCAACACGGTACTATAAATTGCCATTATCTAAATTAACATTTTCCTTCAACTAATCTCCTACTAGCAAAAAAATCAAATCCACAAAAGAAAAGACGGACAATTTCCCACTACCCCCTCCTCACTGCTCCAATGAATTGAAAAAGATAAAGAAACAGTCGCAGCATAATAAAGTATGAAATAACTAACTAATTGGCTCTTCAAAAAGATTCTTCGGACTTCACAAACAAAAGAAGTGTGAAATAGGTACGTTTTCTTCAAACATAATGGTTAGGGTGTCAATGCTTTTGACAAGCTCTAAGCAAACCAGGTACATGTTCCCTTCACCATCTTTTCTACTTAAAACTAATAATAGACCTACTTTTATGCATTTTAAAAAACATAATTCTTTCCATTGTTGCTGAGGGAGCTAATGGGCAACACGAAAGATGACAAGTTTAGCTGACGGAACAAGAATCCAAAATCAAATGTACCTACATCTATAGTCTAGTCACTTTTTCTCTCTTTTGATTTTATGAGAATAAAGCTCGACCTCCAACGGTAAAAAGATTACCAACCTAAAGAGCATGTTGCCGCAAATCCCACGCTGATTACTTCTTTCCCATCGACATTTGCTAGTGAGCAAGCTGCCTTCACCGCAGCACAAATCGCATGCCAAATATCCGTCGAAGATTGCTGAAGGGCATAAGTCAATGTAAAATAGTTAACAAATCTTACATGCCTAATCATTTCTTCTACTCAAAACAGCATCGGCTTTTATGCTTTTTAATCAAATTATGTCACCTCAATACAGTCACCCTCCTTCCATATCTGTATATGGCTGCTCGCAGAACCTAGAAGCTTCCCACCTTCATCGAACATACCTGAACAAAGCAGTCATTTTTAACAACACAACTCTTAATTACATCCCCCATTATTGCAAGTGTTAGGAACATTTTACAACTTTTGTTATTATATCCTAATTTTTTGAAATTTGTTATTATATCTTAACCTTTCTAGATTGTTTAATTTTGTATCCTAAACCACTTTTTTTTCAGAGAAAATGGAGGCTAGCTCCAAAAAGTTATATCCTAAACCACTTTTGAGCTCCAAATTTGATGATGTGACACTCAAATAATGAATTTAACTCATAAAATTAATAATTATTTTGATAATTACGAGTGATGGGTGGCTTTTTAAACCATAATTAAGGTGCCACCTAAATTTTGAGTTAAAAATTGACCTAGGATACAAATCAAACTATTTAGAAAGGTTAGTAATTAGGATATAATAACAAATCTCAAAAGGTTAGAATATAATTACTAAAGTTGTGAAAGGTTATGATATTTTAACCAATTAAGCCTATATATAACTAATAATCTAAACCTTGAACATCGAATAAGTTAATTTATAATTTCATACATAACCTCAGTCCCAAATTAGTTGGGTTCGGCTATATGGATCAAACTCTTCCATTGTGCTCAATTCAGTGCAATTGATGGTGAGCTTTCCAAACCATTTAAATCCCTCCTACCTAATTAATGAGTCTCAATTTAACTTCAGTCTACCCCTACCTCGTTGAATTTCTTTTGTTTCTATTAACTCAAGTTTTATAGTAGGAGCATTTGTAGGTCGTCTTTGCAGGAGCCCAAACTACCCATTCCCTAATCTTTGTGTCAATTGTTTGCGTCCAAACAACACATACAAAGGCAATCGAGAAATTCCCCCTTTTCCGCTTTTTTCCACGCCATGTAATTAAAACAACGGCCTTAACAGATGCTGAATAAAATCGATCACGGCAATCACAATTCACAAACGAACTGATCAAATGATAAGCAGACATACAGATCAATGAAATGATACGAAATCGAAGGTGTGTTGAGAGATCTGGTGACCTGCTCGGGCGCTGCCAGTGCCAACATCGACGCCGAGGAAAACGCGAGGGGGAGGCGCGGTTTCCATCTCGATCGAAGCGGATGATGCGGAGGCCGAGGACGGGGTGCGGTCGAGATTGGTTGGGCGCGCGAGGAGTGGAGTCGGATCGGCCGCGCTCCATTGCCGAGGACTGCCTGACATCGACATCATTTTTTTTTTTTGTGTGGGTTTTTTGTGTTTTCTTCGTTGTTATTGGGTTTGGTGTGGTTTTGGGAGTGTGGTTAGTTAGGGTAATCTTGTGATTAGGGCTGGGATTGGTGGAATTAATTTGTGATTAATGGGGAGATTAGAAGTTGGGGTGGAGGCGATGGAGGAGTGGGAGAGATAGCAAAGGTGACACGTGGTGGAGAACAAGACAAGCATTGGATAGAATTTTTTTTTTTTTTTTTTTTTGCAAACTAACTTATAAGTTAGCTTATCAACTAGCTTATAATCTACTTAAATAAATAAGTTGTGTTTGGTTAGCTTATTTTCAAAATAAGCTATATGATCAGTTACAATTATAAACGCTATCCAACTAGCGTTTCATTTTTAATACGTCATTTTAGTTTTTTGTTCCAATTTTGTCATTTTTTTGTTTATGTAAATAGACTCTGTTTGGCAAGACTAGCTGATAATCAAGCTGATAGCTGATAAACTAGTTGATAGTTGATAATCTAAATTGATAGTGATAATCTACTATTAGTAGCGTGAAAAGTGATAATCTATTGATCAACTAAAAATTGTTTGGAATGATAGATGATTGATTAGTTGATAAATGCAAAATGACAATAAATGACATATGACACAATTAAGTATATTAATTATATAATCATATAATTAATTGTTATAATTAACTCTGTATTTTATTTACAAAATACAAATTAATACCATAAAATAATTTATATTATTTAGAAAACTAAATTATGTGTGTCCATAAATGCTTACATGAAAATAACTATATATTAATTTATAAGAATTCGCAAAAAATAAACACATGTAAATAAAATACAATAAACGACTTTGATAACTATACATATACCTAATGCATAATCCATAATTGAGAAGCAATGTTATTGCGAATATTCTTCATTTCTATATAAGTCTCTCTGTAACTTAAAAAAATAGTAGATTAGTAAAAAAAAATTAAAAATATGTAATAAATATCTAACAAGATTATCTATAATTAAGAAATTAATATGTAATAAATATATAACAAGATTATCTATAATTAAGAAATTAATGTGTAATGATTTTTAATTTTAGTGAAATTCTTTGTTTATAATATTTAGTTAATTATTAATCACTATTTTTTTCATTAACAATATTAAGCTATATGTTAATTTTAAATGCAATAAGTTTTAATAATGTATTATATAAATGTTTGTCAAGCCTATAAGAGCTTTAAATGCTGGTTTCGCCTCTGCTACCAGGGTATAATCGGTGGGTACTAATATTCGCGGGGTTTGTTTAAGTATTTTCGTATTTGTTTCCACTAATTTGCAAGGGCATTAATTTATTAATACCGTAAAAATAAGGGTATAATCGCGAGAAAAAATCCAAACGACGGATTTTTTGTTCAAACGTTATTAAGAGTAGCGTTTCAATTGGGAGCTTATCATCTAGATTATTTTTAAAATAAGCTACAAACCAAACACAACTTAACAAATAAACTAGCTGATAAGCTGGTTTGTGCTTACCAAACAGAGCCATAGTCGATTCTTAACTAAAAAATAACGGATGTTCATTTATTCTTTTGGAAACAAAATAGCAAAAATATATAATAAAAAACTCGTGTAATGTGCAACTACGACGGTGCAACGATGATAACACAATAGTGACAATATATACCTTATATGCAACGTAACATGATAAATACATTTTTGTTCAAAAACAAAATAAATACATTTACACAATTAACATCACTTAAGATTATTATGGTTTACAATATTATTAGTAATAGATATTTAATTGACATAAATAATATATAGATATTTATTCAAGTAACATCACTTAATATTACTAATTTACTACATGTGAAATTTGGAACACTATTATTCAAAAAAAATGTTTAATATAAACACATGGGACATGACATGTTATGATTACTATTTTAAAACATTAATATTATGTTATTCTACATATATAATAATAAATTTATTTGTATATGTTAGGTAAATAATAGTTTATATATATATGTCTTTTTAAAAACAAAAAAAAAATCATTTTATGTCATTTTGCATTTATCAGCTACTTGATCAGCTATTTTTTTCAAATAATTTTAATTGACCAGCTAGATTATTAGATATCTGCTATCAGTTACTAGCTTTTCAGCTATCAACTAGATTATCAGCTAGTGTTGCCAAACATAGCCTTTGTATTGCATGTCATAGCAAACGGGGTATCGAGTGTCACTGTAAATAAATATGCGATAAATGACATGGTTACGATAGGGAATCTATGTTTGACAATTAGAAACCCTAATAAATAATAATGCCATTTGCCTTTATTTCTACTGTGACGACCCCTCTCCTAATCTAGGGCACCGCCCTGCCTAATCCCGTAACTAAGCCCTAATCATATCCACGCTGAACTTAATTACGTATTAGTCAGCCTTTACAACCTAGACGCCTCTTTTCTCGTGTTCAAGATAAGTAATACACTAGTCCTACCAATTTATAAAATTTAGAGTTAATTAAAACTTTTTATTAAGTTAATTAATTAGTGGAAGTCTTATTGATTATGCAGAAGCAATTAGTAACTTATGCGGAAGCTATTTATAAAATCCTAAGTGTGGAAAACCAGGAAATGATATCACATATATAAAGTCCTCAAAATGCTGTGAAACAGTAAAATAGTCTAAGTCAAGTCGGGGAAACTAACGCTCGACCCAATATATAACCTCAATTAGTATCTGAAAGACATAAATAACATATACAATCAAAATACCAAAAGAAGACCTACAATCGATGCAGTGACGCGTCGCGGGCTTAGGGATAATCGTCGATCTTCTCCTTGCCCGGCCTGTTGGTAGACGGCTCTGCACCCACCATCATAAAAAGGACGGTGAGTACAAGAATAAAACAGTAATCCCCGATGACAAGTTTAATTTGCATTTCCAAATATTCAAATGGTATTTAAAAACATATAAATGGGAAAACTAGAAATAAACCTTATGCGAGTAAATACCAGAGTTAAACAAGTGATACTGACACTAGGCTAAGTAGTGGTGATTTAGGTCCGGTCGGCAGTGAAACATGTCACTCCGACTCAATAATCATATAGCACAAGGGACTCTAACCCAAGTGTTATCAGGGACTCTAACCCCGGTGTGTAGACCACCTTAGGGACTCTAACCCCGAGTGTCATACAGTGTCAAGTAACATGTGCCGACATCTCTAGGGACTCTAACCCCGTGAGTCGCGCACACCTCGATCGAGTACGGGACCTAAATGCAAAAACTACTTTTAAAATTTCAAGAAATACCAAGTATTGATGGTCAAGGCATAGGCACATCTACACACCTAAACAAATAAGGAATACAAGTCCTCTTAAGCATTTATAAGATATTCACTAGCCTAATAGCATGTTATTTATCATTCAATTCACATTTAAAACAACAAGAATAAAAAACTATATAATTTAAATATTTTATATATTAATTTCAATTATATATTTTATAAATTAAAATTTTAAATAATTTTAAATATTTTAAATATTAATTTCAATTATTTTTATTTTAAAATAAAATAAAAATAAATAAAAATAATTTAATTTTAATATTATTTTATACTAGTTTATTTTAAAAATTTTGAATATCAAAAAGTGAAAAAGATTTAATTTTTTTTTCAAAATAATTAGCGACGGGGATTAGCGACGAGGGCCTGTCGCTAATGGCATGACGTGACAAAAAAAAATTAAAACCAAAAAACACATGGCATATTAGCAACGGAGTTTGGCGACGGCGTCCCGTCGCTATCCTGACACCCCTTTGCTAACCATTTTAGCGACGAGGTAAATAGCGACGGGCCGTACCAGATTAGTGACGGGCAAACCTGTCGCTGATCCGGTACATTTTTGTAGTGATTTTTAGGCAAAATCTTCACAAAGATTAGACCACGGCCGTTTCGGTGATGCCACGACCAATCCTTGAAGTCATTGTGATCCTGGATAAGAGATGTTACACATCTCTTTGCCGAATCCACGCATTATCTATCTCGCAAAAAATGCGGGAGTTGCGCTCCTTCAAAACTATCCAAAGGATAGCCACTGATCCCGCTCGACATAGCAAACTCTTCCCGTGTCTCTCGTGCGAAAGTGCTCGCTTGGTTCAGCCAAATCCCCAATGAGCTAGGCCTATGTCAAGCTAGTCTCAATTCCCCAACCACCATTTCCCAAATCCTGGAAACAAACTTATGAGTCCAAGTTTATTTCAAAACTTTTCTTGCCCATAGCTTGGGAGGTTTAGAAAAATTGAAAACCATGATTCCGCGGTTTAGTGGTGGTTTTCATTTATATAAAATCATAATTGTAGTTTATAAAACAACAAAACCACCACGAACTTGGAATGAAATGGAATAGAGTTGAAACATCTTCATATTGTTTTAAGTTTTGAAATAAAATTAAACTCGTAATTTTGATTGAGTTCATGTGTTTCATTGTGTTTTTGGTGGATGGTCATGTATGTACATATGTTTTGTTAATGGACATGTATGGAATGTGTGACTTTTTTGTTGAAAATGTGTTGTAAAACAACCGCAAAACCAAACCAACCAAAACGTGCAAATCACGGTTGATATAATTGAGGTATGAGATTTCGCGATTTAGTGGTGGTTTGCAAAACGATCAAACCACGAACTCCCGATTTGATGGCGGTTTCATGATTTTCACCACCAAAACTCATTAGCTCATAAGAGCCATACATGCGATCTCGAACCGCGTGTTATGTATCGAAATTTGTGTATCATCGCATCTCGAGGCACACATGTTATGGCTCTTGCGAGCCAATGTATTTGACAAAATAGTGTTGCATGTAAACCTAATCACGGGCTCAGGTACCCGCCCGACCCCTGTAAACAAATAACCGAGCTTGGGTAGACATTTTTAAGAAAAGCCCGACTCGGGTCTAGCCCATTTAGGCCCGCTTTAAAGTGGGCCGACCTAAATACAAGTTATTAACTAATATATTTTAAAATAATTAATTAGTGGTGGAGGTGAAATTTGATCATAGGACCTAAAGCTCACACTAGTAGCTAGATACTTAACGTTTGAGCTAGTTATCATTTTTTGCAAAGCATTTGAATATTAATACACATGGTATCGAAAAAGTCCATAAATATTTTATTGAATAAATAAATAATTTATTTTTTATATTTTTTAATATTAAAATAGTTTTTATATATAAGTTCGATGAGTCAGGCCTAAGCTTTATATTTTTTTACATCGGCCGGGCTGGAGCTTAGGTATAAGCCCGCTTACATATGGTGGGCTGAGCTTAGGCTAATGTTCTTAAGCCCAAGTTCAATTGGGCCCAGCCAGAACCCGTCCCATGAAAATGTCTAGTTGCGTTGTGTTCAACGGAGACGAGGCGATTTCTACGATGTTGAATTTAAACGTGTGACTGGCGCCTTTAAACTCTCTCAACGACTTTCTCAGCTACTCACTCACACACTCCACCCACCCACCCACCCACCAAAACCCTCAAAATCTCATCTTCTTCATCTTCGCAAACTGGATCAAATCTATCCGCGACGATGCTCCCAGTCTTCCCTTCAACACATCATCGTCTTCTGCGCAGACTCTTCAGCAGCAGCACTAGTTCTCGCTGCCCAACAACCCAACCACCACTAGACCACCCAATCTACATGATATGGGGCTCCAACACCGCCGTCGGCAAGACCCTCGTCTCAGCCGGCCTCGCCGACTCCGTCCTCTCCGGCTCGTCCTCCCCCGCAATTGACCGGCCCATCCGGTTCAACTACATCAAGCCCGTGCAAACCGGGTTCCCTCTCGACTCCGACTCCCGGTTCGTCTACCGAAAGGTTTCCGACCTCTTCGCTGCTCGGAACCCTAAACCTAATTTCAGTCTGTTCGCCTCGAATCGCGCGATTCGGGGTTCGAGGAGCGTTGGATTGGGGGAGTTGGGGGTGAGTGAGGAGAAGGTGGTGGTGGGGGAGGGAGGGGTTGTGGAGCGGGAGCTGCGGTGCGAGACGGTGTTTTCGTGGAGGGAGGCGGTGTCGCCGCATCTGGCGGTGGAGAGGGAGGGGGCGGCCGTGGGGGATGCGGAGTTGGTGGAGTCTTTGCGGAGGTGTTTGCGGGTTGGTGATGGTGGTGGTGGTGATTGGACTGTAATTGAGACGGCTGGGGGCGTTGCGAGTCCGGGACCGTCGGGGACTCTTCAATGCGACCTCTACAGGTAGTCTACATTGATGGTTTTATTGGTTTTCTATTGAATATGAGCACTCAATTCGTAGCGTAAATGGGAAATAGGCGAATTAAGAAGAAGCATATACTAAAATGATGATAAGAGAATGGGATCCTCGATGCAGCGCGTTTACATTGATGAACTACCACTGGTAGTGTTAGAGCAGCTCTTTTAATGGATTGATAAAAAGCAAAGAAGAAGAAGATGATTAATTTGGAAACTATGCTACATTTTCTCTAATGAAATATTGAGGTAGTCATTTTTAAGAGTCGGTTAAAGAAACTATAGAAAACTTGACTCAATAGAAACTGTAGAAATTTGACTAGGTAGGGGTGGACCAAAGTTAACATGGGACGCATTAATTAGGAGGGATTTGAATGGTTTGGAAAGCTCATCATCAATTGCACTTAATCGAGCACAATTGAAAAGTTTGATCCATGTAGCCGACCCCAATTAATTCTTGGGACTGAGGCTATGTTGTTGTTAAAGAATGTAAATAACAAAATTACCCTTTTTTGTTAATCAATCAATCTCAGAACAAAAAGGAAAAAGTTCTTCCGATTATTATATAGTATTATTATATAGATGTCATCACGTGAGGCGTCTTGGGTGTGTTCACAACCCTGTCATCTGCAAGAATAAATTTCTTACAATTGTTAGTGCACCAGACCTTACAGGTTACCTGCTATTCTTGTTGGTGACGGGCGCTTGGGTGGTATTTCTGGAACCATTTCTGCATACGAGTGTTTGACACTTCGAGGCTATGATGTTGTTGCGGTTATCTTGGAAGATCGCGGCTTGGCCAATGAAGTGCCCTTGATGTCTTATCTTCGAAAAAGGTTTTGACTTGTCAATGTTTGTGTCGTTGTGCATGTTATCCGTATGTGCATCCTTCTTATGAATGGACTACACATTGAAATAATGACCATAACGTATTTCCTTTTTCACATTTCCTTTTAGGGTGCCTGTGCTAGTGCTACCCTCTGTTCCAGAAGATCCATCAAATGATCTTATCAAATGGTTTAATGAAGCTCACGGTGTGTTTTGTTCCCTTAAGGAGACCATTCTATCTGCATATTCAGAAAGAATGGAAAGACTACATGAAATGCCCCAAAAGGCAGGAAATATATTGTGGTGGCCATTCACTCAGCACAGTCTTGTCCCAGAAGAAAATGTTACGGTGATTGACTCACGCTGCGGGGAGAACTTTGCTGTATATAAGGTTAGACATCAGAAGCTTGCAACCTTGGAGATTTCAAAGTGTCATGTGTTAGCATTTGGATTGGATTGATCCCAGTTTGTGTTGTGGGACAATTTTTTTTTTTTTTTTTTTTTTTTTTTTTTTTTTTTTTTTTTTTTTTTTTCTATTTAATATTGGCATGCTCGTTTTTCTGGTCATGGTTTCATATCTGGAAACAGTATAATTTTCATATCATAACCTACATATTTTTTACTCTTTTTTTTTTTTTTTATGGATATAGGGTGGAAATCATGGATTTGTTCAACAGTTTGATGCATGTGCTAGCTGGTGGACTCAAGGACCTAATGCTACTTTACAGGTTTCTTATTTACATATTTGTTTTCTATGTTCTTTTTTGGTCCATCGCATATTTTTGCTTGTGTGCTCTCATTCTTTTTTAAACTTTTGATTATATGGAAATAAGTACTGCTTCGTTGAACATCAAACTCGTTTTGTTTGGCCTTTTAATATTTGTAGAAAATCTTAGAACAATTTTTAGTCAAATGTAAAACTGCATCCGCAGTGCAATTGATTGCTTGCTCATTGTTTTGCAAGAAATATTATATGCTTGTGACTTAAGACCCTAAGAAAACACTGTTGGAACGGGATTTGCAGTCTATGACTCAAGTCTGTAATTGTTTGATTTAAAAATTGTTCAATTTTATTCTTCTCCTTCTCTGGAGGCTGCCTTGGCTCATCGATGAATTTTAAGCTTTTTGGTATGTTTATTTAAGAAAGTATTTTTCTTATCAAAAAAGTGTAAAAAGTATTAAACATTGTTTATGCCTTCCGAATATCTTCTTGGATTGCTATTTGGCAACTTCGAGATAGATAAGTGAAGGATCAGAGTGGAAGTGTCTTTTAATTCATATCTTATTCAACGCATTGGTGGATCCATTAGCTTTACATTCCACAGCTCCACTTGTTTACGAGTTTTTGTTTGTCATTTTGCTCAGCAATGCCCCTACTGTCTTTTCCCTTTGTTCTTGTGTTCCACTTGTTTAATTTTCTGTTTTCATTTTTTCATTTTTGCATGAGTGAAATTATTCTGGTAGTTTTACTCTTACCTTCCCATGGCCTCTGATTAGGTGGTTTCAGGTAGAGCTTGCTAGAGATATGGGTTATACTGCGGCAAGGTTTGGGCATGTAATGTTCCCTGAGAATGTTTATGAGCCGGCTTTAAAATGTGCAGAGCTTCTGCTTCAGGGAGTGGGGCAAGGTCAGTCATCTTCTCGTTTCCATCTTGAGTTCTCCTTTCCCATCCTTTGCAATAATGTCAACTCTAATGCTTCTGCGAATCCATTACTTAGTTTTAACTTAATAAGTGGGTGCAACTTTTCTCAATTATAAATTTATTCCCAGTTTCTCTGTTATCTGTTGTAATAGGTATTCACTGTATTTTCTGTGCAGGTTGGGCCAGTCGTGCATACTTTTCAGATAATGGATCAACAGCTGTTGAAATAGCTTTGAAAATGGCATTTAGGAAATTCACATTGGACCATGGAATTCTTCTAAATTCTCAAAAAGGAAGCATGTTTGGGAGACCAAATGAGTTCAAGGTGGGGTTTTTTCATTTTGATTGGCATTTTGTTTACTTTTGTTTGGCAAGGCTGTTTAGTGACTGAGTATTTAAGAATCTAATTCAAGGTAAATAATTTTATGTATAGAAACATGAATTAGCTGTCTAGTCAACCTTGACATGTTATGGAATTGTTCAATTAATGTTGTGTTAATGGATGGTATTCATTTTATAGATGTACATGGTGCCCATCATTTTCTATTCTGGTGTGTGGGTTTGAAATCTTACTTAATAGTATGATTATGGGACTTAGTTGAGCTTTGACGTATAGATCATAGAGTTCTGATGTTGTTTTTCTCATTGTTTCATTTTTTCTCACACTCTTTCTCCCGCACACATACATCTGCATGCATATGCACACACATGCATGGAAAAATTCTCCCTTTCCCCAAGGCAAACATAAATCTAACACGCAAGTCATTTATAATATGTATAGTCATGTGTGTATGTTTGTATCTGTGTGGAAGTCTTCCCCATCTAGTCGACACCAATCATTTATAATATGTATAGTCATGTGTGTATGTTTGTATCTGTGTGGAAGTCTTCCCCATCTAGCCGACACCAACTAATTTGGCATTGAGGCTTTTTGCACTAAATTGAGCACAATATAAGAGTTTGATCCATGTAGCCGACCCCAATTAATTTGGGATTGATGGTATGTTGTTGTTGTACATAAAGTTTTTCTTTACCAATTTCCCAGTATGGAAGCTAATTGGTAACAAAATGTCAAATATGTGCCTAAGTTGTGGTTAAACTTCTATCTATTAGTATGTTGGTGCAGGTCAAGGCTGCACCCAGTGGAAAATATACAATTCTGATCCTTTCCTTTGGTAGTGTAATTCAAATTGATGACTATATTACAAGTGCATGAGCTAATATTCTTTCATCCAGGTCCTGGCTCTAAATGGCTCTTATCATGGAGATACTTTGGGTGCCATGGAAGCACAAGCACCATCTTCATATACTGGTTTTCTCCAGCAGCCATGGTACGGATCTGTTCTGTATGGGCAACAGGCCTTTGAAACGTAAAATAATTTTCTTGGCATTCGAATATTTATCTGCGATTCTGTATTAGTTAGTGTCTCGCACTGTCACATTGTGTATATCTGATGAATGTAGTTGGGCACTCATCAACTCTACTGTTTTTTTCGTACAAATTGATGAATAATCAACCACTTATAGCATGACCAATTTCTAATGCAGCGTGCTTTAGGTTGTGTACTGTTGAAATTGGGAAATTAATCTAGTCTGCTATAATTCAGGAATTGGATTTTTTTGATCTTGTTGGCCTTGACATGTTTCATAAATCTTCCAGAGGAAAGGAAAATTGGAAGAAAGTTAGATATGTATTCAAACTATGATGTTGTGCAAGATTTTCAAAATCCTACTCAAAGAAATAATGCAAAGTAAATTTCATGGAATTTTGTCATATGGATTGAGCATGTGTTCTTGCTAATTACAAATCCCTATGGAGCTCGTAATTACTCTATATCATTGCAAAATTGATTTGATACTGGCATTTGGGCACTGAATGACAAAAAAATGCAACAAATGTGGTGATGGATACTCATTTCATCTCTAATTAACACATCGTTAGGGTCCAGCAAGGAATTTACTGATTTGAAAAAAAAAATAGAGATGAAAGAAAGGTAAACAGAAGTGTATATGCAATTTTAACCACGCACGATTGTTTGCAGGTACACCGGGAGGGGTCTTTTCTTGGATCCTCCAACGGTGTTCATTTGTGATGGGCATTGGACTATTTCCCTAAGCAATGTATTGCAGCCAGAAGTACTGAGATCTGAAGATACAAGTGAGCAACATTTATTTCCATGAATTTAGTGGTTCAGTATTCTCCATGTATTTGAGTTTAACATTTACCTTCACCTCCTTTTGCAGCTTTTACTTCAAGTGATGAGATATTTTGTAGAAGTCGGGACCATTCGGACCTTGCTAGACATTATTCTGCATACATTGTACAGAAACTATCCTCATTTTCACAACTGGGAAGCTCTACTCGTATTGGAGCATTGATCATCGAACCAGGCAAGACAGCTCGTTTCATTTGAGTCCATGTAGGAATAGGAAAACAATTCACGTTATTGGTCACAATCTGCATATCAGACCTCTTCCTATAAAAGTCAATTTCATTTATTGATGTTCATGCAACTTGATTTGTAGCATGGCAACATGCAGCTTGATTTGGCTGAGGACCTACTAATGGACATACTTCCCAGTAAATGTGCTTTTAGTTTAAACTCAATAATAAAATTTTTATGCAGTTATACAAGCTGCTGGCGGAATGCATATGATTGATCCACTCTTTCAACGAGTACTTGTTAAGGAGTGTCAAAGCCGAAAAATTCCAGTTATCTTTGATGAGGTTTTTACTGGTTTTTGGCGTCTTGGATCGGAGGTGAGTTTTGCTCAATGTATGTAGTTGCACCACTTTTGCTCTTTACCGAATTGACTTGTAACTGTCCACTAGTCTGCAGCAGAAATACTTGGCTGTTTGCCAGATATAGCCTGCTTTGGGAAGCTAATGACTGGTGGGGTTATACCCTTGGCTGCGACATTGGCAACAGATGCTGTTTATAATGCTTTTAAAGGGGATTCTAAGGTACATAAATACTTTCTTAGTGATTGAAAAGGTTTAATGTGGAGAAAAGTGGATAGCTTGATTGTTTGATTGAAACTATTTGCATGTTTTTATTTAAGTTTTAGTTGTAGTTTATTCTAGTAAATCAGCTCACTTTGGAAAGGGGACCAATCGAATAAATAATTGTGATTCCCTTATGAGATAGGATAAAACTTCATTTCACTTTAAACTTGGTTACCTAGAATTTATCATCTTCATTCTTTCTCTTGCTTACTAGTCTAAAGTGTTCTCGGTATTGTGTAGTATGACTGTTCTACAAATTGAGCAAATTATTTGTACATGGAAATGTGACATGGTATTCATGATGGGTGTGGAAACATAAGTATTCTCTTAACAGGTTTGCAAGTAAAATTCTGAATGTATTTATGATGATTTCAGCTGGTAGCTCTTTTGCATGGACACTCTTACTCTGCACATGCTATGGGGTGTGCAGCAGCTGCTACGGCCATTCAATGGTTTAAGGATCCTTCGACAAACCACAATATAAGTGTTGATCAGAGACGACTCAAAGAGGTACATTTGAAATTTTATTTATTTATATTTTTTTTTTTTGAAGTCCTTTATTTTGTTTTCTTTTGGTGGTACATCGCGTACCCTCCTTGTCTTACTTGCACCTTTGGTCCCCTCTCAACCTTCAAGAAGTAACAAGGGAAACAAATCCCCATCTTTTGTTGCAAACATTAATAAAATAGTTGTTACATAACTACTTAACACTATTGAGTTTTTAATAACACTCTTTTGCACGGAAAAAGTAGCCATATCCTCTCATAAGTCAAGAGACAGTGCGAATATGGAACTTTTGATTAGATAGGTGCGAAAATGAGTGTTCTGTGAATACTGCAAAGATACTTAAAAACCTAGGACTTCTCTTAAACTTGAGAGCTGAAGCCTCCGGGACCATTTATTTTGTTTTTGTTTGTTCCAAGAGAAATATCCCTTAACCCACTGGGTCCTTGACCCACTGATTATATCTTCATATCCTTTTGTAATAGAGGTTTAGCATCCTGCTCCTAACTGTGATTGATCTTAAGCTAAAAGCTCGGGCTGTCAGGTCTTAGTAATGCCTATTATGCTATTGATAAGATAAATATTCAACCTCACAAAAGCTTTTGCTGGATACATTCCTCATCTACATTATGATAAGCATGCCGGCTCTACGCATTGAAATTTTTTTTTTTTTTTTTTTTTTTTTTTTTTTTTTTTTTTTTTTCGACAATACTCTAAGCACTGATATTTCCAAAAAAAAAGATATAGTGCAATTTCTTCTCATATATCTTTGCTGCCTACAGTTGTGGGATTCAGAGCTTGTGCAAAAGATCTCTTCACATTCAGCAGTAAAAAGAGTGGTGCTTTTGGGAACGCTTTTTGCAGTAGAACTCCGTGCAGAAGGCAGTGATGTTGGGTATCAGCTCGTACTCTTTTAGTTTTCAAGTTTTCTAGCTCTAGTATATGCCTCGCACCTCGGGGTCTGTCGGAGACTAGCTTCTCATCTTTCTGATTACAAAGTCAGAAACATGAGAAACTGTAACAACTACATGTTCTATAACAGTATTAAAAACTTATTTTGTTCTCTTTTTAATCTTTTGCAGTTACAGTTCGATGTATGCGAGCTCTCTTATTCAGAAGCTGCGTGCCGATGGGATATACACCAGGCCTCTTGGTAATGTCATTTATCTGATGTGTGGCCCCTGCACACCTCCTCACATTTGCAACCAGCTTTTGAAAAAACTTTATGGGCAGCTTCATGAGTTCAGCCAGTCTAGGTGGGCAGAAGTTCGTTCGGTTGTGTGATTGATTGAATTGTTAATATATTTTGTAATGTTGTAGAATTCGTTTTCTTTTGTAATGTTGTACTATTCAATAGCAAGTCAAGATCTTGCTTTGTAGGCCTAAAAAATGCTTTGTAATTCAATTAGTTTCATACGCTAGTTAGTAAATTTGCAATCCGTTAGTCAAAATGTCATTAGAATCTTAGTTTTGTTGTGCCTCGACGAGGTTACATGTTTAAATCTTTTAGCTTTTCAAAGCATATCCTTTGTACCGTGTGGCGTATTTTATATGGAGTATATAAAGGTAATTCTAAATAGTAAATACCATGACATTTTAAAAGAAGGGAGCGGCCAAACGGACTCTAATTTTTGCTTAGAGGACTCCATTACTTTAACATATCTCATTTTTGAATTTTTTTTTACCAAACGAACCTCTTTTTTTTCTTCAAAATCCTTTGAATACCCTCATCTTCAACCAACAAAAAGCTATCTCCGTTTCCAACATTCATATCCCAAATCAAAACTTTCACAAAACCTACAAAACTCATTTTCTTTGTCTTTCACAGTCACTAAAGTCGTGGGAGGGTTTATTTTAGTCGAAACCCGGCGGAACTGTCGTTCGTGTACTAAAACTCGAAGATACAATCTGGTGGGGTTCATGTAGTAATTTGGTAGGGATATAAGTAAGATTGTGGTCTAAAAAAACTGGAACTATACAGGCGTAATAGTCTTTATTAACCAATATTGTCAATAATATTGATGACTTGTAACTTTGACAGCTACCTAAAATTTCAATATACAATCGGGTGGGGTCCGTGGCGTAAATTGGTGGGGTATAGGTATGATTACAATATATACTAACATAAACCTTTACAGGCTTTACGGTCTGTAGTAGACAAAAATTTTAGTAATATCGCGAACAACTGTGCTCGACACTTAAGTTAAAAATTTAAATATCCAATCGGGTGGGGTTCAAGTAGCAACTACGTAGGGGTATGTACAGTATGTCGTCCAAACAAAGTCGATATGTAACTATGTGTTTCGACTTTTTTACTCAGTACAACACGAGGACAACAAAAATGAAGGTTCTTCCTTGATGAAAAAACCCAAAAAAAAAAAGGCTTGTTGTTGTCAAGGTGGCTTCGTTTTGACGACTCCTTCGACATTTCGTACCAAAAATATGAAAATCATCAACAAATCAAAAAGCTCTAAAAACCAAACAACAACTAGCATCAATAATAGTGAAAAATGATCGATGGCCAAAAAACTTCAAAAAAAAAAAAAAAAAAAAAAAAAAAAAAAAAAACCCACCAAACAAGCAGAAATAAGAAGAGAACGGACTTACCAAGTCGATTCTGTGTGGATTTACACATTTTTGGTCGGTCGGAGATGAGAGTGTGGAGTCAGTTTTGAGGTTTGAATGGGACAAATCGGTGAAGGAGAAGAGAGGATGGAGTTTGGGAAGAAAAGACCCTTTTATATAAATGATAACTTGGTCATTTCCTCTATGGGCAAAATTGGAACTCATAGAAAAAAATTAAAATGAAGTCTTCTAACCAATAACTAGGTCCTTTTAGCCGCTCCCTAAAAAAGTCTTTTTTTTTTCTTGAAAAATGCTTCAGTGCCCAACACCTAAAAGCAACATGGATGCATGTGTGTTAGCTTCCGTTGCTTTTTGCACGCATCCCAATGTGTATTGCACGACACTGACAAGTGCATGTTCATGTTCCACAGGGGTGTGCAGCGCTCTCTGCGAAACCACCCAAACCGTCATGGTCTAATATAGTTTTCTAAACTTGTACTGATTTGAGGGTGATTTAAGAAATTTGGAAACATCCCCCACAGTTTAACAAGCAGTGGTTTTCGTTTTTATAAAATTGTGGTTCACCAAATTGAACTGGTTGTAAGGGCATTTTGAAAATTTTGATTGAGTTCGTGTGCTTTATTGTGTTCTTGGTGGATGGACATGTATATAGATATGTGTGCTTTATTGTAATTTTTGGTGGATGAACATGAACTTAGAATGTATGGCAAAATCTTTGGTAGATGGACACGTGTGACAATTTTTTATTTTTATTTTTTGAAAATAAGTATTCGAAAAAATCGCAAAACCAAATCGACCAAACCTCAGTCGATCTAGTCGCGATTTGTGGTGGTCGGTAAAATTGCAAAATCGTGAACCATTAATTTTGTAGCAGTTTGAGGGACGTCCACCACTAAACCAATATTTGCACATCATAACGTGTTCGTGTTGGGGCATCATAGCCAAATTTTTAATTTCTCTTTGATTATATGGATGAGTGTTCGATTAACTCTCATGAAATCATTAAAATCAAATTAAAAAGGATTGAAAAAGGCTCAAACACTTATAGTTAGAGATGTGAATTCTTCCTCCATCTCTATTCTCTTGTATGAGATAATGTGTTTATAAAAAAGAAAATGTTAGGCGTACATCACCAAACACACATCACATTCTAATGTACACCTAGCAATGCCCTTACAAAAATATTTCTTTGACCCACTTTTGACTCTCCAATTTCATATATATACGTTGATTTTTACATTGATGTGTGTGTACGCAAATTATTATTACGAGCATGTAAGGGATTCTAATGAGGGCATGTAAAATTGGGACGCTAAAGTGGATGGGGCTGAGGGTGGCGCTATAGGGGCACCTCAAACCGCGTCTAAAAGCACGCGCCAATCTTCAAACGTTCCATAGACCAGACGTGTTAGATACGGCTCCTACATGACATAAGTGTTACACGTGGCGATCTCCGGAAAGTCAACACTACTGTACTTTTTCCGTACTTCAGCTGAACACCCGTCAAAATCTACCGTTGGATATACATTGAGATTCTTTCACAGATCTCAATGTATATCTCTAGCAGCTACGTATTTTTTACAGTAACAATATGTATTCCATAACGTCCGTTGTTGAAATTTCAAGTAAGTTTAAGTTCGCCACTCTCATCGCTCTCTCGCTATATATAATACAACACACTACTCCAGAGTCTCAACGAGCTGAAAATCTGCGAATGATCGATCGTCGGCGTTCGATTCGACTGAGATTCAGTTCTTCTTATTCAAACTCTTCAGTATTCGCTCAGGAGGTGCGCAGTTTGTTTGTTCGTTTGATGATTTGATTTGGTGAATTTTGAATGTTAATTTTGATGTTTGGTTAATTTGGTTGGATTTCTAGGGTTTCGTCTGATAAGAGTTGTGAGAATTACAGAAAATGAAGGGATCGGAGGAGTATTTAAGGAAAGGGAAGCGTAAATTGGACGTGAGTGACTGCCGCGGCGGCGATGATCGGGATGAGCTGCGGGAGATGAAGCGGCAAGCGTTGGCGATGAGGTAATTGATGAATTTGTATTTCGATTGCGGTTTAGTTTGTGGAGTTGAAGAATTTGGTTTGTTAGGATTTCTTCTTGGATGGGGCCTCAATCCCAAATTGATTGGGGTTGATCCATGTAGCCGACCCCAATTAATTTAGGATTGATGCTATGTTGTAGTTGTTGTTGTTTAATTAAGAGGGATTTGAATGGTTTGAAAAGTTCACCATCAATTGCACTAAATCGAGCATGATGGAAGAGTTTGATCCATGTAGCTAACCCAACTAATTTGGGACTGAGGCTATGTTGTGTAGGTTTAATAAAAAAAAAAACAACTAACTGTTTTGGAAGCCACAGAGAGCGAAAAGGTGCGTTTTTTTGGGTGTAATTTGGTCCATTTTTTGTCCCTTTTTTGGAACCTATTCGCACCAAAACTCACATCTTTGTGGATAGACACCAAATCTCTTGATTTTCTATAAATCAAAGTGGTCTAGTACGGACGAAACACATTTGAAAGATTGGGACACAGTGAAACACAAAAGTTTTTTTGAATCAAAGCGTGTCTTTTGAGTTCATAACATTATTCTTTCAAAAGTTCTTCAAAGAGTGTTCTTGGTTGGAGTTGTGTTACACACACATCATCCAACAACCATTAGAGACTTGATTGTACTCTGAAGGCAAGTTTCGATTTTCCCATTGTGTGTTTGCGGTTTCGACTGGTAGGGAGAAATCTTGTCTAAAAAGTGCGATTACGTGCCTCAAGTTTTTGTTTGGTTTCCTCCATTCTCAACTTGTTGATCTCTGTCCGAAGCTTTTGTTCCAACAATTTTTAGACAAGACTTTCTTCTTCATCAATAGCTTCTTCGACTTCGGACGGATTTCCTCAAACCAATGGGAATGGTGGTTCATCATTGTCCTCCAAACTCAATTCGAATGGCGGGTTCGTTCCTCACTCCATACAAATCATGAACAATGATTTGACCCACCTCGAAAGGTTCGACAGCGACAACTTCACCCGATGGCAAGAGAAAGTGATGTTCTTTCTCACATCTCTCAAGTTGGCGTACATCCTTGATGATGCGCTCGAGACCCTCCCTGAACCAACTCCGGATGACTCAAACGAAGTGGTGGATCAACGCGTCGCTAGGAAGGCGGATGGCTATCTTTGCCGGGTTTACATCTTTAATGCACTTTCTGACAATGTCTATGCGGCGCATCGAACCATTGAGTCAGCGAAGGAGTTGTGGACTGCGCTGGACACCAAATATCGAATTGAGGAGTCTAGTAATCGTAAATTTTTAATTTCAAATTATTTGGATTTTAAGATGACCAACGACAAGTCTCTACTTACTCAAGTTCATGACTTGCAAAAGATTGTTGGTGATCTTAAAACGGCTGGAATTTCTCTTGAAGAAGAATTGTAGCGGCCCATTTTCCAAATGAACCGCCACTGGGGGCCAATGCGGGCCCACAACCTAGCCTACCAACGCCAGCTGTCTCCCACATGCAATCTCCTCCACCATTTAATAATTTATTAACCTCAATGAACAACAATTTTACTGTTTAAATTGTTAATGAACTCAAGTCATCTGTTTTAATGTTTCAAACCTTAACAAACCACAGCGGAAGTCTTTTATCATGACAAATCAAATATTAAAACATCAAAGTCATGCATTTAACTCGGATACCTAGTGTGGAAAACCCATATGTCAATGTATATCAGATGTACACCTCGAAGTCTCAAAATATAAAAAATATAGGGTCCTGAAGTGTCTCACAATCCCAAATCCTCAAAATAAAAACAAAATATATATAATACAAATGTACAAGTTCGGCTCAATGTTTCTGAATCACAGGTACTATGCAAGCTTGCCCTTGCCACGACTCGTACTCGGATCTGCACTCAAGCCATCACAAAAAGGCAGATGAAGAGTCCAGAGTGAGTATTCCTAAGGAAATTAAATGAGTAATACTGAAAGTAAATACTGGAATTTAAACAAAACTATTAAATAAACATGCGGAAATAAATATAGACAACTGTGATCATGACATAGATAAATAATAGTGCAAGCTCAAAGTGTGTTCTTATGGCCTAGGGTCAGACTAGTGCCATCCTTCGGACTCTCTACAGAATATTGTCGGTGAGTACCACTCAAGCAAGGCCAATATCTGGATTCGCTAGGTGGTCGGCGTAGAACTTACGACGCACCTGCACGTGCCTCGACGCGACTCTCGAGTCGAACTATTCACCGAGATCCCTGACGCATATACTATGGCCTAGTGGACATACACACAGAAATGGTGCGGAAGGAGAGCCTCAACGTCCATCCATTTAAACCAAAACCAAGAATAGAGTATTGAAGGATAGAATTTGAATTCAAAAACAAAAATAAGGTAATGCTCAAGAAATTTCAGTTGAGATACTACACACCTCAACCCGCACTCTGTGTCCAGAAAAATAACCCCCGGTCCGGCTCTGCTGAATTCCCGATATCCAAATTACCGCCCGAAATGACTTATTTCCATTTATAATTGATTTTTAGTCAATTGGATGTATTTTATGTTACTTAGCAAAAATAGTCTGAAATCTGCAATAACTAGCGCGTTAGATTTTTGGGCAGTTAAACGTTCTTCAACAGGAAGAACATTAGCGCGCTATAATCGTCATCTAGCGCGCTAGGTGACCTCTTTAGCGCGCTAATGAGGTTCTGGACAGCAGTTTGGTTGAAAAAATTGTTTTTTAAACATCACCACCACCAACAACAACAATAACAACAAATATTCCTCAACTTCATAGCACTTGAAACCCACCAAAACAACCACATAACACCCACTTAACAATCCATATTGGATTCACTTAAACACCTCAAAAATGGTACCAAAAGATGAAGAAAGTTAAGGTGATTGTGAATCTTACCTTGCTTTGATGGACCAACCACTCCAAGCTCCTCAAATCACCAAGTTTGAAGCTCCAATACCCTTATTTCTTGGTTTCAATATTCGGATTTCTTGATAAGAAGAGAGAAAAGGTGGTGAAAATGAAAGTCAGAGTGACTTTTATACCATGCAAGCATCTCTTCTCACTTGTGCATCCCTATGCCATCCAATGAGCACTATTTGCTCTATTTTCCAACCCCTAATGACTCCTAAAGTGACACCGATGACACACTTGCCCTTGTTCTTAACCCAAAAAGTCGTCTTTCGGGTGTTCCGACGCCCGATTTTGCGTCCCAAAACGCGACATAGGCTTACTACCATGACTCTAACCACCAAATAAGCATTACAAATTAATTATTTAACCCATTTTATTCATTTCATGTGTGTATTATTTTTCCCCAGCCTAGTATTTAATTTTTTAGCCTACCCGGTACCTACGTCGACACCCATATCGAGGCGAATACTTAACACAGTCTCGCACGTCAAACATGATATAAGTACACACATTGCGATGTCGTTTACTCTATTTCAACATAAACATCACAAATTAGACAAATCAGTACACAAAATTACTATTTACCTAACTCCAGGCGCACCCTAGCCTAGCTGCGAGCCCCGCGAGCGTCTGAACTGTCAGCCACATCTGCAACCACGTCTTTAATAATGGTGAATTAAATTCGGGCCGTCACAAGAATTCCAAGCGGGTATGATTATTTCCAAATTGCCTACAAATTGGAATAATTACAAGAAGAAACTCATTCACGAGGAGAATAGTTATACTATTGAATCCCTCCAACGCCATCTTCGAATTGAGGAAGACTCTCGAAAGAGAGAGAGGGTTGGAGATGACTTGAATTTTGAATCCGGTTCAACGGCGAATTTAGCGGAATCTAACCGTTCCAAGAAATTTAAGGCCAAGAATTATTCAAATTTCAAGGGACTTGCCAATGAAAACACTTCAAGCAAGAAAGGGTAGTGTTACTATTGTGACAGACCGGGACACTATGCATGAGAGTGTCATTCCAAGAAGAAATTCTTGAAGAAGGAAATGGTCAAGGCAAGTCACAATGTGGAGTTCATGGACATGGAACTCATAGCAACGGTTTGCCAAGCCAATTCAGTTGCAAATGAAGTGAGATGGTGGCTGGATACCGGCGCAACCATATACATTTGTAAGGACCGTTCAAAACGAACGAAGATCTTGCCACTAATGAAGAAGTGCACATGGCGAACAACAATCGTACCAAGGTGGTTGGCAAAGGAACGGTGGATATCAAGCTTACTTCGGGAAAAGTTTTACATTTAATTAATGTTTATTATGTACCTGAAATGTGTAAGAATCTTGTATCCGACCTCCTTAATAAGAGAAGTTTCTGTCTTGTCTATGAATCGGATAAGTTTATCTTGTCCAAGGGAGGTGTTCCTATTGGCAAGGGGTACTCATGTAATGGTATGATTAACTTATATTGTTGACTCATGTTCTTCTACTGTTGATTCATGTTCATTATGGCATGGTAGATTAGGCCATGTTAATTTTCGTTGCATTAGAAATATGCATAACTTAGGCTTCATTACTGATTTTAAGATTGATCATTATATTAAGTGTGAGATTTGTGCACAAACAAAGATCACAAGTCAATCACATAAATCGGTTCAAAGATCTTTTCAAATTCTTGATTTGATACATAGTGATATATGTGATTTGAAAAGTCATGCTACATTAGGAGGAAACAAATATTTTCTTACTTTTATTGATGATTTTTCAAAATATTCCTATGTTTATTTTTTGAAAAGCAAATATGAGGTTTATGAGAATTTTCTTGTTTTCAAATTGTAAGTTAAAAATCAACATAACAAAAAAATTAAAGCCCTAAGATCCGATAGAGGTGGTGAGTATTGGTCCAAGGAGTTTACAAAATTTTGTAAGACTAATGGGATTATACACCAAGTCACGACACCTTATACACCACAACAAAATGGTGTAGCGGAAAGGAAGAATAGAACATTAGTAGAGATGGTTAATTCCATGCTACTAAGTTCTAGCTTGCCTTTGAACTTATGGGGGGAAGCCATTTTTTCGGCTTGCTTTATATTGAATAGAGTTCTATTAAAGAACACCAATGTCACCCCATATGAGTTATGGTTCAAGGGACAACCCAATTTTAAGATACTTAAAGTTTGGGGTTGTTTAGCTTATGTGAGGAAACCGGATCCAAAGAAGCATAAATTGGGAAATAGAACTTATAAATGTGTTTTTATTGGTTATTCAAAGCATTGTGTGACATATAGATTCTTGAATTTGGAAAGTAATGATATAATTGAATCTATAGATGTACAATTCTTTGAACATTTAAATAAAACACATGACATGCTCTTGCATCCAAATTTTGGGAATCTAGAGGAGTTGCCTCAAAACTCTTCTAATGAACAAAGACAATGGAATCTAAAAGATTTGCCTTCAAATTCTTCTAATGAACAAGAGAACCCTCCTACTAACGATGGTGAGAACGTTGAAGTAAGGAGAAGTAAAACAATCTTTTAGCCCGGATTTTATAACCTACTTGGTTGAAGGAAATAGATGTGAAATTAAGGAACAAACAAAATTTGTCCTTAATGTTGATTATGATCCTATTTCGTTTCAACAAGCAGTTTCATCAAGGGATGCTTCATTTTGGAAAGAAGCTATCAATGATGAGATGAATTCGATTTTGTCGAATCGAACTTGGGTACTTTTTGATCTTCCACTAGGACCAAAGGCAATTGGGTGCAAGTGGGTATTCAAAAGAAAATTAAATGCCGATGGAACAATAAACAAGTTCAAAGCGCGTCTAGTAGCTAAGGGCTATAGACAAAAGCATGACATTGATTATTTTGATACATACGCACCGGTTGCAAGAGTAGCATCCATTCGGGTGTTGATATCTCTTGCTTCTATTCATCATTTAGTTATCCATCAAATGAATGTGAAAACGGCTTTTCTAAATGGTGATCTAGAGGAATAAATATATATGGAACAACCGGAAGGTTTCGTTATGCCACGCCAAGAGAAGAAAGTTTGCAAATTGGTAAAATATCTCTATGGCTTGTAGCAAGCTCCTATGCAATGGCATGACAAGTTTGACACGGTTGTGCAATCATTTGGATTCAAAGTCAATGATGTTGATAAATGTATTTATAGCAAGTTTGACAATGATGTTGGTGTCATCATATGTTTATATGTGGATGACATGTTAATATTTGAGACTTCACTAGCCTTAGTTGAAGAAAGTAAGCAATTCTTGTCTACTAGATTTGACATGGACTTAGGAGAAGCTGATGTAATTTTGGGAATCAAAATCTTACAACAAGATAATGGTCTTACATTATCTCAATCTCATTATATTGAAAAGATTTTGAAGAAATTTGATCATTTTGATCAAAGTGAGTTTCTACTCCTATCGAGCCTCATCTAAAACTAGTAAAGAACACCGGTAGGTGTTTATCACAACTAGAGTATTCTAGTGTGATAGGAAGTCTCATGTATGCTATGCATTGCACAAGACCGGATATAGCTTATGCGGTTTGTATGCTATGTCGGTTCACTAGTGATCCAAACAAACAACACTGGGATGCGGTTGCCAGGATCTTTAGATACCTTATGGGGACTTTGAATTATGGTCTACATTTTAATGGATATCCCCCAGCGTTGGAAGGTTACAGTGATGCTAGTTGAAATAATGTGGAGTCAAATTCCAAATCAACTAGTGGATGGATATTTACGCTAAGAGGAGCGGTTGTTTCTTGAAGCTCAAAGAAACAAACATGTATTTCTGATTCAACAATGACATCAGAAATAATTGCCCTAGCAGATGCAAGCAAGGAAGCAGAATGACTTAGGAACTTGTTAATGGAGATACCATTATGGAACAAGCCATGTCCAGCGATATTAATCAATTGCGATAACGAGACAATTCTTTATAAGGTCGCAAGCAAGACTTATAATGGAAAGTTTAGACATACAAGTCTAAGACATAATCTTTTGAGACAGTTACTCAAAAATGGTGTTGTCACAATTGATTACGCGGAATCTAACAAGAATTTAGCGGATCCATTAACAAAGGGTCTTGTTAGAGATATGGTGTCTCAGACATCAAAAGGAATGTGACTTAGTTTTGCTTAAATCGATCGTCACTTGATAGGAATCCAACTTAATTCTTGAAAATACATAATAAGTTCAATGTGGTACTAACAAGTCAAGTGAAGATTACGGAACACTAGAAAATTTATATTATGAAAGGTCCCTTCTTGGTTCTAGTGTTGGTTCTGCATGACAGAGGTTGACAATTGGGTCTTAATAAGTCGAATAGAGTGACTCGTAGATTCACTTAAGTAGACTTACTTATATGGGTGTAGAAGTGTGGCCGCTTCTTATAAGCCTAATCGACTCTAGAGCACTCAAGAAAGCCAGGATTTGCACAAGGCCATAATGTGCAATCAACAGAACACTCTTAATTACATGATATTGGTATGTGTGACATTTCTGGTTTTGTCACAAGGGTTCTTGGTTCAAGATACGTTCAACATAGTACCTGATGAAACTTTGAAGTGTTTGCACCAAGTGAGAAGTTCAAGTCCAAAAGACACTTCTCATTTATGTATCGATTTCGGAATGCTATATGTTTTTTGGTCATTTTATTTCCTAAGAGTAATTTTCAATTTATATGTCCATATAATTTTAAAATGGGGGGAAATTGTAGGTTTAATAAAAAAAAAAACAACAACTTACTGTTTCTGGCGCGCCAGGCTCAGCGCCAGCCACAGAGAGCGAAAAGGTGCGTTTTTTGGGTGTTATTTGGTCCCTTTTTTGGTACCTACTCGCACCAAAACTCACCTCTTTGTGGATAGACACCAAATCTCTTGATTTTATATAAATCAAAGTGATCTAGTACGTATAAAACACATTTGAAAGATTGAGACACATTGAAACACAAAAGTTTTTTGAATCAAAGTGTCTTTTGAGTTCATAGCATCATTCTCTCAAAAGTTCTTCAAAGAGTGTTCTTGGTTGGAGTTGTGTTACACACATCATCCAACGACCATTAGAGACTTGATTGTATCTTGAAGGCAAGTTTCGATTTTCTCATTGTGTATTCGCGGTTTCGACCGGTAGGGAGAAATCTTCTCTAAAAGAGAGCGATTACGCGCCTCAAGTCTTTGTTTGGTTTCCTCCATTCTCAACTTGTTAATCTCTGTCCGAAGCTTTTGTTTCAACATGTTGTTGTTGTTGTTGACTTTTTTAGTTGAATTTGTTGTTGATATATGTTTGTTCATGGCTTATTAGTTTTCTCCTTATATAGAGATTGAATTTTGGGGATTGAATGCTAGACCACTTGAAAATGGGTACATGTCTCATCATCTTGTATAAGGGCAAAAAGAGTTGAGGTCTCCCGACGTGATTTTTTGTGTTTGAGGGCTTTGGTCGACGAGTTTTACTTTTTTTTTTGGGTTTTGGGACCTTAATTAGTTAATTGTGTGCATTCTTGTTAGTCAATTGAGGTAGGGGTAGATTGAAGTTGACCTGGGACACATTAATTAGAAGGGATTTGAATGGTTTGGAAAGCTCACCATAAATTGCACTAAATCGAGCAGAATGGAAGAGTTTGATCCATGTAGCGGACCTGACCCCAACTAATTTGGGACTGAGGCTATATTGTTGTCGTTGTTGCTTGTTACTCAATTTTACTAAGAATCCATGCTACATATTACAGTTCATAACATTTTCTTTTTCTAGAAGATGAAGCTCCATTTGGCATAGGCTTTAGAAATAGTTTTTACTGTGCTTCGTAAATATGTTGAAAGCTCCATTTGCTTTGCAATTCTCTTGCGCTGAAGGTGAACAATTTCCTTATCTTTTAGATATTCGAAGGATGTAAAACAGAAAACTACTTTGTGAAACCTATACCAAACAACAACAACAAAGCCTCAATGCCAATCTAGTTGAGCAACCTATACCAAACAAAGTCTGATTAATTTGTTTGGGCCTTTGGAGCAACTCTGAAGCTCAATTCTTCTTCAAACTTAACTTCAATGAAACTGAAGAGCGGATAAACAAAACGGGAGAGCTGAATTCCCTAAACTGCTACGAGTCATGTGGTGCAGATCCACTAAATTAAAATCTTCTTATTAGCATTTATTGATGGCTCGGTGATTTGCTTTTCTTATTCTAGGGTTTGTGAAAAATTTCTAAAACATGTAGTGTCCTGAATTCAATTTATTATCTTTATCAAGTTTTTATTTAGCAAGCACTCCCTTGATGTATATAAAATGAACGTAGCTGAAATGAGGATGCTTGGGTGGATGCGTGAATATGAAACACAAAAATTCAAACAGATGTAGGAGTAACATCAACCGACGTAATGATTAGGGAAGAGTGATTCAATGGTTTGGACTTCTTCAAAGACGGCCTACAAATGCCCTCACTAGAAAACTTAACTCAATAGAAACTGAAAAAGTTCAATGATGTAGGGGTACAGTGAAGCTAACTTAGGACACATAGATTAAGAACACCAATTAAAGTGAAACCGAAGGGGAGAGCCTAGTTTCCAAAATCTCTTATCATGAATCATGTTCTGTTTATCCTCTAAATTAAAATCTTCTTATCAGCATTTATCAGCGGTACAGTCTAATAAATTCTAAAACATGGTGTCCCTGAACTCAATCTGTTTTCTTTATCATTTTTTTTATATAAGCAAGCACTCCATTGGAAAAGTATCCCGATTCCATAAGATTTTGGAAACCATAAGCTTTTGCTGTTTATTCTCTTTAAAAGTCTTGTTTTCTTTTTTTTGTTAACGTTTATAGTTTGCTTTTTTAGTGCTGAACTTATTGCAATGTTTACGTTTTAGATTTTGTTTTAGATTTTCTCTAGTGTAGGATAGTACTCCTTGCAAGTTTGCATTATCAAGCGTATGGTTTTTGTATATATGGTAAGTATATAGGTTTGATTAATTTCCAGTGATTTAACTATAACATTTTCGGTTACTCATTACCAATCCTGTGCAGAGCTTTATTGGATGTGTGCAGTGTGAAATTTCTGCAGAAACATTTGGGGCCTTACATGCAGAAACATTTGGGGCCTTACATCCAGAGAGCTGTAAGTTTAATAACCTTCAGGCTTGTACTATATATTCATTTATTTTCTTCTATGTCATAAATAAATTGAGTAAATCAGCTGGTGATGCATGTTGTTCTGTTTTAATCAAAAGGTTTTGAAAGACTCATTTCATTTGATACTTAAAGGTCGTTATCTTAATGTGGATGTCAATTGCGTACTTACTTCGTAGTTTCGCTTGTGGCATAGTTATATTGCATGCAATAATCACCATTTCACTCCTGACATTGCTTGAATCATGGGTGGCAATCCTAGCCCTAACTTGTGTTCGGAATGCATCGCATCTGAATTAGTTAGGATTCGGGTAACCTGAATTTGAATTCTTGCTGATAGATCTGCGATGTTTTTCCATTTGTAGGATGTGACTACTTGATACTTGCTTTTGGTTGTTAGAAGAAGATATTGAATTGACTTGAGTAGAATAGGAAAAATTGGTGCAATGAAATTCTAATTTCTACTATTGACTTGCGAAAATCCTTTTCTTCCGTTGGGTAAATAGTTGAATATGTTAGGACGAGAAGAAACCAATGAAATTTGTTTATTCGAATTCTTCCTTTCCTTCTTTTTTTTTTTTTTTTTTTCCTAGTAGCATGTTTGTAGGTCTACTGTGACTTTGGATGTCATACATCATGCGTTGCCCTTTATGATATCATTTATCTTTTTATTTTACACTGTTTTTCAATGATTGTTGTTGGATGAAGTGTAGGCGACCAGCTTAAATTTGTAAACTGATAATTATGCACCATATTTCGCAAACCGTTTCATTTATTTGTTCCTAAAGATTGAGTGAAACTGAGGTTAAAGATTCCAGCGGTGCATTCCTGGTTATATTCTGATTGAGTAATTTTCTTGAATGGAAATTAGATTGGCGAAGCTATAGAGCCTGCTTTGGAGCGTGCAGTTTCTAAGTTGAACTCGTCTTGCAGGTTTGCATTCACTAAGACATTCTTCTACTAGTTTCACAAGATTTTTCTTCTCTTGCATGCTACTTTATGAACATTTTCTTAGTATGAGTTAAAAATGTTAATTGTGTTTCTTCTTTTTTGAGATGTGAATTTCCAAGTGCTTTAGAATAAAGTGGTGGAACCTAAAACATAGTAAACAAGTAGAGTTTAGAGAAAAACTACTAAAGGAAAATATTTGGAATCTTGACTTAGATGCTAATACAATGTGGCTAGAAATGAGTAGTTGCATAAGGAGAGTGAAATCAAAAGTATTAGGTATATCTAAAGGCTTGGGACCACCAAAGAAGGAAACATGGTGGTGGAACGAGGATGTCCAACGAGCAATTAAGACTAAAAGAGAGATGTATAGGAAAATACCTAAGTGTCAAGATGAAGATGTGTACAATCAATATAAAGAAGCTAGAAAACAAGCTAAAAAAGTAGTTAGTCAAGCTAAAACAAATTTCATGGAAGATCTATATACAAGATTAGGTAATAGAGATGGTGAAATATATATATATATATAGGCTAGCCAAATTAAGAGATAAAAAGAAACAAGACCTAAGTCATGTAAGATGTATTAAGGACGAAAATCAAAATGTTTTAACGCGCGAGGAGGATGTGAAGGAGAGATGGAGAAGTTACTTCGATAGTTTATTTAATGATGGTCAAGTCGATACTATAATAGATGAAAACCCACACCAAGAAAGAAATGTAAACTATACACGCAATATTAGAATTGTAGAAGTTAAAGAGGCATTGAAAAGAATGAAAATAGGGAAAGCATGTGGCCCAGATGAAATACCCATAGAGGTTTGGAAATGTTTAGGAGAAATTGGATTGACTTGGTTAACAAAACTTTTCAATAAAATTTTAAAATCAAAACGGATGCCAATGGACTGGAGAAGAAGCACGCTTGTGCCAATCTTCAAAAACAAAAGGAGACATTCAAAGTTGCTCAAACTATCGGGGAATTAAACTTATGAGTCACACTATGAAACTTTGGGAGAGGATAATTGACAATAGGCTAAGGAGAGAAACAACAATATCGAGAGAACCAATTTGGTTTCATGCCAGGAGGTCAACTATGGAGGCGATTTTCCTTGTAAGACGATTGTTAGAAAAATATAGAGAAAAGAAAAAAGATCTTCATATGGTATTCGTAGATTTAGAAAAAGCATATGATAGGGTCCCTAGATATGTTCTTTGGTGGGTTCTAGAAAGAAAAAGAGTGCAAGCTAGATACATAGACACTATTAAGGATATGTATGATGGAGTAGTAACGAGTATAAAGGCATTTGGAGGAGCTACAAAAGAATTTCCCATTACGATAGGACTACATCAAGGATCGGCTTTAAGCCCATATCTATTTACTTTAGTTATAGATGAACTAACTAGACATATTCAAAAGGATATACCATGGTGTATGTTATTTGCAGATGATATTGTCTTAGTGGATGAAACTAAAGATGGAGTGAATATGAAATTAGAACTCTGGAGGAATACATTAGAATCTAAAGGCTTTAAGTTGAGTAGGACGAAAACCGAATACATGCACTGTGAGTTTAGAAACACTAGACATCGAGATGACGGAGTGGTAAAATTAGGGGAAGTAGAAGTTCCTAAGGTAACCACTTTAGATACCTAGGATCAATCATACAAAATGATGGTAACATTGAGAATGATGTCACACATAGAATTCAATTTGGATGGAAGAAATGGCGGAGTGCAACAAGGGTGATTTGTGATCGAAATGTTCCTACTAAGTTAAAAGGAAAATTTTATAGGACTGCAATTAGGCCAGCTATGCTCTATGGAAGTGAATGTTGGGCGGTAAAGCAACAACAATTACATAAAATGAACGTAGCAGAAATGAGGATGCTTAGGTGGATGTGTGGTAAAACTCGTAAAGATAGAATAAGAAATATAGAAATTCAAAGACGAGTAGGAGTAGCACCAATTGATACAAAGATTAGGGAAGGGCGGTTGCGGTGGTTTGGTCACCTGCAAAGACGGCCTACAAATGCCCCAACTAGAAAACTTGACTCAATAGAAACTGTAGAAATTCGACGAGGTAGGGGCAGACCAAAGTTAACATGAGATGCATTAATTAGGAGGGATTTGAATGGTTTGGAAAGCTCACCATCAATTGCACTTAATCGAGCACAATGGAAAAGTTTGATCCATGTAGCCGACCACAGTTAATTTGGGACTGAGGCTATGTTGTTGTTGTTGTTGAATTTCCAAGTGCTTTGCAAGTGATAGAAAGGGGAAAAATAGGGAGAATTTTTTTTTTTCTTTTTTGATAAGAAACAAAAGATTTTGTTTATCAAGTTTGTTGAGGTTCATGAGTCCTCATATGCATCATTACATCCATGCAAACTCATAAAACAACCATCTGCCATGGTAGAAAATGAAACTCAGAACCTCAGCCAGTACACATGACAACAACAACATAGCCTCAGTCCCAAATTAATTGGGGTTGGCTACATGCATCAAACTCTTCCATTGTGCTCAATTTAGTGCAACATTCTTACTGCTGTAAAGGAGAAAAATGTATTATTTGTCCATTGACCAAAACTCCAAACGTTTAATCCCAACAACGATAGCACCAATCCATCATCGAATAACCTGATCTATACTTGCCGTATGCTGCCCGTCTTGCACTTAATCGAGCACAATGGAAGAGTTTGATCCATGTAGCCGACCCCAATTAATTTGGGACTGAGGCTATGTTGTATGTTGTCCTTCTTGCTGCCATCATTCTACTTAATTCCCATATTCTTTCAATTGTGTGAACTTTGTCTTCAAAAAGCCTTTCAAATAAGAAATGAGGATAAGTGACTTCCATTTTGATTGTTAGAATAAGAAATGCGGATGCTTAGGTGGATGTATGGGAAAACCTGTAAAAATAGAATACCGAATACTTAGATTCAATGAAAAGTAGGTGTAGCGCCAATCAACGCAAAAATTAGGAGGCGGTTGCGGTGGTTTGGACATATCCAAAGATGGCTTGCACTTACCTTGGTAAGAAAACTCGACATAAAAGAAATTGAAGAAATTCGACAATATATGGATAGACCTAAGCTAATTAGGGATCCATTGGTTAAGGAGGATTTCAAGGATTTTGAATCGAGCAGAGTGGAAGAATTTGATCCCTGAAGCCGACCCTAACTAATTTGGGATTGAGGCCTTGTCATAGTTTGTTTGTTTGTTTGTACCAAAAAAAAAAAAAAAAAAGTGAACTTCCAGGCAATTGGCAAGTAAGATAAAAAGGGGATGAATAGTCTTTCCGCATAAATTTCATAGTGATCTGATGGGCTGCGCTAATATCTAAAATGCATTAACCAAGAAAAAGATGTGAACATCGAAGTTACACTCAGCTAACCTAGGATACTTAACGTCATTAATTAGGACCATTGCTTCCTGAACTTGTTTTCTTTTAAATTATAATGACAGTGGTTTCAGATGCTTTAACAACCCCAAAATTTTTACAATAGTCTCCAAGAGTATTAAACCCTGATGGTGCTCCTGTAACTACTCTTACAAGTTTCCTGGTGATTTTCCTTGTCTCACCTGAAGGTATTTATTAGGAGAGGATATTGTGATTTGTGACCATGTGAATGAAGAGTTCCTCTCGTAAGAAGAAGAATTAGATTATGGCTCCAATACAATTATTTTTTTCTATCCACTTAAAACCTACTTTCTAGTATAAAATCGAAAATTTTCAAATATTGTCTTTGGAAAAGTTTTTGTTAAACTAACTATAAAAAACTTATGCAGTTTATTTTGCTTATAAAATAGTTTTCCACGAGGTGGCAAAAAAATGCCCTCTCATTTGAGGTTATCATGACCTTGATTAGTTCAGTGAAGTAAAAATGTTGTAAATACTGGGAGCTCCTTTTCTTGCATCAAGTAACCAACAAAGATTAATCGATTCTTAAAAATTGACAATTGTGTTCATTTGGCCGTTTCGTTTCATTTCATTTTCATTTGCACGTATAACTTCAAATTATGTCTATGTTATATGTTTATTAGGGCACTGGACATGCTTGCAGAAATACAATCCACTCGATTCCCATGCCCAAGATCATATTTTTTTCTAATATTAGTTAAATGCAAGTATTGCCTGCACAGAACCTTACGATGGAATGGTTAGCATTCGGCAACAGTTATTGCTGTTATGACGATTCATTTTGTCTTTTTGTTCATAGCGTTCTCTTTCATTGATCTGGTACCTCAATCTGTCAATTCTTTATCTTTTGCAACTTTTTTTTTGATAAGAAAGAAACCAACTTTTCTTGTCTCCTATGGGACTCAAACTCCCACCGTCTTGCAACAATACCACATACCAAACCATTGGGCAACCCACTTGGTTGGTGCTTTATCTTTTGTGACTTATTCTTGCAGCAGGTGTTCCGCCAAACAAGTTGATGATCTGAGTGAACGGCACCTGCAGCTGCGCTTCTTATCTAGGTTTTCTCTTCCGCTTTTCACAGAAAGAAAGGTAGAATGGGAAAAGGATGCTTCCATCCATGTTGGATTGTTTGATGCAACCACTGGAAGTATTGTAACATCTGGACCAGAGTCTTCAGTGAAACTGGACGTTGTTGTTCTTGAAGGTGACTTCAACAATGGAGCTGATGAAAACTGGAGCAGCATAGAGTTTGAAGATCATGTAATCAATGAGCGGAAAGGAAGAAGACCTCTTCTGATTGGTGATCTGCAAGTGCAACTTAAAGAAGGTGTTGGGACTCTGGGATCTCTCTCATTTACGGACAATTCAAGTTGGGTCCCAAGCAAGATGTTCAGATTCGGCGTAAAAGTTGCACCCAACTGCTGTGAGGGCATTCGGATTCGTGAGGCAAAAACAGAGGCCTTTGCAGTAAAGGATCACAGAGGAGAATGTAGTTTCTGGCTTTTGTCACGATTGATTTTCTTCTTATAGTGTCTGATTGTTGTTAAGTTGACGTCTCTTTTCCCATGTGTTCTTTTCAGCATACAAAAAACACTATCCACCCACATTGGACGATGAAGTTTGGAGGGTAATAAAGATTCGAAAGGATGGACCATTCTGCAAGAGTTTGAATGATAATGAAATATGGACGGTTAGAGACTTCCTTAGGTGTTTGGCCATAGATCCTAAAAACTTAAGAGAGGTAAGAGTGAAAGCTTGTTGGTGTCAATTTGGAAATAGTTGTTTTTTTCCTCTGTTTAGCTTTGCTTTTGGTAAGAAAACTGCTCTGGTTTTTGTTTTATATGGTTTGAAGACTTCTGGCGCACCAAGGAGCAAGGGCACATGGGAGGCCCTTGTAGACCATGCGAGGACTTGCGTCCTGAATGAGAAGTGGCATGTCTATCATCTTGACGAATCAAGAGCTCTTCTCTTTAATGACATATATGGGCTCGAGGGTCTTATTTTAAATGCCAACCGCTATACAGTCGATTTTCTTTTGTCTAATAAGAAGGTTTTTAAGGTATAAAGTGTACTACTTCATGATTTTTGAATGGTTGTTTCTTTTGACTTTTATTTGATTTCAGTTGATTTATTTCAATAACTGCAAGGGGATAAATTGCATAAATATTCATAAAACAGTAACATTTTGAAGCTCAAAAAAGTCTTCTAAAAGGAAGATGACCTCTGCATGTTTAGAAGTCCCACACAGAGGTTGATTTCCCTTATTTAAATGTGTAGACATTTTCTTTTCATTGCTCGTAAATTCAAATGCGAAATCTAAACTTCCTAAAAGTCATAACCTGGACTAGTTCTCAGTGGTTAAATTTCTTCAACACTCAAATTATTCTTCGAACAATCTTTGCAGGTTTCTGTGGAAGACCTATTGAGAAAAGCATATGGCGATTGGAGAAATATTCAGGAGTGTGATGGCGATGCAATTCGAGATTTGAAGCTGAATGGTACAGAAAGTCAAAGGATGCCAGATGGCACTTCCAGTCAACAACTCTTTTCTCCGTGCTTGTCTATTCCAGTTAATCCGGCGCAACCCATGGTGGAGGCAGACGTGCCCTCTCCAAGTAAGCATTTTTTAAGAACCCTCTGCATAAACTAATCAATTTAGAAATTTGTTGTGGTATTCAGCTTTCACGATTGGCAGAATTGCAGGCATGAAAAGAAGTTAAATAACAAGAAAACATGATTATTTAGTATTATTATAGGCTAATATTAGTTCATTGATGAGGTGGGTAAGATGGTATGACCTTCATGTATGTCTGTGTTGACTTAAGTCTGTAACTTGGCTTACCTTGGTAAATCTTTGTCTCTACCAATTATGTGTTTTGATGGAAAAGCAAAGCCATCAACCAATACTCTATTCACCACTGTGCTTCTCTCTTACATCATCTAGCTGTTTATGTTCCAACGGAAACTGGGTATATGCAGCCTTTACATTTCTATTTTGTGGGTGCAAGAGTGAGCCTGGACTGAGATCTTTGATGCTTTCTGGAGAGAATTCCTTACACTAGACTAATTTAAGTTTGGATCCTTGAAAAGCCTGAGGCGACATAAATTACTGCTCCCTATTACTTGTGCCAAGCGGGCAAACCGTTCTACATCCTTGACTCTTCTTTGCCCTGTTCATCAACATTTCAAAATTTCTAAATCAGTTGGTTAAAATCTTTCTATTTAATCCCATGTTCTTGCCTCACATAATATTAAATCCAGTGATTAGTGATTATTATTTGGATGTCTATATGATCCCTGCGATACTACTATACTATATTTTAACTCTTTTAAAGCTATCACTTAATTCTTGATCTAACTGATATAGACCACTAACTTTCTACTGTATTTCATCTTTTTGTTTATTATGGTCTTAGTAGTAACTCATAAATGGCCTCTATTATGAACAGTAGTCGTTGTGGTGAAAAAAGCTGGTGATACCAAAATTAGGGTGTAGACAAGCTCCTAAGTGTATTTGGATATTTTTCTTTTCTCTAAGGTGTCTGCATGTTTCACCTTAGGAAGCATCCAAATTGTTTACTATATTTTTTTCGACAAAAATTTTTTTTTACTATATTCGCTTGAATTGCTCTGTTGTGTTGAATTGCCTTTATAATGTCGCTTCTTTGATGAGTTCTGTTATTGATAGTGGTAGCAATGTCGTGTGAGAACAATATTTCTAACTTTAGTCTTGGGAATTTTTGTTTCAGAAGAACCAAAAAAAATTATAATTTTGATATATTCCAGTTTCGACAGACCATTTATGATCTGGTGTGCTACTCCTGCAAGTGGAGAGTCTGAAGATAGTGAAACAGTATCAGTGCCAAATATGCAAATCAAGATTAAACAGATGCTAAAAATGAGCTTCCATGATCCAAGCCTTAATAATAACAATTTTAATGCTTAAAAGTTAAATGTAAATGAAATCTCTTTTCACTTAAAAAATTAAACACTCAACTCTTAATCACGTGACAAGATCTAATAGGATATTTGTGGTGAACGAAATTAGCGAACTCTAAACCCTCCAATACTCCTAATTAGGCTCAAAATAAATTTGAATCATTGTTGATGTTTTCTCTTACCCCTGAGGTTAATTTCTTTACTTTAATTTGCTTATTAGGGTCCTAAACCCTCTCAAATCCTAATTAGATTCAAAATAAATTTATCACTGTTATTGAAAGCAATTGAGGCTTTATCGTTGAAGTAATTGAAAATCATTGTTATTGTTTTCCCTAACCCTCAAGATAATCTCTTATTTTGACTATTTAGGATCTTAGAAATTGAGATGCTAATAAATTAAGCTGCTAACTTAATAGCATCTGAATTCTGAAAGACATAAACCCAGGACAAAAAGTTGATTTCAGCAATGAAATATATTTATCATGAAAAACATCCTTTTTAGCTGAAGTTATACAAAATCTTTTTAATCTATTGAATATACATGTTATTTTTTGTGCTTAAGTTGTTAAAATTCTCTTGTCCATCTGGTCGGAATCGAGTCAGGACTTGACTTCTTCTAGACGGCTACGGCATTATGGTTGTTTGTTTATCATGGCCTGTCTTGCTTAAGTTGTGTATGTTGCCTTGCTAGTCTCATCTGATAGGGTCCGTAGTGATTCAACTTTAGCTTGATGGGTAACCAATAGGAATTTAGTGAAAACCTATTTTTTCATTATGATTTTTATGATTAGTTTCAGTTGCACTAAATCAAGTACAATGGAAGAGTTTGACCCATGTAGCCGACCCCAATTAATTTGGGACGGATGCTATGTTGTTGTTGATTTTTATGATTAGTTCGTACTGATCAACCTTTACTTTCTTCAGGTATTAAACTTAATGAAACCCCAAATGCCTCAAATGAGATGCATTATTCGCTGACAAATGACAATTTTTCACTTCCGAATACTGGAACTTCGCCCCCTCTCCAGAATCAGCTAACCTGCACCTCTAACCTGACTCAAATCTTGAGGAATGCTAGCAGGGTTGAATTGGCGCCGAGCTCTCCACAGTTATCAACATCAGGGAGCTTGTTTGATGGCTACATGAATTGGTCTGACCTAGACCAGCTGATCAATGATAGTTTCTCACCTGGCATTTCATCAAGACAAAGCCACAGCCAATCTGATGACCCAATGTGCTCAGCAAGGAAAGTCGACAAACGTTGGCGCAAGCTTGGAGCAATCCTTATCTGCTTCTATATTAGGAGGAAGATTATCAAGGCAAGACAACGGGTGGCTCCGCTTAAGCCTGTCTCAGTTTCGTGTCCTTGAAGAGGAAGAAAGAAAATTGGCGCTTGCTTAATTATTCGTGTAGGATAACGTCTACGGGTGGCTTTCGGGCAACGATTGATACGGCATTTACCATTGTTTCATTTCTCTTGAAACTGTTCTAATTATTTTTTGGGTTTTAAAATTTTAATCATCAGTTATTTGTTCATATATTTATGAGCGAAGACATTACAGGTAGAAGAAGTTCTGATTCTTTGCAGGGATGTTGTAAAATGCCACTTACGACACATGTTGTAAAGCATCCGCGGACATCAAGTTGGCGAACTTTCTGTTTGTAAAGGTTTATGTGAACTGCTTGGTTATTCTTCTTGAGTTGTTTGAAGTGATTTTATCTGTCTGTTTATGTGATTGTCTGATTTATGGTTTAATACGTTGCCTTCAATACCTTGCCTGACATGGCTGATTCACCTGCAAAACATTTTCTTGTACTTATATATCAATTCTGCCAATCGTTACCATGGGAAAACATTGCTATATCTAGTTTTTTTTTTTTTCTTTTTTGTTTGGAAGCTTAAATAGGCAATTTCATACTTACACCATTAAGAGGTAAACTTGTCCCAATTACAAGCTTACTGACTTCACCTGTTATGCAGTGAAGGTTGTGAATAATCTGGTACAAGGTTGAGACCTAAATTCTGCATCTTCTGCAATACTCTTCTTTTCTTTGTTTCCTCATATTCGGATATAGAAACGTTGGTATGATGACTTCACCTGTGCTTTTTTTAAGTTGTAGTTCGAATTTTTCAATTTTTTGAAGTGTATCTCTTATAAGATGGATAGTCTATCCTGTAAAATAATTAATATTCAAAAAACTCGAACGTTTATGAACAATGTTTTTATTAAATTTTAAGTTTTACCATATCAAACTTTAAACTGAGATCAATAATGGGAATTTTCATAGTTTTTTTTTTTTTTTTTTTTTTTTTTTTTTTTTTGGTGACAAAGCAATTTTTATTGTTCGAAATTCTTACTTAATCATTTTTTTAAGTGAAGATTCTAACTAAATACTGTAATACATTTTTTTGAATAATGCTAGAGTTTAGGGTATCCATTTAATACATATCGATTTAAGTACATACAAACAATGATGCAAAAATTAATGAACATCAACAATAGGGCATCTATTCCGAGTGCCTTGAAACAGGTCACCAAATCTTTTTTTTTTTTTTTTTTTTTTTTTTTTTTTTTTTTTTTTTTTTTGAGGCATTGAAGAATTTTATTCATTTCGTTTGTATCGTCTAAACTCTCAAGTCAATAGAGTGCGTCTCCCGTGCAACCAATCCAAATTAGCGATCAAACACCTCTTTTATCAGATCACACTGCCTAGATCACATACAGTCTCAACTCCCTAACAATCAATGGCTTTGATCTAACTATGATTTTTTCGAAAGAGAACTATTTCTTTTCTTTTTTTGTTTAGACCACTCATATCCTGATTTAAATGACTACTATGAGCTCGAGTTAGGTCGACCCACTAAGGGGTAAAGCTCTTCCAGTGGTGATTTTTGTGTTCGTTGAGTCTCAGACATCCTCTTAAACCACTGGAGTGTTGAACCACTTCAACGCACCAGTCATCGGTGATTGAGAACTTTCTTGTGTCACTCAATCGACACACTAACAAAATCTAAGATTTAGTGCAACTACTTTGATCTCAGAACTCTTGTCCAAACGTTTTCACAAGACAATTTGGCTATAGAGAATGAGCATCAATGAAAAGGTTCTTCAATGGATTAATTGACTCCATCTACTCAGGAGCGGAGCCTGCAGACTAACCGGAAGGGGGCAGCCTTTATTTGTATATAACATGACAAAACGAAAATTGTGTGCAACACTTGCAAGCTGAACATTGTAAAATTTTACGTAATTATCATATATGATTATACTTTTTTTTGTTAACCACATTTTTTTGTTAAATTTCTTCTACTTTTATTATGTAAGTTTCTCTTCTTCTTTTTTTTCAATCACAATAAGTCTTTTTAAACTTTCAAAAAGGGAATATAAAGTATTGTATGCTTTGTAAATATAAATGTATAATGAATGTCCTAAGTTAATTAATGCTTATCTATACATAGACATAAACATAAATTAGTCATGCATATTAAACTCTAACTAATTTTGAAATTGATATATATATATATATATATATCACTTTGCCATTCTTGTTTTTTTTTTTTTTTGTACAAAATTTTGATAAGAAATTAAGAAATTAACCACAACTTGCCCAGCTTGACTTTGTATACTTAGCCATTTCTATTGATTTTTCTTAAACCTTAGATTTCCAACTTACTTGCAAACCACCAAACTTTCATCCTAGGCCTTTATTGATTTTTCTTCAACATTAGAACTCCAACTTACTTGCAAACCGGGTTCATGCTGCCATGCCCAACGGACAAAACACCAAAAGAACTCTAAAAGGCCTTATTTTAATTTTTTTTGATGTAACACCACCATAAACAACCTACAAACAACAAAATAGAATATTAACAAACTAAATTTGGAGACTTTTTCACATAGTGAATACCAAGCTCTATTGCTACAACAAATACTTACGTTTTCCAAAACCATTGCGTTTTTATAGACAAAATCCATAAGCCTGAATTCATTTTCAGATCCTATGGCACCATGAATCTTCACACATCTTGAAATACATAAGTTGGGTCGATTGGATGTGTCCTGGTTCATAGGTTATTAAAAAATGGCAATTAGATCAACGCAGTTAAAACAAAAGTAACTAAGAGAAGTAAAATTAGATGGGCTATACATGTTTTGTGGTTTCTTAGAGTTTGCCTGATCAATGATAACTGTTGAAATACAAAGTCCCTTAATGTTGTTATTGTGTGTCACACTTTGGGTGTCACGGGCTATTGAATTATCTTATGCTACTAACAAATCAATTGAGGTGTTCCTTGTGTAGTTCTGCCATGTAAGCTGCCACATAAGCAATCATCATATATGCAAGATCATTAGATATTCTATGTATCTTTATGGGAATGCAAGAATTTACAAACAAGGAAGGACAGCCCGTTGCATTGCAATCAAATCTAAGAATAAAGAAAGTCGAAATTTCAATCAAAAATGTCAATCAAAGATGTTTCCTAAAACACTATGGTGCCAATTCAATGAATGAGAAGGAACGTGAAGTCAAAGATACCACAAGCATTTTCTATATATAGCTCAATGCTCATTGGTCTTTGTATGGGTTTTAATTCAGATTAATTCAGTTGTTTTGTAAGAGCAAAGTGAGCATAAGAGCATCATCTCATGAGTCTTATTTACACACACTAGGCTAAGGGGACTTAGCCGAAACACCGAGGGCCGGGATCTCGAACACCAAGGGGATCTTGGGTAATAGTGTAGGTTTATTGTAAGGGAAGTGAGTGGTGTGACAAAGTTCGGCGAGGGATCGCTAGCTAGATGAGGGATCACTAGTTAGGGGCTTTGTGTAAATTTGTAAGACACTTTTTTTAGTGGATCTTACACCTAAGCGTCGCCCTGCAGACGTAGGACGGGAGGTCCGAGCTGCGTAAACAATTTATGCGCGTTATTTACTTCACTGCAAACCTGTTTTTACTTGCTGTTTCATTCAGTGTGCAAGAACATAAACTTATATCTGTGCTCACAGCACTCCTAGATACTAAGTTACTGTGTATGCCCACAGAGACATTCTATGTGAACAGAAACATTACATTTTCATTAACTACCTGGAGAGTTTCAATGCCGGGAGATAGCTTCAGCAAGTGTATTATTGCAATGACACAATTTGTAGAAAGGTGGACTCTCAAAGTCAAATACTTGAGATTGGGAAAGCGCAGGGATGGATTTTCCAAAACTGTTGGGGATCCAAACTACGCCTTGTCACGGTGAAAAAAAAATTAAAAAAAGAAGAAGGGATATATCAATACAGATAGATGATGCAATTAATGTATGAACATCAACATTCAAGTCTCAGCAATAATGTGATAAAGAGATCTCACATTTCTGTAATTCAAATACTTCTGAAATCAAACAATCGTTTCACCTCCAAAACCCCCAGTTATGAAAACTCTTCAAATCGACAAAAATCCAATTACTTAGCATGATGAAACATTTCATCACAAAATGAGGAGAAAATAGCGAACCAAGTGTGTCATTTGGAGAGATTTCCATGTTATCAGCAAGCATCTCGCTATCCTTGAGCTTTGAGGGTGAAAAATAAGGAAACCACCTGCATGGAAAGCTAGTTATATCATCACCATCACCAATCTTAGTGTGTTACAGACAAAGAAGTAATAAAAAACTTAACGGTTGGAAAGATCTCGAAAAAACTCCTTTGAATTAATTGGGTTTAAAGTACAAGCAAACAACAACAACAACAACATAGCCTCAGTCCCAAATTAACTGGGGTCGGTTACATGGATCAAACTTTTCTATTGTGCTCGATTAAGTGCAATTGATGGTGAGCTTTTCAAACCACCCAACGTTTATATATGTTTGATCCATTTCATGAAAAGTGACAAAAGTTTTACACCTGCTGTCAACCTATTGCAACCCTCCTCCATTTTCCAAGAATGAAAAATGAGCTTGGGGCCTCCCTCCCCCACTTTTCGGGTATGAAAAGTGAATTTGAACCTCCCTTACCCATTTTTCGATATGAAAAAATGGACGTCGAGAAATCTTCCTCCTTTATCCGGACTTGAGACCGGACAACATAAGTGGAGTTTTAAAGTACAAGCAGCAATCTCATAATATTCATGAACTTCTGCTTAAATCTACCAGCTCATATTGCAAAAGATGGGGGCATGGAGAACTGGGCAGCATTTGACAATGGAAAAACAAGATCAACCAATTCCTGTTTACGTGACGTTTCATCACAAGTTCCCCTTAAAATTCACTAGTACTAAGATCATCACATAACTTCCTCTTCAAATTCACTAGTTATAGGTGTTGAATTTTTGAAGTGAAGATAGAAAAGAATAAACCAATAGAGAATTTTATTTTTCTTCACTCAAACAATTTCTGAATTGGTAGTGCCTATTATAGGCTTACAATTTAACTAAAAGCTAAAATTACTCAACTACATCAAGATATTTTGCTCCTAAATTTGACTAATTAAAACAGAAAAATAAAGAGAAAAATATTAACAATAACTGAAATATTTATTGACTAATCTAAATTTGAATCAATCTCCAACACTCCTTCTTGATTCAAATTTCCTACAAGTAAAATAGAAAATATAAATCAACCTTTAAGTTTTGCAAAGCACCTCTCTTCGCACACTTTAATTCAATGGTTATTTGAAACACTTCTCTTCAACTTTCTTAGAGCACTTTCTCTCCATAAAAACTCATATGATGCACTTCTCATCACTTGCTAAAAAAGATCCTCTTCAAGTGGTTGTCTCCACCAATTTTGCATGCTCTTCTTTTCTTAAACCTGCAATGCCAAATTTCTTACAATTGTAGCACTGTTGCTTGCCTTTATGCCAACAATCATTTTCATCATGGCCCAAGTGAAGATAGAAAAGAATAAACCAATAGAGAATTTTATTTTTCTTCACTCAAACAATTTCTGAATTGATAGTGCCTATTATAGGCTTACAATTTAACTAAAAGCTAAAATTACTCAACTACATCAAGATATTTTGCTCTTAAGTTTGACTAATTAAAACAGAAAAATAAAGAGAAAAATATTAACAATAACTGAAATATTTATTGACTAATCTAAATTTGAATCAATCTCCAACACTCCTTCTTGATTCAAATTTCCTACAAGTAAAATAGAAAATATAAATCAACCTTTAAGTTTTGCAAAGCACCTCTCTTCGCACACTTTAATTCAATGGTTATTTGAAACACTTCTCTTCAACTTTCTTAGAGCACTTTCTCTTCATAAAAACTCATATGATGCACTTCTCATCACTTGCTAAAAAAGATCCTCTTCAGTGGTTGCCTCCACCAATTTTGCATGTTCTTCTTTCTTAAACCTGCAATGCTTTTGTACATGACCAAATTTCTTACAATTGTAGCACTGTTGCTTGCCTTTATGCCAACAATCATTTTCATCATGGCCCAAGTGAAGATAGAAAAGAATAAACCAATAGAGAATTTTATTTTTCTTCACTCAAACAATTTCTGAATTGATAGTGTCTATTATAGGCTTACAATTTAACTAAAAGCTAAAATTACTCAACTACATCAAGATATTTTGCTCTTAAGTTTGACTAATTAAAACAGAAAAATAAAGAGAAAAATATTAACAATAACTGAAATATTTATTGACTAATCTAAATTTGAATCAATCTCCTACAATAGGACGACCATAGCATAAAATCAGTAAAGATGAAAACAACTAGGATTTCCCTCATTTTGATGTCAACTGATGATATTCTTGAAATTTATCAGCTAAAATAAAATATTGTATGAAAATCAGAAAAATTATTATGCATTGGCATACAGAACTTGTTTGTATAATAAAACATCACTTTGAAATGGCATATTGATAAAGGAGTAAGAGACCACATAAAAGCTTTTTAAGAGGTGAGTTTAAGCACTTCCAAAGTAAACAATTATATAACTCAAGTGATCATCCAAACTTCAAAGAACGACCAGTGAACAAACTCTGACTCTCAAAAAGAAAATTAGAAAACATTATTCAAATCTTACCTTCAGTAATAAATGGTTCCGTAGAGCGGAAAATGGGTAGAAAAATTGGCACCCTCGTCTGAGGGGTTACTATAGAGGTGTAAGTATGTGGATGGATAAATGTGTTGGGAGCGATGGATGAGTCACGTGGGACTTGTAATGGAAGAAATTGAAATACTTTCAGCTGTTGATTGTATCCGATCTGTCGGATATTGAGGGTCCAATATCCGAATACCAAGTTGTACTTCAATCTGAAAATTAACAACAATGTTTAAAATAGCAAAATTGTTGTAAATCGGATGACCCTTTAACCAAGCTTATGAATGATCACATTGTCAAGCATGGCTCTCACATTGAATTGTAACATCAAGCATGACTTCCATTGAATGTAACTTGTACACTCTACATAACTTGTATTCAATTCCAATGTATAATTACTTATCCATGTATTGTCATGTAACTTGTAATCTTGTATGACATGAGACTTTGGTGTAACTTGCACACTTTGTGCAAGTACTTGTTCTCATCATGACTAAGGACCTATATAAGAGGGTTCCTTCACTTGCAAAGAATACACCAATGTATGAATGAAATCATTACATTCTCATCTCTAGCTCTCTTCTCTCTTGTCTCATCTTCTCTACTTGTTCTAGTAGTTCTTAGTTTATGTCTTCTATGCTTAAGTCTCTAGCAAGTCCAACTTAAGTTCTAGTTGGCTTACAACTTACTTTACAACACGTTATATCACGAGCTTGCTCTAGCATTAAGGAGATCTTGAAGTTCAAGAAGGCTTGTTAAGGAGACAAAGCTAGGAAGATATAACTTTTGTTATTTAAATAAGTTCAATTTATTTCTATATTATCATGGTTGCTTCCTTTTATTACATGCAATCCTTCTATATGCATACTTTATTCATATATTATGCATTATAACGTCACCGATTGCGAAAGTATGCTCTGTAGTTGCGTCTTGTACGATCTTCTACATCAGAAATCAAAAGTCAATGTGTGACATATAGTTTTTCTCTTAAAACTACAAACGATTAGTTATTGTTCTATTCTTGATTTTATAATACAAATAATGCTATAAGTTTGAGTTGACAGTGGGTAAACTTTATCCCAAGTAAAGCTAAACAATGAAAGGAGACATATTATCCCGTTCGAGGAGGCATGATATTAAGTAGACTATTTCTCGCCACCCAACCTAGAGGTTGTCCCACCAACTCATACGAATAGTACATTTTGTTTATTAATGAATCAAGTTGTGAACATATATTTAATCATATGTTATGTTTTTACATAAAAAAGGGAAAACTATTTTATATTAAATTTATTTTCAAAATATTATTCAACCATAGTTGAACTTGTTGTCTTATTATATTACCAACAAAAGTTACTCGTCATGACAATTAGATACTATAATTTGTGAATAAAACATTTATGCAAGACTAAGTCGTGTTATACAAAATTTAAATCATTTGCCAATATCTCTTTAGAGATTTGAAAAGTGAATATTTCACTTTATATATCTTTTCACCCTATGGAGTTATAAATATATAAATACCAAAAAAAAGTAATGCTCCAAAAGCTCAAAATGAGCGGTTGAGTCTCAAGCTACAAAATTTAATCAGTCAAATATTAATTATAATTCCGCAATTTTAATTACCTCTATGTTGAGGCTATGTGGAAATATGACTGATGAGACAATAAAAAAAAGGTCACGAGGCCCGCCTCGATTTATTGCTGCAACAAATATCGAGTGCGCACGTCAATTCAATAAATATTAAGGATTGATTTCTTGTCTCATGGTAGCTGAGTAAAATAATGAGATATTATAAATATAATATCGTTCCCGTCCAATTAGTTCAGCTTCAAATTAAGAAGTATATGTTGCATATAATGACCATGATCGCAATAACAAATTTATGGACGTGGAAAATGTGAAAATATCGGGTAAAGGTCGTATTGACAATTCCACAAAAAATGGAACAAAAGTGGTGCACCACTACAAATGGCAAATAATTATTGACAATGAGCGCTCATAATTGTGACATTTTTTGGTCATATATGAAAGACTATTTTGCCTAAATATTGTCATATATATACCCGAATATTTTTGTGAACTTTATCATGCCTTCAAAATCAAAGGCAAAATATTATAAATTTTATCATTGAAAATGGCTCGATAAAACAGGCACATCGACATGTGTTTAAATCGTGACCTAAATATGGGCGATGAGTTTATGTCTTGTGTATCGTGCTACATGCATGTACATTATAATATAAAAGTGAATATTTCTCGAATTCGAACTTAGCGGAGGCTAATGTTCAGACAATATCCGGTACAACAATTTTATTGTTAATGTCTTGTTCAGAAGAAATCTACTCAGAATAATAGAAAATTTATCTATATGAATATGATTTAATCGAGTATAATATTCCCGCTTTAACTTCTGGAATATATAAGGCACATTAAAACGAATGTCGTCATAAATCAAATGACATTCATAATGTGGAAAAATCTATTTGATTATCCATAATCATCAATAATGCGAAAATATCGTAAATTCGCACGGACATCCTTTATCGAACTAGATTTTTTTATCGGTGGAGATTATCTCAAGGCAAATCAATAGGAGACTTATATTGATTTAACTCTCCATCAATCATATAATAAGATGCCTTGGATCCCTGATAGGGAATTTATTTATAGCAAGTTTTGCTAATTGTCACTTTGATGAAGCAATTTTCCCACAATTAGGGGGAGATATAAGCCAATTCAAAAGGAATGACGTGAAATTGCTTGAAACACATCAAATTGCATTAAATTTGTTATATTATGATCCATATATAAATTAATATGAACTCAAAGTTCAAATGATCATTCAGTAGCAACAAGTTATGAATCAATTACTTGATGCAAGTACTATACACAAAAAAGTGACAATCATATGCTTCGGCATTAAATGGTTCAGATAGAAAATGATGTCCATGTGCAACAAAATCACTACAAGAAATTGGTGGAATAGCATCAAAAAATTGTGACTGAAAGAATCTATTGCTAAACAGCAACAGATCAGCAACAGTTGTGCATCAAACAATCCGTTTGACTCGGTTGACCAAAAAGCAACAATTCAGTGACAAATTTGTGACAGATCGTATGTTATCACAAATCCATTGATGATTTCTCCCGCCATACATTTCCGAAATATGATGAACATAGAGATACGAGTAAATGAGAGTAAATGATAGATCTGCTGCTGAGATCGGCGACAAACATGATTATGTCATTGATCGATCAGAAAGCAAAGTGAAAATATTTAAAAATGAGGTCGTGACAGATCGCTATGATCAGCGACAGAATCATGTATGTCGCTGATCTTTAGCAAAGATCTGCTGATCAGCGACAGACAAAATATGTCCTGATATGTCGCAAAAATAATCAAACAAAGATAGAGAGAGAGAGATGGCGGAACCAGAGAGCGAGAGAAAGAGAGGGAGAGAAAGAGAACGGCGGAAAGAGAGAGAGATAAGGAGATTGGCGGCGGTGCAGACGAAGAAGAGGCGGGGTGCAGGGATCTCCGGCGACGAGCGAAAGTGCGGCGGAGCTCCACTCACAAGGCACGGCGGCTGCGGTAGCGAGCAAAGAAACCAAACAGGAGGTTGGACGGGCCGTGGTGCGTACGACGGCCACAGACGCGCGGACGAATCGGGTGGACAACAAGCCGGCGAAGGCGGCGGCTCTAGAGAACTGGAGCTGCGACGCGACGATCGAGCGATGCGGCGACGAACCAACGCGCGGCACAGCGGCGATCGCGCATGGCGGCGGCTGGATCGACGCAGGGAAGCGGCAACCAGCAGCGTAGCGCGGCTGAGAAAGCGATCGTGGTGGCGGTTGAGGCGAAGCCGCGGACGAGGTGGCGCGGCGTGACGACTACTACGACGGCGGCTTAGTCCGCCAAGACGCCAAGAAAGAGGACGAACGCTCGACGGACCGATAAGCGCAGATGATGGCGGTGGGCTGCGCGGAGGCCGTGGACGGCGGTCCAGGGATCACGGCGCCGGCGAAGCGGCGTAGGAAACGGCGTGGAGCAATGGCGCGGTGGCACGTTGCAGGGCCGATCGATCCCCGGCGAGACAACAACAGTGGACAAGGCGTCGTGACTTCGACGAAGCTCGACGACGCGATGGATTCAAATGGATTTTGGATTGGAGACCTCCATTGAAGGTCATGGTGAGGTTTACTTCAATTAATTTGGTTGTTATTTGTATGACTTAGTAACTTAGCTCTAAAAGGTATAAATGGACACCAGTGACTTAGGAGGCTATAGTCGGGTGTCAGGTGCGCATATCGAGGAGTGAGTGGGACGTCATGAGGATGATTTGGATTGATCGCGGAGAAGGTAAGTAAACCAGTTAGGAAATTGTACAGTCATTGCATTTTATTCTATTGAATATTGTTGTTCATTGCGTTGATAGCTATCTTTGAAATTGTTGTTGGTTGAGTGGTCCATTGGCAAGTGATTCATGGTTACTATTTATCGTGATATGAGCTCTTATTGTGAGTTTTTAATTACGAGTCAATGTACATCTTCACATTGTTGTTGTTCATGTTCCTTTTATTTTTCAGATTTGGATGTGATACGCCTGCTACATAAAGAATTTGTATAGTGTCTATCTATGTATCGGTGAAAAAATGCTATAGGAGTGTTTTGTACACATTGTATATATGTAAATTTGTGTAGCCAACTTTTGTAGTTGTTTGTATTTTGTTGAATAATGTTCATCTAGTACTATATAGTATAATACTAATTAATTATGAAATGTTAATCTCATCCTTTTGTAGACATTGTTTGTCAAATTTTGATAATATACATACATCTTTCCAATTTTGGTATTATTAGTAGCTTTTAATTTGTTTTTGCAGATTTTACTGCAGCTTTTCATTTTACTATTTACTGTTTATAATTTTTTTTGAAAATTACCATTCGACAATAGCAACAGAATTGCGACAGATACGGCGTCTTTCTTGATCAAGCACAATTGTCTATCATTAACAAAGACAGCAACAGATCAGCGACAACACACGTCTTTGCTGACTAGGCAAATCAGCGACAGATCGTGTCTATTGCTAAATAGCAACAAATTTGCAACATACACGTATTTGGTGACTAGACTTCGATTAGCAACAGACCGTTTCTATTGATGTTCAGCGACAAACGTTTGTCACAAATGTCATTAACAAACGACAACAGAACACCAAATCTGTCGCTGAATTGCACCAACAACAAAGAGTTTAGCAACATGACTACTATCTCGCATTGATTTGTTGCGAGTGGCTTAGCAACATAACCGTACCTATTCAGCATCAGATTAGTTTGTTGTTGATTTGTTTTTTTTTGTAGTGAATGCACAAGTTGTCTCACCCATGTGAACACGAGGGGGAGAATCAAAATGAGTTATTGGTTAGTGTATTGCACTCTTTTTCTCTTTGCTATGGTTTTATCCCACCGGGTTTTCTTTACAAGGTTTTTAATGAGGCAATTCTAATAATATTAAAACTTTGTATATAGATTGATTAGTGTATTGCAATTTTTTCCTTTCGCTATGGTTTTATCCCACTGGGTTTTCCTAGCAAGGTTTTTAATGAAGCAATCCTAACATTATTATACTCCATATAAAAAAAAATTATGAGAGCAATGTACTCTTTTCCTATACTAGATTTTTTTTCCTACATGGTTTTTCTAGCTAGTAAAGTTTTTAATAAGGCATATATATTCTCTCAAAGTGTATCAATGTGTTGCACATTTTTCCTTAGCTTTGGTTTTATCCCACTGGGTTTTTCCTAGCAAGGTTTTTAATGAGGCAATCAATAATATTATACTACAAATCAAGATTGACGAGAACATTGTACTCTTTTTCCCATACTAGATTTTTTCCCACGGGATTTTTCTAGTACGGGTTTTAACGAGACATATTCTCTCAAAGAAGTGTCATTCAAGGGGAGTGTTGTAAATTGGATGACCTTTTAACCAAGCTTATGAATGATCACAATGTCAAGCATGGCACTCACATTGAATTGTAACATCAAGCATGACTTCTACATTGAATGTAATTTGTACACTCTACATAACTTGTATTCAACTTCAATGTATAATCACTTATCCATGTATTGTCATGTAACTTGTAATCTTGTATGACATGAGACTTTGGTATAACTTGCACACTTTGTGCAAGTACTTGTTCTCATCATGATTAAGGGCCTATATAAGGGGGTTCCTTCACTTATAAAGAATACACCAATGTATGAATGAAATCTTTACATTCTCATCTCTAGCTCTATTTTCTCTTGTCTCATCTTCTCTACTTGTTCTAGTAGTTCTTAGTTTATGTCTTCTATGCTTAAGTCTCTAGCAAGTCCAACTTAAGTTCTAGTTGGCTTACAACTTAATTTACAACAAAAATGACCACTAAAAAAATCAAATTTATTGAAACTATAAAACTATAATGATTGTTTGATTTCACAAAGAATGCTAAACCCTAGTTTCATCTCTAGAAAGTTCTAGAGTGAAACGATGAGGAGGAAACAGATGGTCAATAAACTCACTGACCCATCTGTGTTGTTTGTATTTATAGGTGAGTCTTATACAGGACTCACAACAATAGTTGGATTTACATGAGTTTTGGTACAAATGATACAATATCAACCATTCATCTTGTACGCATATAAACTACACCAAATGTAACACACAACTTCACATGCACAACACGTGCTTACAAACACACTCACATTTACAATACAATGAAATCGGTGATTAATCCTAATATCCCCTCTCAAACCGGGTAGAGAAACAACCCCCAAGTTTGTCATGAGAAACCGAAACCAGAAGCCATAAATGGTTTGGTGAAGATATCCGCAACTGATCCAATGAATGAAGGAACATGATTGACCGCAAGCTGGCATGATAGAACCTTGTCCCGAACAAAGTGAAAATCAATCTCGATGTGTTTAGTACGAGAATGATACATCGGATTCTTGGCAAGAGAAGTAGCACTTATGTTATCACACCAAACAGTGGGAGCAACAGATAAGGAGAGGCCCAATTCCTTTAATAAGGGCCGCAACCGAGAAATCTCGATAGTAACATGTGCAAGAGCACGGTATTCAGACTCAGTACTAGACTGAGCCACCACGGCTGTTTCTTAGACTGTCATGCAACCAAATTATGACCCAAATATACAACATAACCTACAACAGATCTACGGTCATCTAAGGATGTTGCCTAGTCAGCATCAGAGAACCCAGTCACAAATAAATGAGAACCAGGACGAAAGCAAATAACCATATTAGAATACCTTTCAAATACCGTAAAACACGTTTCAAGGCCTGCCAGTGTGTAATAGTAGGGGCCTGTTGAAACTGGCTATGTTTGTTCACAATGAAGGAGATGTCTGGCTTAGTATTGACCAAGTATTGTAAACCTCCTAAAAATTCCTATACAGAGTGATGTCACGGAATAGTGATCCACCATCTGCACAGAGAGGTTTTCCCACAAAAAATGAGTATTGATAGACTTGGCATTGGCCATACCACCTTTAAGAAACAGCTGCTTAACATATGAGGATTGATTTAAGTAGAGCCCACTCTTATCTCGATGAGCTTCCATACCCAAAAAAAAAAGACTCAACTCCTCAATATCTTTTAATGCAAAAGTATGATGCAACCGAGAAATGAATGACTGAATAAAAGAAGAACTAGATCCAGTAACAATGATATCATACATATACACCAATATGTACAACACTGCAGAATCAGAATGTAAGACAAACAAAGAACTATTAGCCCTTGAATTATGGAAGCCCCAAGAGATAAGAGTGGTCCTCAACTTGTCAAACCAAGCACTTGGGGCCTGCCTGAGTCCATATAAAGCTTTATGTAGTTTACACACAAAAGAAGGATGAGCATAATCCACAAAACCAACTGGCTGATTTGCAAACACTTCCTCCCTCAAAGTGTCATTCAAAAAAGCATTACTTATGTCTAACTGGCGAAAAGACCACCCAAAATGGACTGCTTGAGACAAGATAACTCTCACAAGAGATGCCTTGACCACTTTGGACTATAGGTCTCTCCAAAATCAATACAGGGAACTTGTTTAAATCCCTTGGCCACCAATCTAGCCTTGTATCGATTAATAGAGCCATCAGAGTTGCGTTTGATGGAACATATCCATTTATTGCCAACAATGTTCTGATGGGTAGAAAGAGGAACCAAAGACCATGTAACAGTATTCATTAAGGCTTGATATTCCTTATCCATGGCCTCTTTCCACTTAGGAATCTTGAGAGCCATTTCAGTATTAATAGGAATATCATCTGACACCTCAGGAGCAGTGGTCAAAAACATATTTTTCATGCTAATACCATCCTTAGCTCTAGTTATCATAGGATGAATATTGTGTGGTGCCTGAACACTCGAAGAAATCCCATTATGGATATCAAAACTAAGACTAGGATTACTAATAGATGAAGACTTAGGAGAAGAAGAAACATAAGAAGACTTAGGAAGATAGGATTGAGAAGGAATAGAAATAGATGGAACAATGAAACAGATACATCAAAACCAGACTCACCAACAAAGCCGGGAATAGCCTTTGGACAACCGTATGAACATGAGACTCACAACCGGAAGAAGAAGATGATGAAGAAAATAACTGGACATAAGGAAATTCTGTTCATTAAACACAACATTACGAGTAATAAAAACTCTCACAACAATATTTAAACATTTCTATCCTTCGTGAATGGGCGTAGCCAAGAAACACACATTTTTCGTCTCTACCGAATTGGTATTTATGTTTATTGTATGGTCGAAGATAAGGAAAACAAGCACAACCAAAGGTCTTCAAAAGGTTATAATCAGGTAAACAACCATACAATTTAGTATAAGGAGATCTGCCATGAAGAACAAGAGTATGTAACCTATTAATAAGAAAGGTAGTTGTTTCACAAGCATCCCACCAAAACTGTAAAGGAAGCTTGCTCTGAGAAAGAAGAACAAGACTCATTTCAATAATATGTATATGCTTCCTTTCAACACGACCATTTTGTTCATGTGTGTGAGACAGGGGTGTTGAAAAAATATACCAAAAGAATCTAACAAAGGTTTAAAATTGCGATATTCTCCACCCCAGTCAGACTATACAGTTTTGATAGAAGTACCAAACTGTTTTTCAACAAAGAGTTTAAAATGTTTAAAAACATGAATAACATCAGATTTCACACGCAAAGAATACAACCATGTATATCTAATACAATCATCAATAAAGTGAACGTAATAGTTATAACCACTGGGAGAAGTCATGGGTGCAGGACCCCAAAGATCAGTATGTGTTAAATCCAAAACATGAGAAAATATTTTGGTAGAATGTTTAAAAGGAAAAGCATGTATTTTACCAATTTGACAATCGAACAGAAATCAAAAGAATTATCAACATGTAAATGAAGATGATTATTCAACACCTGTTTTAAAACTTTCTAAGAAGGATGACCCGGGCGTGCATGCCACAAAACAGACAAACCTTTATTAGACACAACATAAGCAGATTGAGACCCAACAGAAGACACAGGAGGTCCAAAGAAATGATATAGCCCATTGTGAAGATAACCTTGAAGGAGAACCTCATTGGTTGAGATAAGATCAAATCTTCAACTGCCTTATATTGAAATCATGTTGTAACCATTTCGAGCAACCTTGGTTACAACCGCCAATCTTGAACCAAATCTCCAACAGTTACGATTCTGATTTTAAGCACATGTCCAATGTGTTGGATTTGGAACACTCATCTAGTTGTAACAATATTATGACAAACCTGTAGTTGTCGATATCTCATTTGACACTAACACAAGGTAAAGAAAACGAGGAAAGAATCGGTCACGAAGACATTACTGTTTGTTTCTGGCGCTTTCTCATGATTTCAACCTCATTTTCCATTAAGAATCGATCACGAAGACATTACTATTTGTTTCTGGCGCTTCCTCACAATTTCAACCTCATTTTCCATTGGAATTCTCAAGCAGAACATAAATTCTTCTTTGCGCTTGTTCAATCTAAACGAAGAACAATGAATCTTTCTTTATAAGAAACGAAGAGATTGAAACTAAATAAATCACACAACAAATACAGACAAACGTACAACACGAATTCATAGAGAAACTTGGAAAATCGATACTCAATTTACTTGAACAAATCAACAACTTACTGATCAGAATCAGAAGATCAAATTGACGACCACGCCACTCCTACTTCCACAGATTCTTCTCTCCGACTCCTGTTTCTGATAGCTATGAATTCCAAATTTCAAAACAACCGCTCCAAACAGCGAACCAATGCATTGGGCGCCAATTTTTTAATCTTCAAAAATTTCGTGCCTTTTATATGCAACTCCGCGGACTCGCGACATACGCATTCGCTTTTTGGGCCTTCGATCAACTTAAAGGCCCAAATGCCCAACCAACCGTTACTTCGTTTCGTTCGTTTTTAAGAAGAGGGCCGCTATGGGCACCCCACCAATTCATGAAGGCACCCATTTTTTATTTTTTTCATTCTCCCCTCTAAATTACACTTTGATGTAAATGACTCTATTGCCCCTTCATATAAACTCACTCCAACTTCACAACCCATTTTCAAACCAGCTTCATGACTCTGTGGCCACTACATTGGCTCCTAAGTGAAACCTAAAGCCACAATTTTGTTTGGCGGGCGTGTATCGATTCTTGCGTCTTCACATCATCCGATAGCGAGGTAACATTGTTTTACAACCATATGAAGCTTTGAACGAACTGTTTTTTTGATCTAAACAGTGAAATTGATGATTTGGTTTGTCAATGTAGGGTTTGGTAAATTCGACCAATCCGAACTTATTTCCACTATAAAATGGATGAATGTACTGTAATGGTGCAAGAGGAGGTACAAGAAGAGGTATTTGTTGAAATTTATTGTGTTTTTTTTTTTCTGGTTTTTCATGTTTTCAGTCGAAGTTGCACGCGCGCGATTGTTTCGGCCTTGCAGGACCGAGACTTATAAATAAGTCTCGGTCAAAAGCCACCGAGACTTATGTGTAAGTCACGGTCATGCTATGACCGAAACTAATAGTATAATCTCGGTTTAAAACGACCGATACTATTTCGTACATCTCGGTTTCCATTGAACGAGAATTGGTTTAGAATCGCGGACCTGTACTACCGAAAATTTGGTTTTTTGGGTTTTTTGGTGAATTTGCTGTGCATTTTGGTTGAGTCGTAATGTTACAATGTATGTATTGCAGGTAATGTCGGTTTCAACTTTATTTCCAGACTACAAGGATGCGTTTACTCCTTGTAGGTCATTCCCATATAGAGAATCGGCTATTTCATGGCTTCAAATGATTGGTCGTGAGAACAAGTTTGTGTTAGTAACGAAGCACCATGATGCCGGGAGGGATTAAGCGCAGGGGAATGGTCAAACTTGCGTGTGAGAGGTTCGGTACATATAGGGGAATGTCACAAAGAGTAGGGAAGGGTAAAGCGGCAAAATTTGCTTTGAAACCAAGAACTGAAAAAGAAGAGGAAACGGGGAGGACTCAAACTGGTACAAAGAAATGTGGGTGCCCTTTTCTTATTAACATCAAGGAAAATGTTGATTCGTTGTGGTATGTCACTGTCATATGTGGGAGGCACAATCACGACCCCGCTAAAAACTTGGACGGCCACTCATTTGCAGGAAGATTGGATAAGGGTGAGCAGGTGGTTGTGGTGCAGATGACTAAGGGTAATGTGAAGCCAAGAGATATCTTCAATACGTTGAAGCAAAGAGATGTTAAAAACGTATCGACAATGCGGACAATATATAATGCACTACAAATCGCTAATGCGACATGATCTTTAAAGCTCTTTAACAAATATCCGTCTAAAGGACCACCGGCGAAAGGAGCACACTTTTCGAAATGCCCTTGTGACTCTCCTTCATTATGGCCACCTCCACCACTAGTGCTCCCACCCACATTACGATCAGTACTTGTGGTGTTCGCCGGTGCTGATGAGTCACTACTACTAGACTCTGATGCATGAGCCTCATCTTCGCCTCGGCAACTACAAGATCTTTTCGTTGCTGCGTGTCAATGTTAGAACCCTCATCGTGCAATTGTAAATTCTTTGCACGATTTCCAGCAATCTTACCCTTTCCCTTCACATCTATCTTTTCCCTCTCTTTCTCTTTCCGATAAGATGCAGTCGGGGGTCTCCGCCGCCTCGCCCACGGTTACCCCTCGACACCTCAACACCAACCTCCTCTCTAGTCACCGGGGTTTTCGAACGAGCCATACCTGATAAGACTACAACATGTAAGCGTCTGGACCAGAAACAGAAGTACAATTCAAAAAAAAGAATAAAATCTTCCATTTCTATAGTCTCGGTCAAGCAGGTTTGAGAAAACAATTAGAATATTGGTGACGCATGACCGAGATAACAATATAAGCCTCGGTAATGGACAACCGAGAACTATACTACATTCTCGGTTGTACATCACCGACTGGACATAAACTATACACTTCGAATTACTCTCGTGATGTGGTGACCGAGAGCAATCACAGCGTTACGCTACCTAAAACAATAACACAATTACAATTTCGGTGACGCGTGACCGAGATAACACAATTAGTCTCGGTCATTCTTTGCCGAGACTGTATAAACTATTATGGCATGTCTGGCCGAGAACCACGAGTTGATAAACACTTCCCCTTTGTCTCGGCCATGCTTGGACGAGACTGTAAAAATTATTCCTGGCCTGTGTGGCCGAGAACCACGAGTTTGCAATCAACGAACCATTGAATGCACCGCTACACAAACATAACAAATACTCTACCAAATGCAACTTAATTAGACTATCAACGTACCTTCAAATGATCGATTTCACGACTTGAGTGTGAGAACGAAAACCTAGACCCGAGCCCTAATGTGGAGACGAAATCCAACAAATTACAGAGCCTCCAAACTCGAAAATCCGCCTACGACAGAGGAGAGAGACGGAGAGGAACGAAGACAAATCTGGGGTTCGTAGGTTGCTTGCAATGGATCGAGCATAAAAAGTGGGTTCAAGAGCACGGTGGTGGGGTAGTGGGGTGGTGGGGTGCCTCTATTTTGAATGAGGGGTATTTTGGGAATTTCGAGCCTCAATTTTGGGTGCCCTTGGTAAATGACTTTGTGCCCTCAACAACAGGGTGCCTTCATGAATTGGTGGGGTGCCCATAGCGGCCCTCTTTAAGAATTATGGACAAACCAGCCTTGCCCTCTTTTTTTATTAAGATTTAGCTAAAGCCGCTAGTCTAATGGGACTGGGATGATCTATGCCACTCGAGCTTGGAACCATTGTCTCAATCCACGTCTTAAACTAGAGTGGCTACCACACCAAAAGTTGGTTGGAACTACGCTAAACGCGAGTTTTGTCTCCTTCTATACTATGATATAAAACTTAGGGTGAACCAAAGCAAAGTCGGATATACTAAATGTTTTAGACTAAAAAATAATTATAATTGTCTAGTTAGGTTGAGTTTTGACTCCAACCACCTGTGAACGGTTGCAGAGAGAGCTAGATCAGGGTTGGGAGTTTGACTCCATTTTAACTTCGGCATTGTCGGGCGTTAATTAGAGAATGCTTTTGGCTCTCACTTCTTTTTTTTTGATCTATGTAGCCGATTCCAATTAATTTGAGTATGAGGTTATGTTGTTGTTGTTGTTGTTTTGGCCCTCTCTTTTGTTTTTTGGCAATGTCAATGTTGGTTGTTAGGGGTTTTGCAGTGGACTTATTTATTGGTGTACGTAGCATTCTTTGTATAAAAGCTCGGAGGATTAATATAACTTTTTTGGAGCTTGTCTTTATTTTCCTCAAAAAAATTATAAAATGTCTAGGTACGCATATAATGTAGTATTGGATCAACATTGATCAACCATTATATATATATGGTGTGTCTCAAGTGAGCACCAGGGGAGGGTTTTTATCCCATCCTCTAAGAAAGGAAAACACTGATCAACTATTATGGATTTTTCTTACTTATACATTTTTATTTTTATTTTTTGAGTAAGTAGTGGGTATCTAGACTTTTTATCGACTAATCCCACGGGTCTTGGAATTGCGAAAAGAATCTATCAGTGACCTGACGTTTAGATGTCGTGGGGAATCGAAATTGAGGTCGTGCGCTTAACCCACACAACTTAGTCCTTGTTCTTATCACTAGGCCACACATGTCCGGGTTTCTTAAAAATACACATGTATATATGCATGTATTGTAAAGCACCCAACTATTTTTTTATGCTATTTAACTACAAAATTAACACGGTATATCAGTATATAATAGAAAGTGGCAATGCATTGATCATATAAAATCTACCAATCATCTCACTTTTTTCTTAATATCAATTGCTTTTTAATATGAAATTCGGCAGATTGCACCCCTTTTTATTATTATTTTTTATGGCATTCGTACCCTTTAGTACGACCACCCCATAAAGTTAAGTCGGTCCCACCAAACTCATTTATTGGCAGAGACTACCAAGAAATAGTTTCTTTGTTGAATATGACTCGAACACGTAAGGTCCTCCCGGTGAAGAAATTCACATGTAAAGTTTTTACCACTCCATCACCCCCTATTTGAGTGGTTCACCCGATCTTATAATGTTAATTATACAAACATGATCACTTACGTTCATTGCAAATAATACACTCTATCTGGTCATTTATATAAGTCGTTTAAGGTAACCTTAATTACGAGTGTAAATTACATATATGTCATTTGACATTAAATGAATTGAAGAATTGAAGAATGATAAATGTTTGAATTATATAAGGGTAAAATGGGTAAAAATGTATTAAATACACTTTTGAATTCCGAAAACGACTTACAATTTTGAACAATAGATTTTTGCCAGAAACGACTTATATAAATGATCGAGGGAGCGTGTATATATATATCCCCCATCTACAAACCTTAATTTACTCAAAATTGGCTTTAAATATTTGATATAATTGGCTTTATATGAAGTTGAGGGTTAAACCTTAAAATAGGTTTAGCTTGATCACTTGAAATTTTTTCACAATGCTTTAGGTTGTACAGTAGCAAAGATCATTTTGATCCGTACTTCATCTGCTAGACTGCTACACAAGCATATATCCCAACTCCACCAGTGCAATCCGTTCACTATTTTCAACTTGTGGGCCCATAGCCTGATATCATTAGACACTTTATTTTTAAGTTAAATTGGTTTATCACAACGTTTGAACCCAAAACCGCGTATAGCAACTGTGGATATCAAGTTGGTGACCTTAATTGTTACCTTGGAAAAACATTGCTATATTTAGTTTTTAGATGCAATGAAGGTTGTGAATAATATGCATGTAAGGTTAGAATTATGCATCTTATGAACTCTTCTTTTATATTTTTCCTCGTATTTTTTTTGAAAAATATGTTTCCTCGTATTTGGATATAGAAAAGGTAATATGATGACTTCACCTGTGCTTCCCTTAAGTCGTAGTTTAAAATTCTCAATTTTTTAAAGTTTATCTCTTATAAAATGGAGTGTCATTAAACTTTTAAGAACAATATTTCCATTAAATTTTAACTTTTACAACTTTATTAAACTTTCATCTGAGATCAATAATGAGAATATTTATCGTGTTTTCTTTTGGAGTTACAAAGCAATTTTCATCGTTCGAAACTCTTACTAAATCATTCTGATTGTCCCAAAATTGTCATCAATATTGCAATATTTGATTAAAATTTTAAAATTGTCATCTATTCAATAATCGATGGACACTAACAATCGAGTAAGGGAGCGCGATCCCAGGTTCGGGTTAGGCGCACGGTCCTGAGTTCGGGATTGTGTGTGTTAGATGCACAGTCTTGGGTTCGACTCCTCGCTTGTGTCAAGCTTCGACAGGCCACTGGCTAAACTACTATGGGTAGAGGCTACAACGCCCCCTTATGGGGATTAGTCGAGCGAAGCTTGGACACCTCTAGGGTCATAAAAAATAAAAAATAAAAATAAAAACAAAAATAAAAATAAAAATCGAGTATGATAATCACAAAATATGCAATCAAATCATTTTTTGCATGCTATGTGCACCCCACAAATTGTTTTGGGCAAACCACTTAATTTTTTTCTCTTCATTTCCCAAAACGCCTTAATTCAAATGACACTTTTACCCTTTACAAATTCCAAAATGACCACATACCCTTATCTTCTTCCCACTTGTGCACCCTACACTAGTTTCCACACTTTGACCCCGACGAATATTTGAAGACCAGGCGCACGAAGTTGCGCTTTCGATCGCCATGAACATCGTAAGAGTCGATTTCTTCGTTGTTATTCTTTGAAAACGTGGATTTGCAATGTTTTGTTATGCGATTAATGGTTCATGAAATTTTGGATTTGGGTTGTTAGGGCATTGTTGTGTTGCTTTCTTTAGTGGATTTTAAGTAGAATTAATGGAGCAAGGACGTGTGGAAGTGACGACGTGCAAGATGGAGATGTATTGATTCATATTTTTCGACCTTTTTTCTTGTTTGGTACACGTTGGTGCCTGAAATCGCATCTTGCTGTTCGAGCCTGCGCAGAGATTGGAAAGCATTTGTTCGAATAGTAAAAATCGATTATGTAGATTTAGCTCGGTCAACACTGGCCGATCAATATGCTTATGTTCGGTTAATTGCATTCGAACAGACATTGTTCAATCAATACATTCTTACCGACCAAGCATACATTTTTAGTTTGTTTGATTTTTTGTGGTTTATAATTAAGGGTCTATTTTAATGGTTTTATTAACCATTTTGCAGGGAGATTTGTGTTCTACTTCATATGTTAACCACAAATTGGAGTTCACTTCCAACATCCCATTTGGAAGTAGGGCGGAAGCGGTTAAATGGGTTCAAAGTGGAGGCACTAGTATCGGGTTTGTAATCGTGACCAAGAGCTCGATGCGAGGGGGTGATGGGCGTCGTTGGGGGAAGGGTAAAGATGGTGTGTGAGAGGTCTAGTTCTTATAGGGGTGACGCACAATGAGTTGGAAAAACGAAAGCGAGTAACGCTGTGGTTAAGGAAAAAATTCTGATGGATGAGACAGGGGAGGTATCGAGGGAGACATATAGAGGGAAATGTGGCGCCAAAAAATGTGGTTACTCATTTGAAATAAATATCAAGGAACATGTGGATCGCTTATGGTGTGTCACGGTGACGTGTGGGCGGCATAACCACTATATAAGGTCTTATATGGAAGGTCACTCGAACGCTGGTCGGTTAGATCCGGAAGAGCACGTTGTGTTGGTACAAATGATGGAAGGAAATATTAAGCCGCGTGAAATTTTGGACACTTTAAAGAAGATGGATGCAACTAATTCATCGACAATGCGCACGATATACAATGTCAGGTAAAAAACACAGGTTGGAAGAGGCCGGAAGGAGATTACAAATGCAACAAGTCATGCATTTGCTTGACACACATGGTTACCTGTCGTGGCATAGAAAAAATGAGGAAACATAAGTTGTTACAGACTTGTTTTGGCTCATCCAGACTCCATCAAGTTATTGCGATGTTTCCGCTAGTTTTATTTATGGATTGCACGTACAAGACCAATGAGATATCGCATGCCTTTACTTGAGATCATTGGTGTGACGTCGATCGTGAGTTATCTTTCAAGTGGTTTTGCGTTTATATCTACAAAAGAAAAAAGATAACTACATTTGGGCTTTGGAGAATCTCAATAATCTCATGGATGGGTGGGGTAAACCTAATGTGATACATACCAGACGGGGAGTTGGGATTGATGAATGCAATTGAGTCGGTATTCCCCGTGTCGACTCACTTCTACGTAATTGGCACATTAATCGGGCGTGGCGGGGAAACACAAAGAAATATTTTGCACGTAATGAGGACTTCAACCTTTTTGAGTAGGTGGAATGCCTTGACAAGTGCTACAAGCGAAGTTTCCTTCAACACAAGAATGGCTAATTTGGCCGTCGATTATTGTTATGTACCCGGGTTGCTTGAATATTTGATGGAGACATGGGTTAGAGGTTACAAAGAATGTTTTATAAAAGCGTGGACAGACAAGACATTGCATCTTAGACATGGTACGGACACCGAGAGTTGAAAGTGCGCACAATACTTTGAAAAACGTTTTGGACACTCGTAAGGGAACTTTGAGGATTTGTGGCTAGTTATCCATAGTATGGTAGAAGGCCAACATACGCGAGATCAAGGCTTCTTTTGAGACGAATTCGAATGTTGTGCAACATGGGTTTGGCGATACGTTATCACCGTATGTTGCGAGGATTTGTGTCGCAAAGATATGCGTTAGAGCAAATTCGCAATGAGGTGGAACGTGTTGAAAATGTTGTGTCCGATCCAATTAGGTGTGGATGTGCATTGCGCAGGACATTTGGCCTTCCATATGCCCACTAAATTGCCACATACCAACTGTCAGGCTCACATATACCTATAAACTATGTTCACGTACATTGGCAGAAATTTAGCATGAACCCCGAGCAACCGGTCAATCGAATTGAATACAATTTCAAAGCTGAAATACAAAGGGTTATTGAGAGGTTTGAAAGTGTCAACACCGAGGATTTGCGCATGCGTATTGTGCAGCAGCTTCGAGAGTTAGTCGTCCGTCATCGGCGTCATTGGTCGTTCCAATTGCAAAATTAAAGACAAGGAGGAGAAAGGCCTTACAAACAGAGAAGGGAAAAGTGTCACGTGAGGGTAAAATGAGGAAGGTCATTATCAAAGATGAGGGTGACATATCTATCAAGAGAGATCCAAGCCATCACGAGTACGTCCTTCATCCAGAATTGATACCCATTAAGGGTAGTCATGACGTGCCTCTCAAAGTTCATAGAACTCGCACATGTTTGCATAATGTGCGTAGATATGTTTTCGCGGTGTTGCCCTATAACGACCCGTATTTTTAAGTCGTTAATTAATCGCTAATTAGTGCGCACGCGTGACAAAGACTTTAAACCACCAATTTAGTTAAATTGGCTAAGTGAGGACAATATTAGTGTTCGTGCATAATGTGTGTCAAGTTTGGAGTGTTACAAGTGTGTGGGACTCACTCGTCATGATCTGGATCGAAATCGACGCGAAACAGGGTCAAGTTAAGGTTTAGACGCGGTGTACCCGTGTTTCGGAGTGCAATGGTATTTTCGTCAATTTTTGGTGAAAACGGGTATTTTTCAGGGTTTAATTCAGACACAAAAATCGAGGAGATAATTGGAAAAAATGCATTTAAACGGATAAGAGAGAGAAAGAGAGATCGGATAAGAGAGAGAAAGATAGAGAAAGGGAGTGAGAAAGAGATAGAGAAGCGCGGGAAGGAGAAGAAAAAGAGATGGCGGAGACGGTGGCGAGGAAGCGGCGGCTCGGCCAAAAGTGCGGCGCGGCGGTGTTGCGGCTCGGAGGAAAGGCTTGAGTGCGACGCCCCGAGCATCACTGGTGACCAACGGCGGGACGGCGGCTCGCGGGCGACGCGGAGGGCGCGGGCGGCGGCGGCGATGAGATGGCGCATTGTCAGATGATGACGAGCGGCGTGCAGCAATGGCACGGCGGACGGACGGTCAGCGATAGCGGCAAACCAGCGCGCGGACGCGATTCACGGTGCGGCGACAGGTCATCGAAGGATCGACGGAAGGAGATCGCGAGCAGCAGCAGCGAGGCGACTGAACTCCGGCGCGAATGGGCGTGACGGGCGCGGCTCAGCAAGCGGCAGCCGTAGAGCAGAGACGCCGGCGAGAAGCGATGGACGTCGGCGAGAGAGAAAGCGGCGACATCAGCGGCGGCGCGATGAACGACGTGGGCAACGTCGCTTGTGCGTAGGCGTTGTCGGGACCGTCGATCCCGATGAGACACAACAACAGTGGACAACGAGGCATGACTTCGACGAAGCTCTTCGTCGCGGTGGCGCGTTGCCGGACCGATCGATCCCAAGATGGGTCTTCCATCACAATAGACTTGGGCACACCTTGATTAGGTGTACATTATTTGCACAACACATCATATATTAATGTTTAGATGATGTCATCGTATCGGACTTGCAATAATTTTGTGCGCATCCGGCACATGAAGTATAGTTAGGTGTTGATTATTAATTTTTTGTATACTCTGATACATGAATGTATATGATGTTTTTGAAAGGATTGAGTTATAGGTTTTGTGATTTTTCATTTGTTTTATGATTTGTTCTGTCAACAACGACCAAGTAAAGTGATGCTCGTTATTTGTTGTTGAGTGAACAAAATGTTTACTTGTTCATAGTTGTTTGTTCGGTCAGACTTTGACGATGAGTAGTTCATTGATCGGTTATGTTACACCAAACTATGAAGTTCAAGTCGATTTTGAAAGACCGAACAAAGTCATAAGAAGTACTTCAATTTTTGTTCGGCAGTATATAATCGATTTGTTTTCAACTGCTCGGTACGAAGGAACCGAATCATACACGTTAATTCGGTTTACAATAACCGAACAATATCAAAACGACGTGCTCGAATGTTGGATCGGTCGTGCTCGACCGATCGTGACAACAATACTCGGTGGCAACTCACCGAACAGACCATGAAAAGACACATTTTGAATTTGATTAGTTGCCTATACTTTACCAATGCAAAAGAAACCAAATTCACAGCAAGCGGAAATACATTCTCATTTAAAAATACTCGTAATAGTACAACAAAAGTCATTCACAATTGAAATTAAAAATCAGACACGTCAATTTTAATATGCAAAATAGTACATAAAATTCAGTCAGTGGTTGACAAAAACATCATAGAAGAAGGGTTTCAAGTCGTGCTCTGCTTGGCTTGGCTCTTCGAAGGTCCTACTCTCGTTTCTGCCGCGGTTGCCTTCCGCTTAGACGTTGGAGGTTGGGAAGGAGTGGCAGCAGATGTCGTCGAACCCGTCGTCACACTCGAACCAACTACAATGAGGTGTTTTAACACCTCGTCCGTCATCTTCAACGCGGAAGCCCTATCTCCAACTCTAGGCGGCAAGGCCTTCCAAGCCATGACAACCTCCACTGCCCGTCTTACCCGCTATACAAATAACAAATCACTACAAATAGTAAGCGTGAATCAAATTAATTAATAAATTAATAAGAATGGTGGAATGTCTTGTCTAACTCACATCATATATGTCATCGTCGTCTTCAGTCCCAGCCTTGCTCCTTGACGGATTTTCAACTCTTGGGTGGGAGACATCGATGTACCACCCCATGTAGTCCTCATTCGCAACCCATGGGACAGACGCCCGTTGTCCCCTTGATCGTGCGGACAGTACATGATCTTGCCATCTCTCCCGCGGCTCGGCTTGAAAACCGTACTTCACCACATAGCTTGCAGCTACCTTCCATCTCTACGCTCGAGTAGGACTGTATGGTGAAGAGGGGATCCTTTGTACGTGACCCAACTACCGCAAAAATATGTCCGGGTGATAAGGCTCGACAATGCCGGAAAACTTTATGGTCCCCGTGTAGAAAGCCAGCTCCGTAATATCCTCATTTGTCCTCAAACTCGAGTACGGGTCCCACGTACTGATAGACAAAATGGAAAAAACAAGGATCACATAAGTAAGTAAGCCAATACGTAAATCATACCAAAATAATTACTAATTTGTGCACCAAAGTAAAAGGTAACGTGAGTGCACACACCTTGTTTGACCGGGTACTATCAAGTGCTACGCGAAGTCGATGTACATGATCTATGTTCAGGCCCTGCTCAGACTTCACGATCCACCTTGACACACGGGGAAGGTTCCCAACATAAGTTAGGTTCGGGCGTGGTTCAGGCATAAGAACATCAAAGTGATCGTATACACATCCCTGCAAAAGAGAAAAAAAAAGTAAGTCAGTCGAACTAAAATGAAAAAAATAAAACATTTAACAACTTATGGTGAACGCACCTCTAACAATGTCAGATACCCAACAATCTAACATACTTTCACCGGGTTTAGATCCGATTGTCGATACAAGTACGCTAGAGCAGCTGCACCCCAAGCTTATGTATGGACCTCATCTAAATTCTCCACCAAGGCTAGAAGTTCAACTGGGACCAACGTGGATGTCTTGTCAACGAATAGAGTGTACCCCAATAGGTACCACAAGTATGCTCGAGCCGCGCACTCAACCGCAGGAAAAACATGTATTTTCTCGTTACCTTTCTTTGAAGGTTTTGGCAAATCTCCCCATTTTGACTTCACCAGGACTTTAAAACCTTATGGTCTTTGTTCAAATATTTTTGGCTTCCTCCTCTCGACGCTTGGAGTGCCACGACCATCAACTCAATCAACTCATCCCTGGACATCAAGGACGAGTCTACAACCTTTCCCATCACGGGAATCTTCAACAACATGCTAACATCCTCCAGCGTGATTGACATTTCACCGAACGGTAGGTGAAATGTGTTGGTCTCTGGCTGCCACCTCTCTACGAAGGCTGCTATCAGGGTCTCGTGTGCCTTCTTGTATGTGCACTTGGTCTGTGCACTCAATCCGGATGCCTGAATAATGCTCTGAAGGCGAACTTTGTCTCGGCAACACTTCGCCAAATCTCATTGTATCAACTGTGAGCCATGTTTGATACATCTTAGGAGGGGCCGTTCCTGAGAAATATTTGGGTCAGTACGAGCAATATATATATATATATATATCCAAAAACATAATAAGTCAACAAAGTTAAAAAACAATTGAGAAACACTCTATTCGGATTGAATCAACAGAACTAAACCCGTTTGGTCGGTGTCAGGTAATCGATTGAAATATATTCACTCGGTTAGCAACAACCGAAAAGAATGAATTAGTTCGGTTTATGCAACTCGAATAAAGTGTTTCTAATATATATATCCAAAAAATAATAATAAGTCAACAAAGTTAAAAAACAATTAAGAAATACTATGTTCGGTTCGAATCAACCGAACTAAACACATCTATTCGATTAAGGTAGCAGAGTGAGATATATTCACTCGGTTGGCACCAACAAGAACAAAATGAATTAGTTCGGTTCGTGCAAACCGAACATAGTGTTTCTAATTCAATTTGTCAGCTATTCCTTACTATTTCAAATTAATTTAATTAAACTCATACGTACCTCACCATTCCATATCGCAGCGGCGACGTAATTGTTAAAACTCTTCAGCTGCGTCTGGTTCTTAAGCCCTCCAGGGAACGGTGTAAAGGTGTCATTTGTTGGCTTCTCGCCTTTGGGGGTTCCCAGCTTCGCTTTGCTGTCACCCTTTGCAACAACCATTTTCCCCACCACAACTGACTACCTCTTTTTTTTTTTTCTTTTTTTCTTCTTCTTCGCCTCTTCTTCTCCTTCGTCTCCACTTTCCTCATCATCACCACTTGATCTGAATCACCTTATCCTTTGTCTCCACTATTATTTTCTAATTTTTCACCATTATCACCTTCCTCACCACTATCATTTTCTCCTCCATCTTTTTCCTCACTTTCCCATTTATCTTCACTGTTTTCTTCTCCACTTACTTGTTCGCCTTCTTCTTCAGGTGACTCAGATGAAGATTGATTGTTTCTTTCTTATTTGCCTTGTTGGGTGGCTTCTTCCTTACTCTCCTCAGTTGAGTCGATTTTGGTCGTTAAGCTGCATTAACTTGGCTCGTACGTATGGCCAACTCCTTACCAGCCGCTTCAGAGGCTGGTGATGCGGATGCCTCGTTGGGTAAATCAACAACTTCATTGGCCCCCTTACCCAGTCCCAACTCCTTTGATTTTCTATACGAAGTCGTTTGAGCTCTACGACCACCCCGCACTCCCTTCAATTGTTCGGCACTTTTGTCTCCTCCCGACTAAGTGTTCTTGGTGCGAGCCATACCTATAACAATAACACAAATATAAGGTCAAAATCAACATTACCTAATTACTCAAACAATTTTAAAAACAAAGGCAGTATAGCTTTTCATAACAGGTGGTTCGGTTAACAAGGACGGAACTAAAATGAACAAGTCGATGGATAGAAACAGACCAAAATACTCTTGATCGGTCAAGGCCAACCGAACCAATAACTCTCAATCGGTGATGTTTCACCGAATAAATAGCCTAACGACCTTACACACAAGTACACGACAATTACTCATTATAAAACAAAGAAGATAATATTCATCAACTAAGTACTACTGACTAGTACTATAGGGTTAAGTCACCAGGGAATTTAGTTTACTCGTCTTCTACAATAGAATGAATTTTATTCACTTGGTATTACAATATCGAATAAATCTCAATCGGTTCAACGTGACCGATCAAACACAATTAGTTCGGTCATGTGTGTCGAATGAGACTATACTGAGATCAAAATCAATTTAAAACCTCTAAATGCGATTGATTCTTGTGTTACCAACAAATATAAACCAACTATAAGTTCTCGAAACGAAATAAACCTACCCATCACATCCGAAATGAAAAATACATAAATCTAGAGAATGACATTGAACTCACATTCGAATAAAGCGAATTCAATCACATTAAACAGGGTACAAATGACAATGAACACTTAGATAACAACAATTAATCATCGATTCAACATCCAAATTCAACAAATACGTGAAATCTCACTTTCCAAATTCGATAACACTTCGAGCCCTAGAAAGGAAAACCCTCTGCAACAATGAAGACCTCGACGTCGACAGCTTGAGGAACGCCGGAATGCGTCGAGATCAAGATGATGCGAAGATGAAAAGTCTTCTACACCTTCAACAATGAACACTTTGAACCAGCTGCTCTTCTTCTTCCCCTCCTCTTCACTATTTCGATCAGTTCGATTCGATTTGATTTATGTGTGTGGGGTGTGCAGGGGTAATTTGGAAAAGTAGTCAATTTTCGTGGGTGCCCACATCTTCACTAGGTGTGCCCTCATCTTGTGGTTTGACCATATGAATTTGTGGGGTGCACATACCCGAGGCAATCATTTTTTTTTTTTTCGTAGGAGACATCAAAGCATTTTATCCATTTCGCTCGTACCTACGTGAACTTCCACCGAATCCAAACTCCCAAGTCAATGGTGTGCGTCTCTAGTCCAACCAATCAGATTAGCCATGAAACACCTCTTTCATCAGATCACACGGCCCAGATCACAAACTGCCCCAAATCCCTCACAATCAACGGCTCCGATCTAACGATGCTTGACTCTTCATAGACGACGAAAATATCCACACAAACACACACACTCTTCGATAGCTATTCTGAGCCGTCCCGATTCGGAGTATATAAACCGAGTGAGAAAACTCTCTCAAACTCTCTCTCTATCGATCGACTCGTCTCCTTCGATGAATCTTCGTGTTGTCTGATCTTCGCTTCTCCGAGCGTTCGCGATTTCTGGAGCGATTTCGGGTTTAATCGGTGAGAGAGAAGGTCGGATTGGTGAGGAATTCCCGAATTGGTGTGTTTTGGTGGAATTTGGGGATCTGAGAAGGCGATTTGGGCGATTTGGTCTGGATCTGTGAATCTAGGGTTTGGTTTGGAGTTCTGGAAATGCAGAGGCAGACTAGAGCGATGGAGAGGTCGAGTTCAATGAGGAGGAGAAGAGAGGGTTGGATCCAAGCGAAGCCGAGGAAGGTCAGCCGGAGAGGAAGCGGCCGGCGCTTGCGAGGTGAAAATCTGGATCACTTGTTGTTTTGATTTCTTCGTTTGTGGTTTGTTTTGGTGTTTGTGTGGATCTGTTTGTCAAAGTTGGGACTTTTTGGTGGTTGGTTGTGTAGAACATTAATTTTAGGGGATCGAAGAGGAAATTTTGTGTCTGGTTTACGGTTTGCGCAGTAAAAGATCGAAAAGTTTTCGAGAAAGTATGTTAATTGATGGTTTTACTATAAATAGATGCTTTACTGCTTAGTGTTATTGTGCAAAATGATGGATTCCTATAAATAGATGCTGACTGTTAAAGAGATTTCATGTCTGTTGCCGCTTTTGTCGCGAAATGTTTTGTCGATTATTCATTGTATATCTAATATGTGTAGTGCTGACATAATCTCCATCTAAATGTTTTGGAGAGCACGCCATCAATTGCACTAAATTGAGAGCGCAATGTAAGAGTTTGATTCATATAAACTACCCCGACTAATTTGGGATTGTAGTGTTTTTGTGACGTGTAGTGTTTACGTAATCACTGATATTTTTAACATAATGATCCCATTGATGCAATGTTTTAATCCAGAACTTAATTGGGAGTAGAGTTTTTGTTCTTGTGAAGATTTGCCCTTTTTTTATGGATTTCAAGTAGTCTATGTGTTTTTGTTTGTTACCTATGTGTGCTTTGTAATGAAATTGGCTAATTTGTGTTGGTTTGCCATTTTACTTTGTTATCCTTTGCAGCGTGATAGTTGAAGCACTCAAAGTGGATAGTCTGCAGAAACTTTGTTCATCATTGGAGCCTATTCTTCGAAGAGTTGTAAGATGGATAACCTTGTTTACTGATATTGAATAGTTTCCCCTTTTATCAATAGTAGTAAATCCTGATTTTTCTTGCTTTCTTGTTTGTAGTGATTTTAATTAGTTTATTTTGAAAGCCATTTGCTTCAGCTTGTTATGTTTTGAGCAAAACATGGGAAATTACGAGTTCATTGCGAACTAGGTGCTGCATGCCTGGTCCTATGCTACTATTATGACATGCAGTAAACTACATTCAAGGCTAATACAAGACATTAACTACCAATTATTCTATGATGGTATAAGTAGATGACTAATTGAACTTCATACTAACTTGTTTGATTTCGACTTTTGGTTTTTTGTAATTCTCTTCTGTTTATGTTTTGCCAGAAGGATTGCCCTGAAGGAAAGTGCTTTTGCTTGAAATATATTGATTATTTTTTACCAATTGCTTTTAGTTTGTCGACCTTTTTGTTCTTACCATATTCATGGGTAGATGCTTACTTTGAACAGCTACTTTGTTTTGAAATTTATTGGACTGCATCTTTTACTTGTTTATGAGTAGAAGGAAAGATTTTGGTCCATGTAGCCGGCCCTAATTAGTTTAGAATTGAGGCTTTGTAGTTGTTGCATCTCTTTCTTGTACTTGTTTGTCATTTAAGTACAAACTCTAAACATGTTAATATGCTTGATTCAAGAAACAAATAGGTCTTTCTCATTTGACCATGGTGTAATACCCAATCAAATAATTTATGATCTGACGTACCTATTGCTTGTTCCTTTTCCTTATTGAATTTCCTCATTCGATGCAAAACAGGTCAGTGAAGAAGTTGAGCGCGCACTTGCAAAGCTTGGTCCTGCAAAGATTGCTGGCAGGTTTGACATCACATGATAATCATTTAGGAATGAGCTTGGTTGTAGGTTAATTTGCATATATAATAGTTTTTTTTCTTTTTTGAGGAGTGGGACTGTATTATTTTCATGTTATAAAATCTAAAATCGCTTTGGTAGGGTATCATATCGTGCAGTCAATTCTCCTAACTTAATGGACGTGACGTCAAATAGCTTCGGATGGTCGTCTAGTTGTCTAGTTGCATGAATTTTCCATCCACATTCCTAAATCTCCTCATTCTCTGATTTTCTTGGCAACTTATAATAAAGTTCCATTATATTTGATTCTCTATCTTGTACCCGATGATATCTTTGTTGATTTTGCATAGTGTTATGCTATTTATGTGGGGAAACTATATATATATATATATATATATATATATATATATATATATATATATATATATATATATATAACAATTTTCTTACTATATCGACTATCAAACGAAAGTACAATCTTTAACTTCCTTTTACTTGAAACCAACATAGGAGCAATATGTACTCCAAATATAGTTAATATGATGTGTTTTTGTTAAATGTTTATGATGTGTATCATGTGTAGAAGTATTAAGACTAATTGCCTTCATTTTATGTGTAAGTATTTATTAGACAAGTGTTCTAATATTTAGTTCTGTGGTGTAACTATGCCCTAGCCTTTGAAGGAATAAGTAGCTTATCTGATCAAATTGAGAAGTTCTATCCGTTTGATGCAAGCAAATTTTCTGTTTTTCAGAAAAATGCTGAAATTCTGGTAATTTTTTTTTATCAGAAAATTCTGATAATTTATCAATCACTAACCTTTTTATTGAGTTATTTATGAGCTCCTTTTGTTGAGAAAATCCAAATGCTCCATTTAATCTTCATCTACATGAAATCTTTTTAGACCTGTATCATAATTTGAGAATGTTCAAATTCAGTACTTTCTGATGCTTGACGTTCCAAGCAGGTCTTCCCCAAAGCGAATAGAAGGACCTGATGGACAGAGCTTACAACTACAATTCAAATCTAGGTTGTCCCTTCCCCTTTTCACAGGAGGAAAGGTAGAAGGTGAACAGGGTGCTGCCATCCATGTAGTGTTGCTTGACTCAAACAATGGCCACGTTGTAACATCAGGGCAGGAGTCATCACTGAAATTGGATATTGTTGTGCTTGAGGGTGACTTCAACAACGAAGATGACGAAGGCTGGACCCAAGAAGAGTTTGAAAGCCATGTGGTCAAAGAGCGTGAAGGAAAGAGACCGCTTTTGACTGGGGATTTGCAAGTGACTCTTAAGGAAGGTGTGGGAACTGTGGGAGATCTCACATTTACTGACAACTCTAGCTGGATAAGAAGTAGGAAGTTCAGACTTGGGCTTAAAGTAGCATCAGGCTACTGTGAAGGCATTCGTATTCGGGAGGCAAAAACAGATGCCTTTACAGTAAAAGATCATAGAGGAGAATGTAGGCTCAGACCTTCCTCGTCATATCAAATTTTTCTTTTTTTCATCTTGATCCTATTGTCATTATCAATGTTTATTCACTACTTTTTTGCAGTATACAAAAAGCATTATCCACCTGCTCTCAGTGATGATGTTTGGAGGTTAGAGAAAATTGGCAAGGATGGCTCATTCCACAAGAGGTTGAATAAAGCTGGGATTCACACAGTTGAAGACTTTCTCCGGCTTGTAGTTAGGGATTCTCAAAAATTGAGACATGTAAGTATACAATATTTAGCATTTAACTTTGATGAGGCTTACATGGTTCTTACAGTTCTTTTTTATGTTTGTAGATTCTTGGCAGTGGCATGTCGAATAAGATGTGGGAGGTACTTTTAGAGCACGCAAAGACTTGTGCCTTGAGCGGAAAGCTTTATATTTACCATCCTGATGACACCAGGAATGTAGGTGTCGTATTTAACAATATCTATGAGTTGAGTGGTTTAATTGCTGGCGGCCAATATTATTCGGCTGATAGACTTTCTGAAAGTCAGAAGGTTAGCATATTTACTTATTTTGGCATGTTAATTGTTAGGTTATGTTGAGTACTTTGAATTTGAAGTAGCCTTCGTAGTGGTAGTTTATCGTTTTACTAGGCGTGATAATTATGGGTAGTACATGTGAAACGAACTTGGACTTCTCTCTCAAATGACTGGGATGACTAAACTTGTAACGAACTTGTCTTGATTAAGGAATCATTCGGTTTGAAACACGAATTAAGCCTCGGTAAACTAGCCAAACTTAACCCATGCCATAAGCCTAACCTTCAGTACCTAATAAACACATCTTGTATATCTCGAGAAAATTGATGTAAATAAAAGTAAACAACAACGGAAGACTTAAAGATCAAGGTTTTCCGAAATACGATAAAACAAAAAAGATACACGGTGCCATCCCTGTGATAATAATTATAGTACCATATCAAAACCTCAAACAATATATAAACAATTGGAGTCTCACCACATACAATGGAAGGACGACCACACTTTTAAGCTTTGCCCTTTCCCTTGTCTTGAGCGCTAGTAGAGTACTGAGATTGTTGAAAAGTGGAGTGAGCATTCAACAGGTTTAGTAAATGGAATTCCAGTTAGACCATCCATTATCCACTATTACCTCATTTGCAATAGCTAAGTGAACAATAATTGCTACAAAAGGTAATAACGGAAGTGAATAAACAATAGATAGAATGAGATGCATGTCAATAGTTAAAATCAGCTAATATACTAGCAATCATTTGGAAAGAAGCTAGAAAACAAGGACAGTGTAACTAAGTTACACAAGAATACCAAAACTTGACCCACACAGTGACCATTGCGTGGTCCGATAATGTATTCAGCGTAAGTTAGCTCTCCAACATCCCTAGTGATATCTCAATCATTCTATGAACCCTTGCAAAGGCGGGTTTACACCTTTGGATCACCAATCTACAATTTGAACAATTCTTAAACGAATGTGGGTCTATGCAAGATTGTGCATCCATAACCGAACTCTTTGCGGGAGCTTCATCACATACCTATCTTGCATATTCACTTTTACATGTTTGTAAAACATAGATTCCAGTACAAAGCCCTCCAAACCCAGTTCATAAGCTATATGAAACTAAATATAACTATAGACATGACATGAAAGATAAATTAAGTGAATTCCCACTTACCTCGGTCGCACTTCCTTGTTTTTCGACTTTATCTAAGTCTCGGACATCTCGATTTGTTTCCCCCCGATTAAGGACCTAAAACCAACCAATTGGTGTTAATTACTAGTCGATTTATAGATGTTTAAGAACCCCTAAATATCCCTTAGACTCTCGGTTAAAATCCCAGAATTCAGCAACCACGCTGTAAATTGCTGAGCCTATGCTGCTGTAGGGCTGATGTCCTAAGATAGCAGCCCTTGCACCCATCCAAAGGCTACCAACTCCATTCCCACTGTCCATAACACCCTAAAAAGTGTATAACACATGTATAAAGCATCCAACTATAATTTGGATTATTAAGACATGAGATTCATGTCCAAACTTCTTCTCATTATGAACCAAAACATGAACATACTATGAAGATGGGACAGAACTTGGGACAGCTTTCCTAAGCTGTTTTTCTCAAATTAAATGGCTTCAAATGAACCTAAATATCTCACTTTAGGATCAGCTAATGCTGTCCCTGTCCCAATCCATCAGTTTCCATCACTTTTGGTCTCAATTCATGCGTTGAAACCCACATAAAATGTGTCAGCAGTGATCATAACTCCTAACCACAGCTGTCCCAATTAAAACCCTACTTAAACCCTTCATTTAAATGAGAAAGTTGAGGGAGAGATGAAAGAGCTTACCGCTTACTCAAGGAAGAAGATGAAGTTGGCTTAATCTTGGACTTCAAGCTCCAATAACTACTGATTTTCTCCTTCCACTCTTCTCTCTCTCTCTCTCTCTCTCTCTCTCTCTCTCTCTCTCTCTCTCTCTCTCTCTCTCTCGTTGGTTTGATTCAAATGGATGAGATGAGATTAATCTCATCTTTGTTTCCTATTTATGTTTTGACCAACTTAAATAATTGCCACCTCGGTGCTTCAATGCATCCACCTCATCCTCTCATGCCTATCCATAGATCATCAACTAGATTTCCATCCACACATCTCGAGGTAGATCATGTGTCTAGCCACTTAACGTGACACACATGCTAGTGTGACACACATCAAAGTGTTTATGATTTTTATTTGATTCAATTTTATATCTTTGGTTTTTAATTGTTTTGGCACACCAAACAATACACAAATGCACACGCACGCTAATCGCTTAACCACGAGTCTAACTCGTGTTAATTAGCATTTGGATTAGTGCTAATAACTAGGTTAAGGACATGAGTCGTTACAAAACTGTTGATTCCATAAAATCTTTAATACATATCAGACCCCTTGAGCCCTCAAGGTCCAAATTCTGTGAAATGTATGGTGTGTCATAACTGTTCTGAAGGTTCTGATCGTTATTGACATGAGATAAATGGCCATTGTTTTCATGAGCAGAAGTTTTTAAGAATTTATGTGATGAAGTCCCAACTTCTTAATCACGATTGTTTTTGGAAGTTGGAACTGACCTCTAGTTCGATTTAGGAACCATGCTAGGCATGGAAGTCAAAACAAAATATTATCTGAATATGAATTTCAGATGTTAAATTTCTAAATATTGGAATTATTTATTGCGTAGACTTTAAATTGCCATCTTCTTTTGAATTTTGACTTTTTGAAACTCCTGTTTGAATGATTAATTTTCTGTTCCTTACTGTAACAGTCTATATACTATGGCTTGTCTTCTCATTTCTATTTATTTTCTTGAATCAATGATCAAATCTGTTATATAGTGCTATGACAATGCCCTCAATCCCGAATTAGTGCTGCGACTTCCTAGATAAGGCATATTTTATCCTTATTGTAATGCTTACAAGTACGACAAATGCTCAGTGTACGGCAGAAGTCTCCACCCCTCTGTATGTGACTTGTAGTTTTAGTTTACGGATAGTACTGATAGTCTCTAAGATGTGATCTGGCTTTTGACACAATGTGTGTTTTGTGACCTCAGTTTCTATTCATTACTTTGACCCGATGTTCATGTGAAAGTTTTGGTTGAGAAAACCCTCAGGAGTATCTTTATGTCTCTATGTAGGTCTATGTGGATGGCTTGGTGAAAAAGGCATATGAAAATTGGATGTGTGTTATTGAGTATGATGGGAAGGCACTACTAAATTTTAAGCAAAACAAGAGGTCAAGCACTTCCCATTCTGAAGTTCTTATGAATATGCCAGAATATCAACCCTCATTTGAACAGCAAGTCTCTCTCCCACGGTTGCCTGTTTCTATCCCTCCCGAGCAACAGACAATTGGATCAAGCTTGCCTCATGGGAGTAAGTATTTTTCTTCTTTCTTTAAGAAACTTCTTAGGTTTAGTTCTGATCAAGTAGAAAAGAGTTGGTGATCGACAGCGATATCAGCAGTACATAATTTTGCTTATATCATTTCAAGTATACCCTATTAGGAGACATTACATCACCAACCGAGTTAGCTTTCTTCTGCCGTTTTGTAATACACATATGCGGCTTAGGTTGGAGCACATAATTGTTGGTGATGTTGGCAGCTAAATTATGTGTTGTTTCTGTTTTAACCATATACAATGTTTGGTTAACGTCTTCCTTCAGGTACCCTTTATAATGAAAATCAAGGAGCTAGATATTCGATGCAATCCGAGAACATGAATACCAATGCGAATATCCAGTATGATGGTTCTTCATTCACCCCTCAGAACCAGCTGATTGGCTCATCTCAGCAGACTCAAATGATCAGAAATGATAACATGGTCAGCCTAGCCCTGGGCCCTCCACATTCGTCGACCTCTGTGTTCCATAATGGTGGTCCATCAATGCAGCCACCAACTCTTACCTATGATGATTGGCCCCGCAACAACCGTGAAAATAGGGGAATGGACGACTTTTTCTCTGAGGAAGAGATCCGCATGAGAAGTCATGAGATGCTCGAGAACGATGATATGCAGCATCTCCTTCGAGTCTTCAGCATGGGAGGCAATGGTTCCGTGAATGCATCAGACGATGCATATAATTTTTCATCGTACATGCCTTCACCAGCAACCTTTAGCTATGAGGAGGATAGAACGCGATCATCAGGGAAAGCTGTAGTAGGGTGGCTCAAACTCAAGGCTGCTTTGAGATGGGGCATCTTTATCAGGAAGCAAGCCGCCGAGAAAGCCGCGGAGAGGCGGGCTCAACTTGTTGAATTGGATGATTAGCTGATCATGCGGAATGTGGTATGACTAACTCAGTTACCCCATATCAGACTGACCGAAAAAAATGGAGGCCTGCAAGATCTACTCGGATTGTTGGCTTCGCTCTTTAGGAGTGTCAGTTTCTACTCCAATGAATTTCGTCGAGCAGCCAAGGATTCCCCTGGCGTGTACATTTCTTGCCTGTACAGTAAGTTTCTTATATTGACAACATGATTATTTCATCTTGTTCATTAAGATACTTTCTGCACGCCTGCCTTATTTTCCGAACAGGCTATGTTTATTGAGGATCCCTTTTTAGGTAAAGCAGGGCTCTATGACTTGGAGAATGTTTTGTTTTCAGAAGGTATGCTGTATTAAATCTTACTGTGGACACTCATGCATTGGATTATAGGTGGGAATAGCCCTCATCGTGTTCAAGGCTGTTTTTTCCGATAATTTCTAAACCTAGTTTCTGCTTTTAACATGGAACAGTCATTGTGAACATGATAACAATGTCTGTTTAGGGTTTGTGTGATGGGAAATGTCTGTATATTTGGCTCTCGATAACTATTCTGTAATGGACTGATTGCCTGTAAAATTATGAATCTCTAAGAGTGCTTATATTTTTTTCGAAGACATTGTGTCTTGACTTCATTGAGGGCTCAGTTAGTTATTTGAAGTCCTTGTGTCGGTCGGATCACTAAGGCCGATTTTCGCCTCAGCTTTTGGCGGGCGCGGTCTTGCAGTCAAGCTCTCTTTTGCCTTTGTGCTTGAGGGCCAATCTTCCTGTGGTTTAAGGAAACCTTCTTTTGACATTTTCTATGCACAATTTTTGCAGATTATGCCTGAATTGGTCACATAATGCAGGTCTCAACTCTCAATCAATTCAGATGGATCATGGGATGCTCAATGAAACTCATTTCCTTGTTAGCAATAAAGCTTTTCTGTCACGTTAGTTTTTTTACAGTAAAAGTTTTTTGGAGGCCAACAATCTAAGTTTGGTTTAACTTACAGTTTTGATAAGAAAAATAAATACTAATAGAACTTTAGAAGTGAAACAAATAAACACTTGAGAAGAAAATGCTTTAGGAGCTCATTGCCAATGTATTTTTAATTTCTTATTGTATGAAGGCGGTAGAAGATTTTTTCTCATTTTTTCTCAAAAAAAATAAAATTGGATGAGTAGAAGATTTTATTTTTAAAAACATCAACTTTTTTCTTGGAGGGGTTAGGTTAAATGAGTTGTTTTTAGAAGCCGTGAAACAGACTTTGAGTTAGTTTGATGGGATCGATTTATTGGATTCGTATAAGATATACTCTTGGATGTGGTTTTTTTTTTTTTTTTTTTTTAAAGGAAGAAACCAACTTATAAACCTTTAATTTGTTCACATTGACTCATTGAGGCACGAGCGAACTCCTGACCCCTTAGACAAGTAATCATATCTCGACTATTGAGCCAACCCCTTTGTTAAGGCATTGCTTCAAATGCATGGAATCGTTAGGGCATCGCGTTAAATGCATGGAAAATAACAAATTACTTATTATGTGTGACTACGATAAATGGTAATGTGCATCCCAAGATGTGTACTTCATTTATCTAACGATCATCCATTTTGTAACGTAAAAATCAAGCGGTGAATGTAGATACTTCCAAAATGTCATTTATTATGATTATCTGACATCCCGATATATAGCAAAAAAAGCATGGTATTAAGATTCGCGACAATTAATTCATTTTGTTTTATTCTAAGCATTTAATAAATCAAGCGTGCAAGAGCTCTATAAATACGTGAAACGAGTAAATGAAAAATAGCTTAAAAGGTTCTCTCGCTTAATAAGTTGTGACGACCGCAGTGCTTGCAATCAATCCTGATGAGTGATGAGGAAGAGGAAAAAGAAGAAAAAACGATGATATGCGTAAGAGGGGAAAGGAAAAATTAGGGGTTTGCGATTTTGCTTCGGTAGAATCTGAACTCTCTAGGAGCTCCCAACAGTCAATCCACCAAATGGTGTAGCTCTTGCTACATTTCATTAAAGTAGTATTTATTGTCAATGTTCTTTGATCATTTAAGTTGTTGATTTCCTAAGTTGTCACCTTGAGTTTCCTTTTTTATCAAGTTCTATGTACTCTCAAAGGACATGAAGAAACTTCCTTTATCTATTGTTACTTGTTCATGCAAGGATGTGTAGTGTTATCTCATGAAGACAAGGAGGACTCATGTATCACTTGAATAAAAAAGCTTTCTAAGTTTTATGTACTCACTTTTTTTCTTTTCTTGTTGAATGATTATTTCTTCTCTCTTTAGTTTTTCTTTTTCTCTCATCATGAAGATGTTAAAGGCCAATTTGTCTATCAATAACCGAATGGTTAATGTCAAACTTTTTTTTTTTTTTTTTTTTTACTTCAACTAGAGTCGAACCAACGACTTTTTAAATTTTGTTTTTTTCTTGAGTTATGTCTCATCCATCTCACTTAGAGATAATTTGACATTTGACACCACTTTCTTGTTTCTTCTTCTGTGACAATGGGAATTGACGAAATATGCGAGATATAATTAATTCAAAAATCTAAAAAAATGATTATGCTAGAAAAAGAAATTATTACTTAATAAAAACAACATTATAGGGCTTAATTGTCACACTTTTATACAGTCAAAACAGCTAAAAAAAAGGCACACTTAACTTCTCTCTTTGAATTGATTATCAACAAAAGGAAAACATTAGGATATGCTCACACAGCCTTTCCTTGTACAGTTGTCATTGTGCTTTAGATACACATAGAAATGTACTCCAACAAATTTTATTTCACAATATAAAAGATTCAAATAACTTTTTGGGACAGGAGAAGTGTTAGAGCATCTCAAATGGTAATGTGAATTTAGAATATGGATTGGTGTCAAATCATAGATGTGGGAAGGATATTTATCATATGTGGCACTAGATAGACATTTAAATTCCAAAATGATCTTCAATGGTAATGTGAATTTAGACCATAGATTGTGACTTTTCTTTTTGTCTTCATATTGGATAATGCCCTTTTATTTTGTCTTTTTATTTTTTCTTTGAGAGCTATCATGTCTTATTCTTTATTTCTCTAACTAAAAGTGATGACGAGAAAATTTCTACTTTGATTCTCCGCCACATCATCGTACATTATCAATCCATGATCTCATCAGAGAACATTTTTTGGATTGGATGTGGATTGTGTCATAAGTGGATCCATTTTAATTCCAATCCATAATCCCATTGGAGATGATCTTAGAATGACAACTTCACGTCACCTCAGTAAGACATTAGCTCATATGAGTTAACCATGCACATTTCGAGATGTAAACATACATAGATCTTGGTGCTTAACACGCGAGCGAGTCGAGGTCGCATGAACGTTTCTCATGAGCAAATGCGTCTTCTTGTGTGAAATTATTGTTGTCATTCTAGTATTGATATAGTTGGCACTCAATATTATGTAAAAACTAAAAACCCTGTAATTTTAAGTAAAAATAAAAAATAAACCGTCAATAGCATGTTCATGGAATATTTTCTTATATATTGTAGAAAAAAGAAAAAGATTATCTTAAAAAAATGAATGAATGTTCTTGTGATAACTGCATTATATTTCTTTAATTTTTTATTTCGAATTATGGAATCAAAATAACGATAAATCAAATCAAAGTAAGGAAGGATTAAAAAAAAAAAGTTAAGATACCCATAAAGTATCAAAATAAATCTAATTAATCGGGTTATTACAAAAGTAAGGGTGAAAGCGGGGTTGTGTGAGTAAAACACACGACCTCGATTTCAATTCTTCCGGTGCGGCAAGATTGTTCGGGCTATTGAATTACACTCAGATAGATTACACTTGAGCCTCGTGAAAGTAGTCGAGTTTGTCTGGACACCCACGGATATAAAATATATATATATATATATCAAAAGAAAAAAAGAAGAAAAGGTGCTGAGATACACAAATGTAACGGACTTTCCATTTTCACGTTTTGGCAACTTGTTTTATTTGGCTTTTTTGATGATTAGCACAGCTATCATGAAGACCATCATGAAAACTTTGTACCGTCGGATCCATGAACTCGTCTTTAGATGGTGAGATCGACGGTCTATTATTTCCGTCGTAAATACGACCAACAGTGTCTAATATTTTCTATAGAGGACACGTGGCACGTCAGCTTACTGTTGGCACTGAAAATTTGGGCACCGAAAGTCAAGTCGTCCGTTGCAATTTAAAGACGTAACCGTCGACTTCTCTTTTCCTAAGCTCCAAAGCATGAAATAAGTAACCAGCGCGCCCTTGCTCACCTTCTTCGTCGTCCAAACAACAACAACAATAATAAAGCCTCAATTTCAATTAGTTTACATAGGATTTATGTATCAAACTCTTCTATTACGTCTAATTAATGATGTGTTTTTCAAGTCGATTAATTAAATCTTTCTTAATCATTACATCTTAAATTAGTTCGGTCTACTAAAAAATTAATGCATTTCTTCAAACTTTTATTGAGTTGAATTTTTTAACGAAAACATTTATAGGCGTCTATGAAGGTATCTAAGCTACTTCTATCGCCTTTCTCTCATCTACGAGTGCTACTCCCATGTTTTTTGAGTTTTTGTATTTCTTATTTTATCTTTACGAATTTTACAACATATACCTATAAGCATTCATATTTATGCTACATCTCTATTCATTGCTTTTTTCTTCTTCTTCTTCTTCTTTTTTTTTCATGTGTAATGCTTCTTGGTTTTGTTTAACGTCCTACATTCACTCTTGTCTCTAAAGGAGTTAGTGGGATGGTAAGAATTGAGCTCAAAACACTAATGATGTGAGGTTCGATTCCTTGCCTCCTTCTCCCTCTAATTTTTTTTTCGGGTTTTTTAGTAGGGGGCAATTAAAAATTCTTAAGGACTAGTCGGCCAGTCAGGTCCACCACAATCCAGTGTCCGACGCGGTGACTCGGATACTTCGGCTAAAAAAATAAATAAAAAAAAAAACACTCACTCTTATAAAAGCTTTGCCAGCCCAATTGAAGGGCTTTTCAGACATTTCCTCATATTTCCCAAACTGACATAACTTCTCAAACTCCCACTTCAATTGGATCAACGAAGTTGATTTCTAGGGTTTCGAATTTCGATTCACAAAAGTGAACCGAAATCCGCAAATCTTCATCTCTCAATCAATCCACATATAGAGAAGATGAACAAGCCAGGAGGTCCCACTGCCGCGGCCGCAGCGGCGGCGGCACAGAAACAGAAGAACTTGTTGCAGAGAGCGGACACTGAAATCTCAAACCTACTCGAGAATTTCGGTCTCATGGTCAATGTGGCCAGGGTACGATCTAATCGCTCTCATTTACTCAACATTTCAATCCTTTTGTTCTTCTGTGTAATTTCGTTTGAGAGATCTATGAATGATAACTTTGATTGAGCATGTGTAGAGTAGTGATTTCGAAGAGGGCCTTAGTACTCTTACTAACGCAGAGGTGACGGGTTCCATTCGCATTCTTCGACCTCTAGGTTAGTGGTAGGGGCGCGGTTATAACTCCCGAGGGGTTAATCGGGTCCGCCATCAGTCTGGCGTCAAAAAAAAGAAAAAAGAAAAGAAGAAGAACTTTGATTTAGCATAAATTTTGAGTGGGAGTTTTGTCAGAATTAATGTATTTTTTGAGTCCACGGTAAAGATTTAAAATGAATGCATTTTGATTCTTGTTTTAGGTCAATGATCCGCCTGTTAGGAACTCGCAGGAATCGTTTATGATGGAGATGCGTGCGGCCAAGATGGTATTTTCTTCTCTGGTTTATTTGTTTGAACTTCTTAATCGAGCACAATGGAAGAGTTTGATCCATGTAGCTGACCCCAATTAATTTGGGACTGAGGCTATGTTGTTGTTGTTTAATTGTTTGAACTTAGAAATTAAGTGCTTAAAGATTACTATCAACATGCAATTCTTTTTTACAGTAAGAATTATCGACAATATTTCATGAGATTCACTTATGTCGCATAAGTTTTGCGGTTGTAATGATAATATTAGAAGTTCCTTAAGCTGTGTACTCTCATTGGCATGTGATTCGATGATACGATTTGAGAAGGGATTGCATCCATAGAATTCGCTTGCAGTTTCCCCAATAGCTTTTTATCCATGGGCGTCTCAGCTTTCAGCTGGACTAATTGTACAAGGCGTTGAGGACTAGTTAGCTCCTCTACCCCATGACACTTAGAGAACAACCTATTTGAAATTGGACAATACTTCAACTTGTATGCCAATGTGTTATTGATTAGTATGCGTTTTATAAAGACATTCAATGGTTGGATGACCGATATGGTCTAGTTTTACTTTATGCGGCACACTTTGTTTTTCTTTTATTTTCGGAAGTGTAGTTGAGAGATTCTACCCTCGATAGTTGGCAAAAAACTATGACAACAAAGCCTAAATTCCAAATTAGTCGGGGTTGGCACTTAAGTAATTTTTTTTGGGCAAGAACATTTACATTTTGGTTCGACCGAATGTAGTTGCATACAATTCATTTCTTGTAAAGATATGCAATTGAAGAACATTTTCTTATGCTTTCTGATGTTAAATTTTGGCAAAGCTTTTCCTTTTTTATACTTGTTATCTGGACCTGGGCTTTCCCCTCATATCTTTTGATGTGATTGAACAAACAGGTTCAAGCGGCAGACTCGCTTCTAAAGTTGGTATCAGAGCTTAAACAAACTGCCATATTTTCTAATTTTGCATCATTGAATGAACATGTGGAGCAATGCACCATCGAGTTCAACCTACTGGCTGAGAAAACGAATCGAATGTTGGCTGAGATTGGGGAGGAAGCTGCTGCCAGCTTAAAGGAACTGGAATCTCATTATTATTCATCTATGCAGAGGACCATCCAATCTGAATCATGATCTGTAAGAGCTTCACTTTACTTTACCTTTTGTCAAAGAAAAAGAACTTATTCAAATATTGTATAAGAAATTTTCCGATGAATGTGGTGCCACTGTAAATGCTTGCAAAATTTTAATGGCAATAAAACAACTAAAAGTCTTTGTTTGACCTGTTGATTAGTTTGTCTGGTTGATTTCATTTTAGGCGAATGTGACATCATAGAACTTCTGCAATGTAAATTTGCTCTCAGTTCGCTGTAGGGAATTGTTTAGGGGCCATGTTTCATGAAAAAGAAACCTCTGTCGGTATTGAAAATGTGTGTACCTAAAATGAAAACACCCATGTTTCAGTAATTCAGTGCTACTATACATTCAAATATGACTGCATTTTGTTTATTAGCTGTCGAAGAAGATGCTTCTACAGAATGTGACTGTAGCTAGATTATAGGCCATTGCTGGTTATGGCTATTTTGCGAAGTTCTCATTACTCATTCAAATTGCATCAAATTCACTGTACTATTGAATCTCAATGAATCAACTAATTAAAACTTTGAAATGGACAAGGGTACCAATTAAAGTTTGGGTACCTCAACTCAATAAATATGTGTTGATTACTCAACCAGAATCCCAAATTAGTAAATTGTGTCAAAGGTACTCTAAGTGGTAGATAATTAGAAAATAAAGCACAAAAGCTTTAAATCAAAGAACAATGGATTGGATAAAAGAAACCTAAAAATTAAGCAACGGTGATCAAACCAGAGTAAAGTCACATTACATAACTCTCCATCATAAAAAATTAATTCTAATTGTTTTAGCTCGACTAAGCCTTCGTTAGAAAACTCGACACAATAGAAATTGAAGAAATTATACGATACTAGGGTAGACCGAAGCTCACTTGGGATGCATTGATTAGAAGGGATTTAAGACTTGGAAAGCTTACCATCTATTGCACTAAATCGAGCGCAATGGAAGAATTTGATCCATGTAGTTGACCCTAACTAATTTGGGATTGAGGATTTGTTGTTGTCTAGCTCAACTAAAAGCAGGTCAAAGGGTAGTATTTCAGTGTCCAGATTTTCGAAAAGTCACAAACAACTAGGCATGAAAAAATGTAGTCCCAGTAGAAAGAATAATCGTAGTGATCTATATATCATCTATTTTGATTACAATACAATCACACCCCTCATCATAACATGCAGAATAAAAGAACTCTATAATGAAAGAATTGCTAAGTACTTATACACAAGACATTAATTTGGTTCATATTTCTAGCTTAGACAAATCAAATCTATATAGTGCATTCTGTGGGGAGGCCTTGAGGGAATCTCTTGGCGTCTGCGCAGTAGTTGTAGATCATGTACTTCTTCTGCACCCATCTCATCCTCTCTAGGCTTGTTGAATCCAATTCTTGAGACAACCAAGCCTTGTTGTTGTTGTTGTTATTAGCAGATGTTGCAGTCCTAGCAGTGCTGCATGAATTGGACCCGGAAGAGACCACACAGGCATTGGCATTGAAGTTCCTGTAAGACGCCGTGAAGGGTGCATGGCTCCAATCAGTCTTCACAAGGCCACCTCTCGTCGCCCAGTCATCGGCGTTCCACAAACTGGAGTAGATCCTCATGGGTTGGTTCTTTGGGAAGGAAACGCCGCGGGATTCCAAGTTCTTGAATTCTCTGATGGGGGTTCCATCAACAGAGAATCTGCAAAGATAGAGAAAATTAGTCAGTTGTTGCTCTTGAAGTTCATGATCATGCGAGTGCCCATTATTGAAATTTAGTGTGAAAAATGCAGGAAATGAATTGGAGTCTTACATGATGCGCTGAGGATTCCATAAAATGGAGTAGGTGTGGAAGTCCGCGGTCGGGTCGAACCAGAGATAGAACTGCTGCTCTCTATTTCCCTTGCCCTGACTGAACACATTAGTGTGGAGAATGTAAGGGTCTCCACTCAAGTTGCCCAAGAACTCGAAATCGATCTCGTCGTGAGTAGCTCCTTGCGACGACAACTGCAACACAACAGCACAGATTATCAATACATCATCTTAAACAAGCCTTCACCAATACTAGAAAGTGAAACTGGGATGTTGAATTTGAAATACTTACATAGTAAGCAGTGACAGTGCCGGCAGAGTTCCCCGCGACGAGCTTGATCTGCATATCAATCTGCCCAAACAGGTACTCATTCTTAGACTGAAACCCAGAACCAGACGCCTTATCGAGCGAAAGCGTGAGAAGCCCGCCATTGTTTAGTATCTTGGCGCGGCCATCGCCCCAAGTGACATCAAAATCTCTGTTAAAGTTTCCAGCAACAGCAGCAACTAGAATGCCCAGTGAGAGAGCAGTCACAATTAGAGACACTGTAGACAAATAATGAGAACCCATGTTGATCAATTGAAGTAGCTGAGTGAGAGAAGTTTTTGCAATACTAGTTAGTACCAGCTTAGCTAGCTAGATAGTAGTAATATTGAGTGATGAAGAGGGGAGTGTGTAGTGTGGGATTTATATAGAATAGATAGTTGTGAAAGTTGTGTAGTTGGTTCAAATATTTGGTGGTGCAAGCTGGGCACAGTTGGCTTAAAAAATCGACGCGGTTGTATGAACCCACAAGGCTCCTTCGTTTATGAACAAATATGGGCCACTCACCAGTCTCATCAGTCACCGCCAACCCCAAAACCCAACTTTTCTTTTCTACTAGTACTATCTAGGGTGGGGCATTGCTAGGCGTACATCACAACGCACATCAGAACGCGATGCGTATCTTGAGGAGCATAGCATGTATACTTATGTGTGTTTGGTTATGTGCGCCTAGCATTTTCCATCTAGAGTGCCAGATATCCATGCATTAAATGTGTTCACTTTTTATTTTCAAGGACACACGGTCTTGACTCTTGTTTGGTACAGGATTTTTTTACAGCTTAGAGCTTTTAAAGAGGAGAGTGAAGATACATTGTTTAATGGAGATATTCAATGTTGTAGGAACCTTCTTGGTTCCCCCTTGATATTTTAACCATGTTTTTTTTTTTTTTTTTTTTTTATGATTATGGGTATTTGCACCCTTTGAGTATAACTAATCTTATAAGGTCAAGTCGGTTCCACCAAACCCTATTGACAGAGAGAAATTGCAAAAAAATAGTTTTATTATCGATGAAAAACTCGAACACGCGATCCCTTTCCATGTGAAGAAACTCCCATGTAGTCTTTGCGTCAATCTGTCACCCAGCTGGGTGGTGATCTTGTAACCATGTTACTTTATGTTACCATGAAACGTCTCTTGAATCAAATTTTTAAGCGGAGGCATTTGTAAGTCATATATGAATGTGTTTAACTAAACAACCACAATTGCTCGTTTTTTATTTTTGTTCGATTGATGTTATGTCTACTTGTCTTTAGAGGGTTGAACTGGCATTGTTTCTATCCTCGCTGTGGATGGCCGGCTGTTTTACTAATTCATACTTCAACTTGTTGGAGCAAACCTTCAAAACCCAATTGGGAAACTCCACGAAAACAAGAACACCAATTAATGCCGCCTTAACACAATTACTAAATCTCACAAGTTGCTCATACTAAGTAAGTACACCACTAGATCACTTTAAGATACGTGCCCCCACATCCCTATGCACTCACTCTCACAATGCTAGTGGAGCACACATGTTTCATTTTCCAACAAAGCCAGCTACACATACAGTCCTTTTTCCATTAAATAACATTGAATGAATTAAAGTGACTCGTATCATCCATCCATGCCAGCTTAAACCCTCCTCAAAAGCTACCAACACTGAAGTTTCCACTGCCCTTCACTCTCTCTCTCTCTCACACACACACACACAAAACACACCTATAAAATGCAAATTATAGAGACCCTTCACAGCATCTCAAATCATTAAATTCATTTCAAACATCTTCACTTGCACACAATTCTTTCAAAAAAAAAAAAAAAAAAAAGAAAATTTATGGGCCTCATGGCTTATTCATCTACAAGGTCTTGTTTGGTTTGTGTTATAGTTGGTGTTTTAGTGATTGTTTCCTATGCTAATAATCTATACAATGATGTGGAGATAACATGGGGTGATGGTAGAGCTAAGCTCCTTAACAATGGCGAGCTTCTCACGCTCTCACTCGATAAGGCCTCTGGCTCCGGGTTTCAGTCCAAAAACGAGTATCTCTTTGGCAAGATCGATATGCAGATCAAGCTCGTCGCGGGCAATTCTGCTGGCACTGTCACTGCTTATTATGTAAGTTTTTAGTTCATCAATTCATAATTGTTTCACTTTCTAGCATTAGTGAGGACTACTTGTTTATTAGTTAAGAACTTAAGATGATATACATGTTGATGATCATAATTAATGTGTAGTGTTGTGTTAAATGCAGTTGTCGTCGCAAGGAGCTACTCACGACGAGATCGACTTCGAGTTCTTGGGCAACTTGAGTGGAGACCCTTACATTCTCCACACCAATGTGTTCAGTCAGGGCAAAGGCAATAGAGAGCAGCAGTTCTATCTCTGGTTCGACCCGACCGCCGACTTCCACACTTACTCCATTTTATGGAATCCTCAGCGCATCATGTAAGACTTCAATTTGCAAAACCCATAATTTGGTCCTGAACTTTGTGTTTTTTATGCTTTTGGTCCCTAAACTATTATTACTACACATTTGGTCCTTGAACTTTCACAAAGATCTACATTTAGTCCTTCCACCATTTAAAGTGTTAAATTCAGGCGATGTGGGTAGTAAAAGTGAAGTGTGACTAGTCAAGAAGAGTAAAGTGGTTTATACTACTAGGCCAAACGACTCATATCAATCAAGCAAAAAAGCCGAAAAAAAATTAATTTTCCTAAAAACATAAAAAACTCAAAGTTCGAGGACCAAAAGCATAAAACACTCAAAAGTTCGGGGGACCGAATGTACAAAAATGAAAGTGCAGGGACAAAATGTACACTAATAAAAGTTCAGGGACTAAAAGCATAAAAATCTCAAAGTTCAAGGACCAAAAAATATGTTTTGCTTTTTTTTTTTATAGGAACGAGACTTTATTTTATTATAGCCGTAAATTATGTACATTTGAAAAAGTAGAAACACCAACATTTTGATGGTAAGACTCCAATTCAAATTAATGTACATTTGAAATGAGGTAGCACATGAAATTCATCACTAAAAAAACTGACCAACTTTGGCAATTTTTTTGGCAGATTCTCTGTCGATGGCACCCCTATTAGAGAGTTCAAGAACTTGGAGTCATCACTTGGCGTTGCATTCCCAAAGAACCAACCCATGAGGATCTACTCCAGTCTGTGGAACGCCGAAGACTGGGCGACGAGAGGAGGCCTTGTGAAGACCGATTGGAGCCGCGCGCCCTTCACGGCGTCTTATAGGAACTTCAATGCCAATGCTTGTGTGGTCTCTTCAGGGTCCAATTCATGCAGCACTAGCACTAGTAGTAGTAGTAGTAGTAGTAGTAGTAGTTCTCCAACATCTGCTAATAAGGCTTGGTTGTCTCAAGAATTGGACACAACAAGCATAGAGAGGATGAGATGGGTGCAGAGGAACTACATGATCTACAACTACTGCACTGATGCTAAGCGATTCCCTCAAGGCCTTCCTCCAGAGTGCACAATATGAAGTATTATTAATATTTTTGGTTTCAATGAACTTATATAATGTTTTGTGTAGATGTACTTAAAATTCTTTTATTGTAACATTCTTTTATGGATGAGGAGCGTCATTGTATTGAGAGATGGATTTAAAGATTGGTATTTTTGAAAAATAGAGCTACAAATACTCATAAGAAACCTCTTTTAAGTTTTTCAATTTTTGGCTTTGCATTGTTAGATAACTAGATAGGTGACCTACAAACAAAAATTGGTATATACACATGCTGGGATTAGAACCTCGGCTTTGCTTAAAGGGCATACGGTTACTTATTATGAAGTTTGACCACAACATAATTGCTCACTCAATTTTTCTTTGTTTACATTTCATTCATACTTAATTTTTTAAGTATTATTAATGATATTTATTTATTTCATATATTATAAAATAATATTAGTTAATAATAATTATCAAATAATATAAAATAAATAATTGAGTACTTCAATCATCTTATTGATCATTAAAGTTTTTATTGTTAAAAATAATTTAAATTTTTTTTCATTGTACTTCAAATAAGTTTTTTACAATTACCTTTTCTTTTTACTATTTTTATATATAATATATAACGAAGTTTTTTTTTGGTACATATTTATGTGAGAACTGCTAATTAATATTAGTGCTAGATAATAAATAGCGAGTAATTATTTTATGTTTTACAGATAAAGACGAAAATTAATAAGTCATTATTACTTTGATATCATGGCATTCATTTATAATATTTTTTAATTAATTATGATTAATAGATAATTAGTTAAAGCAAATGATTCTTTCAAATCAAATCGATTCTCTTATTTAATTTCTTCTGTCCCTCTAATAATTGGTGCAAGTTAATAAATGACAAATGAATAATCATGGATTTCGCTAGAATAATCCAGTCCACTATGAACTTGTTTTTATCAATTACTTTACACAAAAAAACTAATTATTTACATATATTATAGTTTTTTTTACAATTCATTAGTTACCTACATTTTTTCTTGGTAGAATTTTGATTATTATCTAGGTATCCAGAGTCATGCCCCAACTAATCTCGGAGTCAAGGAGGGAAGGACTACAAGTGTCACAACCTCTAATCGAGAGTTTTTAAAGTTTTTCCATTTCTAGAGTTTAAACTCGAGACCTCTGGTTAAAAGAAAAAAAACGCGTGCGATCCACGATCCACCACAACCCTCTCAGTTTTTGGTAGATTTAGTTATCCACATTTTAGTTTTCAAAAAAAAAAAAACCCTAAGTTTTCGAAACTAATTGATTAGGTAATTAATTTAAATATCATTTTTATCCTTTTTCACGTTTAAGTGATATAAGGAAACCGTGGGTTTAAAAAAAAAAGAGAAAAGAAAAAGAAACTGCGTAAATAGAAACTATAATGAAAAGAAGATCGTTGGAGAAGATTTGAAGCCAAGACCAAAACCATACCAAAAAAAAAAAAAATATGTTGGTGAAGGAAGATGATGAAGAGATTTGCAGGAACTTGCACGTTTTGGCCGTCGATGATGACATTGTTTGTCTCACAATGCTCAAAGCCTTTCTTGTTCAATGCGGTTATAGAGGTTTTAGTTTACTCTCTCAGATTTTGTTTCAATTCCATTTTCATTTATTTTCTACCAATTGTTGTTTTCATACTTTTTTTTTTTTTTGGGTGTTTGGGAATTGCATAAAAGTATGAACTTCCCTCCTCGAGTTTGGGATTAGTTCGGGCAATGCTCCGGATACCCCGGCAATAATAATAATAAAAAAATATGAACTTCACTTTTATGCAGTGTTGGAAATTCCGGATTTAAGTTGATAACATTTTTTTTCTTCAGTCCTAATTAGTACAGGAATGAATGTTCATTTTTTTAGTGTGTAAGTTTTTTTTTTTTTTTATTAAATTTTAGTATATAAGCACTTAATCGAGCACAATGGAAAAGTTTGATCCATGTAGCCGACCCCAATTAATTTGGGACTGAGGCGTTGTTGTTGTTGTTGTAAATTTTAGTATACAAGTTTAGAATCGAGTGGAGGGGAAGAGTTTGGACAAATTTGAGATTTATGCTGTGTTATTTTTTTTTTTTTTTTTTTTTTTTTTTTTTTTGAGGAATGTTGTTGTTATTAGTGTGCAAGACGATTGTCGACTCGAGTTCTCTAAAGGGAAAATTTTGTTTTATTTGGTTGCCATAGATTTATTTTTTGGTAGTACTGAATTGAAGGTTTGGAATATTTGATTTGGTGAATTGGTCCTGACTTTGATGTGTTTCAGTTACTGGGGCCATGGATTCACTTACTGCTATAAAGCATTTGAGGGAGAATAAGGACCATGACAAGTTTGATATAGTGATAACAAATGTTCACATGCGCAACATGGACGGGTTCGATCTCTTGAAGATTATTGGCCTTGAAATGGATCTTCCAGTAATTAGTATGCCATTTTTTTCGCTATACATGTATTGTGCTGAATCTTGATTATTCTCAAGTTTATGATTGAATTTTGTCTTTCACGGCGTGGATTGGACTGCAGTGTTGTCAGCGAACGAAGATCATCAAACAGTAATGAAGGGTATACAACATGGTGCTTGTGATTACTTGTTGAAGCCAGTTCGATTGGAAGAAATCAAGAACATATGGCAGCATGTAGTTAGGAAAAATAATAAAATTAATCCTTGTAGTCTGAATACCGAGGGAGGAATTATGAATCAAACTTCAAGGCCGCAAAAAAGGCCTATTGATGAAGATGGCTCTAGGTCTCATATGGAAGAAGAAGATCACCCAATGCAAAAGAAAACAAGAATTGTTTGGTCTAGTGAGCTTCATCATAAGTTTGTGGAGGCTTTTTATAAAATAGGAACGGAGAGTAGGTATCCGTTTCCTCTGCAACCTTTCTTGCATATCGTCTTATAGTAGCTAACTATTTGTTTCTTCATTGATTGTGTCAAACAGAAGCAGTTCCATCAAAAATACTGGAACTAATGAATGCTCCGGGACTTACTCGTGCACAAGTTGCTAGTCATCTACAAGTAAGTTCTTTTCTTCTTCAACACTCGACGCTATTCTATAAACTGTGCAATATTTTAGTGGTCGTTCGTAAATGGAACATGATCACACACTACTTTAGATTTTAGAACGCAGGACTAACTGTTCCTCAATTTGGTTATTATGGACTAAAACACATCAATAGCAATTGTAGTTGCTCAAATGTTTTATTTAGAAAAACTACGAGTAAAGACTGGTAGATTCATATACGAAACATGAATAAAGGGTAAACTGCAAACATTTCATTATACCTTTTAAGTGCAATGTCAATTTACTTGTGATTAGCACTGCTAGAGGTCACAAAAGTTTCTTCTAAGGTTCGTTAGTTATGTAGCTTATACGTACAGTTGCATTTCGATGATGGTGATGTGACTTTTGGATGATGTTAGATGAGAGCATTTGTGCTCTTAATGTTCAGAAGCCTCCATCAACTATTTCTTGATCGACTAATCCTTTATATCATTAAAGATTTTGTAATTTCATGATTTCTTTTCGATGATAGTTATGTAGTTTTTTTTTTTGTTGTTTCATCCTATACCAGAAATATAGAAAGGTTTTGGAAAAGGGCGAAAGTCAAGAAGCCAATACCATGACTGCTAATAATATAAAGGGCGAGCCATCGAATGCCAATGTCTTATCATTTAAATCCCAGCGTCCTAACGAGTTGAATAGCTGTGGTGGCATTGGAGCCAATAACTACCGTAGTTCTGCAATGGTCCGTAATGGTCATGGCATCCAAAATCCCAACACAGTTCCTAATTACCAGATGAATCCTGTACCTCCTTTGTTTCCTTTTAATCAGCTGAACGTTGCACTACAATGTCCACAAACTCTTGAAAACAGTTTTTATAACTGTGAAATGGCAAAGTTTCCTGGACTTGGAGAGTTCCCGTCAAATTCATTAAAGATGGGAAATCTATATCCGCAATCATACGGCAGCAAGCTTGGACATGAATCTATTCCTCAATTAAACAAAGATTTCAGCCGGTATACGGAGTTGACGTCGGGATTTCCTAGTTCTCATGAAAGGCATTTCTCAAATGATCTTGTACTACTTGAAGGTAAGTTGATTCTATCAAATAGAATAACAATTTGCAGTTACATTGCAATGACAGTCTCTCTGTCCATCACCTCCTCTTAACTCTTAAAATGTTGTAGACAAATGAATTTCATATTTTAGCCTCACATTGTTTCATCTCATCAGGGTTCCATGTGAAATCACCACACCAATTATTTTAAGAAGATTTTGTTCTTGTTTTCTCTTTTTTGGTCATTAAGTAGGGCATACTGTGTAAAAAGACATGCATCGGTTGCCAGACATTTGAAAAATCGCGACTATGTTCTAGCTAATTGATGATTCTGTGGAGGGATTCTTCATTTGGTTCAAGTCATTTTCATGTTATAAACAAAGCTCCAATTGTCTTTTTTTTTTTTTTTTTTGTTCGTTATACAATAAGTCTTGCGCAATTATGTGTGCCAATTTTTCAGATAAAGACAGGTTATATCTTAGGTTGATTTACATCTAGATTTTCAGGTATTCAACATTCCAATGGAGAAGGCTTTGTGCAAAGTGGACGGATAGCAGCGGCGCCTGAGGATTCTACTTCTGATCCCTTAGTAGAAGAAAACAGTTTCTACTTCAGTGGTTCTAGCATTGATGACCTTCACGAAGTAATAAATAAGGTTCGATATCTCCAATCCTTTCTGCCTCTATTCAAGCTGCCTTCTTGTGTCCTGATGTATATGCTCCATACATACTCGATCGGATCTATAATGATATTAAAGTCGAACAACAACTTCACAAGTCTAACCGTGTTTGCTCTTCTAATTAACTAATGGAAATCTTCATTCTTTCGTGGAAGTTTTGGATTGAACATTGTTCGCCGACTAACATTCTTGATCGATCTTTTAGTGTTAACTGTGGAGTTGATGTGGTTAACTGCCTAAGTTGATCATTTTTACTTCTAAGAGTTTTCGAATTTAAGCACAGCCTTGCCTTTGTAATTTTGTAATAGACTTGTATAGCTTCTGGAATTGGATAAAGGGGGGTGTTATGACTTATTCAATATGGTTCCCTTGTATTCTTGGGGACCTGCGAAAAAGGTTGTCATCTATATTTCTGGTATCGACAATTATAAAAACATGGTAATGGCCGCTTAATATTTCTATAAAATAAATGTAGTGTTTTTTTTTTTGTTATTTATACTTTTATTTTCTTCTTATACAGTCCGAAAAAAATAGTACACTGGAAAGCTTTGAGTATTAGATGAGAAGCCATTAATACAATGAAATTCCCTCACCATATTTTGAAGTAACTTGATTGCAAGCTTTCTTAGTTTAGTCCATATTAGTTCTGCTGGTTGCTTTTCTTTGAACTAGTAGTTCTACATGTGGCAGTTTCAACGACAATGAATTTTGAAAACTACTTTAACATGGATGTCAACCACGGTGCAGGGCTTAAATGCAGTACATGCTCCCTTTAGTACCTTAGATTCTATCAGCGCCAAATTTGCATTCAGCATCATGTATCTTTACTTGGATGAAATTTTGCCTTGTATGTCGTTGCTTGTGCTATATCACTCACTACAGTTTCATTTTGGCATTCCCAGGTGATCCAATAAATTGTGTATGGATCTGGTTGAGCAAATCTTTTTCTTATGGGAGGTATTGACGCCGATGGATTTGGTGAACAGTTGAATCTCGAAAAATAAGTCACTTATTCATGCTCGCCATAATAAGGTTTAAATGCTACAATGAGTCCAATTCATCTCAATGTGATTGAGGTTAAGTGGTTGAATACTTTTTCTTTTTTCTTAAGTTTCTCAGTTGATTCAAAATTCCGTCGACTTTGATACTGTAAATATATATAGAAGTTGGATCTTGCCCTTGGCAGTCTTTATTTTCTTTTTCATATTCACTTTTCGATTTTAAAGTAAATTTTTTTTACTTCATTGTTTTTGATATATCAAGAACTTTGTTGAAATCTGTTTCTTTATGTTCTGTTGATGCTAAAAAGTTCCCTTTATTTACTTGAAATACAAGCAAAATATGATAATTAATCAACAAAACATGCTTAACTAAAACACTTAATAAACTTGAAAACATAATGTAGTTGACAAACCCAGAAAAAAAAATTCCAAGATAGTTGAGCTCTGTGTGTTAGAACTCTCAAATGGTGCAAATCAAGCATAAAGACTTAATAGCAATAACTTGGCCTTCTCTTCATCTAATTATAGTAGTTTCATTTAGTGATAGAACTACTACACATTTGCTTCTCATTACCTTATTCATCCGAATATCGGCTTGCGCGCAAGCACGATGGAATTGATCACTTCATTTGTTGGGTGAAAAACTGAGAGCACCTCAAATCCTTCCAAGTCCTCCTCCTCAACAACAGGGTACAAGAATGCCCTGGCTCCATTTGCACTCCTAACTAGCAAAGCCCCACCTGCTTTCATGTACTTCCTTAAATGGCCAATGATTTTCGCCTTCTCTTCCTTAGTCATTCCAACAAGGGCAGCAAGAAAAATTATGTCAAACTCCCCAGCATCTCCTTAACATCCATCACGTCGCAAGTTTCAAACTTCATCCTTCTCTCGAGCTCCAAATCAGTCGCGACAATTTGACTTGCGACATGGTTTGCAGACTCGTCGATGTCAATGTTAACAAAATATGTAGCTTGCATGTGGTGAGTTGCCATTATAATGGCTGTGAGAGGCAATGGACCAGAGCCTATGAAGGCCACTTTTTTCGGTTGCTCCACACCATTCTCGACGAGAATGCTGTGTTCCAGACCGGCTAGTAGAACATAGTTGTTGTAGTAAGGGAAGAGATCGAGATGGTCTAGAGGGCGCGGAACATTGGTTAGGAAAGTTGAGAATTCAAGCTCTAGAAAGCCTTCTGCAATGCCACACAACTTTATTAAACTTTGTCTCATGAGTTGCACTTCATTTGGTAAGGTTGAGATTTCTATTGAAGATGGCAGACTACACAGCTTAACAAGCTGAGTTAAGAGAGTGTTTATTGGCTTCGACGGCATAAGCGATTCGAGCTTTGAAACGCTAGCATGTATTTGCATTACTCGAGCAATCAAAAGCTCGGTCGGGACTACTTGGGTTTCTTCATAGGAGGCCATGAAATGAAGAACCTCTAGTGAACACTAAGGAAAATAAATAGCAAATTGTATGTATAAGATACTATGTTGTGTATATAAGTGTGTGAGGGATGAACAATAGAGATGTGGTTGGTATTTATAACCAAATTTTATTCTAATTAATGCAATAGTGCGTGCGTGTGGTTTCCATTACAAATCTAATTTTTTTTAGTGAAGAGTTTCTTAATGAGCATTGGATTTAGTGTTTTTTAATTAATTAGAGATTAGATGGTTAAGTAATGTACATGGTCAGATCCTTGTCATACAGTGATATTCTTCATTTCTTTTTGTGTTCACATTGGGATGAAGCTATGTTATGGGAATTGAAAAGGTCTTTGTGGCATGGACAATGCCTTTTGGGTTTCTTCTTCATATTCAACACTTTTAGGTTAGAGAAATAAATAATGTAATCTTTCTTGTCATGGCCTTCTTAGTTAGTACTATATACTATATACTTACATGCATGTATGTCAGTCGTATATGAACTCTTTATTCTTAAATTTTGTTGTCCACGACGTGTGGCGTATTTTGACTTGAGTCATGCTACAACGACTCAAAAAGGGGTGCTGCAATTACGCAATACTTGATGCAAACATAAAGGCAAAACATATTTTTTTAGTCATTGAACTTTAAGTCTTTTATGCTTTTGGTCCTTAAATTTTCATTAGTGTACGTTTGGTCCATAAACTTTTAAGTTTTTTATGCTTCTAATCTCTAAACTTTGAGTTTTTTATGTTTTTAGAGGAAATTAATTTTTTTTCAGCTTTTGTTGATCGATGTGAGTCGTTCGGTTCAATAATATATACCACTTTACTCTTCTTAACTAGTCACGCGACACTCTTGTTACTCACATCGCCAGAATTTAACACTCTAAATGGTGAAAAAGACTAAGGGTGTGTTTGATAGCAAAGAAAATGAAAAAAATCATAGAAAATTGTCTACTTTTTTCATGTAACCGTTTTTTCCACTGTTTGATAACTTTGTTATTGCACTGAGAAAAAAAATCACGTCCCCCTATTTTCCTCATTTATTTTCTCATCTTTTAGCGTGGAAAATTGAAAATCTCTCAATCTCTCTCACGAACTGATCATTTCTTCCACCCAAACAAACTTGGCATCTGCTACTCTTTCACGGATACGCACTCTTTCTTTCTCTCTTCGTCACCAGCTTCGTCACCAAAACATAAAAAACACAAATTTCAGGGACCGAATGCAATTCATGGTGGATGTTTTGATACTGGTTAATGTTCATGTAGCACCTTCATCAAGGAAACTAGTTTATTTGTCCCCTCAACATATAATATAGCTGGAAGATCTATTAATTTCCAACATAATGGAAAAGTTAAATGAGTTAGTATTTCATTATAATTTAGCTAGAGTAAGTAAAGACAAGATATTGCATTTAAAGGGTTTCAAAAAAAGAAAGATATGACATTTAAGGAGTATTTTTAGGTATCATAGTCACTCTTTCAATTTTTAGATGAAAGATTATGACAATGTGCATAAAATTAATGGAAATTGTCAAATTATCTCCGATGAGACGGATGAGACATCACTTGCTTAAAGACAAGATTGTGAGTTCGACTCCTACTGAAGTAAAGAAAAAAAAAAGTCAAATTACAACTCTCTTTTGTTTGTCATATACTATGCCACTATATTTACTTTATTTTTAAAAATATGTGTTTTAATCCCTCTAATACCTCTTCGCCAATTACATGGAACATAATCGACATAACTATTAGAAAACCTATTTTTATTAGAGGCCCGCTATGGGCACCCCACCAATTCATGATGGCACCCATATTTTTTCTCATTTTTCCATCTAAAATGTAAATGTCTATTTTGCCCCTTCATATATACTCACTCAAACCCAACAAATCATTTCAATGCAAAACTGGGGCACCCCACCACCTTGGATCACAAGTGAAACCTAAAGCCACAATTGTGTTTGCCGAGCGTGTATCGATTCTTACGTCTTGACATCATCCGACAACGAAGTAACAATGTTTGACAACCATATGAAGCTTTGAAGGAACTGTTTTTGGATCAAAAGCGTGAAATTGATGATTTTGTTTGTCAACATAGGGTTTCTCACGGACGCGATTGATTCGGCCTCGCAGGACCGAGAGTTATGCAAACGTCTCGGTCAACATCCACCGAGAAAGGAATAAAAGTCTCGGTAATGAACAACCGAGAGAAATGCTACGTTCTCGGTTGTACATCACCGACATGACATAAACTATACGCTTCGACTTACTCTCGTGATGTGGTGACCGAGACGACAATAAAAGTCTCGGTCATGGACAACCGAGATTTATCTTACACTCTCGGTTGTACAATACCGACAAAACATAAACTATACACTAATGGTTGCTCTCGTGAAGTGGTGAGTCGAGATAACAATATAACTCTCGGCCATTCGTTGCGAGGCGTGTAAATGATCATAGCACTGTCCGCCGAGAACCACGAGTTCCCAAAAGTTTCCCTAAGTCTCGGCCATGCTTGGCGAGATCGTAAACAAAATCTCGGCTGTGTGGCGAGAACCACGACTTTCCAATAAATGCACCATTGAATGCACCGTCACACAAACATAACAACTACTCTACCAAATACAACTTAATTAGACTATCAACGTACCTTCAAACGATCGATTTCACGACTTGAGTGTGTGAACGAAAAACTTGAACCGAACCCTAATGTGGAGACGAAATCGACCAAAACTCGGAGCATTCAAACTCGAAAAATGTCCTACAACAGAGGAGAGAGACAGAGAAGAACAAAGACAACTGAGATTCGAGATTGCTAGCTGGTTCGTTGACGAGAAGTAGGGCAAGTCAAGCAAGAGGACGGTGGTGGGGTGCCTCAAGAGGACGGTGGTGGGGTGCCTCTGTTTTGCACGAGGGTATTTTCGGGATTTTTGGCATAATTTTTGGGTGCCCTTGGTAATTTGATTTATGCCCTCAATAAGAGGGCGCCTTCATGAATTGGTGGGGTGCCCTTAGCGGCCCTCTTTTATTATTGTACGAATTGAAACCTTCAAAAACTATCTATTTTTCAAAAAAAAATAATTTAAAGATTATTTTTAATATAAAATCAATTTGAGTAATTAAATTAAACATTTTTTTAGTTTTTAATTCAAAAAATCTATTTGGCCTCAAAGAGTCCGGACTCAAAATATTTTTTACTAAGAGTTTAAATACACTACTAAATTAAAAGACACAATTACCCTCATCTTCAACCTCAACACATATTAATATATTGACCCACTTCCACCACCACAATCGCACATCGCCGACCGCCACCAACGTCACATTTCACCAAACACCTAGGTGACCTCTCTCTCTCTTGTTTCGCTCTCTTCTCTTTCTTTATCGCCCCCTCTCTGCTTTTTTTTGTTCTCTCTCGCCCTCTCTCTATAATATACATCTCTCTCTCGTTTCTCTCGTTTCTCTCTCTTTCTCTCGCCCCTCTTCTCTCCCCTCTTCTCTCTCCTTCTCTCGCCTCATCTTCTCTCTACAATATACATCTTTATATTCTCTCTCGCTTATCTCTTTTCTCTCTCTCTCTCTCTCTTTCTCTCTCCCTCTCTGGTTTCTTCTTTCTCTCTCCCCGCCCCTCTCTCTCTACAACATACATCTCTCTCTCTCTCCTCCCTTTCGTTTTTTTCTCTCACGTTTCTCTACCTAGTCGCCGGCGGTGGTGAATGGTGAAGACGACTCTATGATGGCCGGTGATTTATAGCGGCGACGGCGGAGGCGGATTTAAGCAATGATGGCGGTCATCATGGGCTATGGCTACGGTGGCGGCAACAACAGTGGAGGTGGATTAAAGAAGATGTTACAAATTTGAAGTAAGGGTATTAAAGTCTTTTTAGAGGTTTGAGTCCGGACTCAAATTTGAAGTAAGGGCGCCTTCATGAATTGGTGGGGTGCCCTTAGCGGCCCTCTTTTATTATTGTACGAATTGAAACCTTCAAAAACTATCTATTTTTCAAAAAAAAATAATTTAAAGATTATTTTTAATATAAAATCAATTTGAGTAATTAAATTAAACATTTTTTTAGTTTTTAATTAAAGGCCTTGAAACATCTATTATGAATCTATGATGCATTAATGAGGGAAAACTTGGACAGATGTCGCAGATCCTTGAAAAATGCAACTACACCGTTTCCCTTAATTCACAATGGTTTGCTCATCATGTTCGACAATAATAAAAGCCAATTTCAGAAGATTTGGAATGTAGCATAATTCGAACATTTTTGTAATAGATGTACTAACGGCCTATTCGATGAATGAAATTTATCCTTGTGGTCGAAAAATAAATAAATAAATAATAAAATAGAAAGAGTAAAGTACACCATAAGTGAGTTTTTTTTTTTTGCACATTTATCTTTTGGTGATAAAAGATCTACATTTTTGACACCGAATTCAAAGAATTGCACTTTGATTGGTCAACTAACATTTTTTTAACCAAATAAGCAAATCAGGATATGCATAATAACTGAAGGCACGTTTTGAAAACGTGTTTTTAAAAGGAACTTCTTGCCTCTATACAATGACTTGCTTCAAAAATTGAAGGCACAATGTGCCATCAATTCATCCACATGATGTTGACCAGTTAAAGAGGTTATAACTGCAAATCTTTTGAGATAGGTGTCAAAAGTGTAAATCTTTTGCTACAACGGTCTAGATGTGCAAAAAACCGCACCATCGGTCGGGTCTACTTAACACGTTGACTAAGACAAATGTATTGAGTTCGAACTAACCTACTTTTTTCTCCCTTTTATCTCTTCTTTGGGTTCTTTGATAGGGGCAACTACGGATCCTAAAAGTAAAGAACAAATGGACTTGTTTTAGAAAACGTATTTCGAGGCGCATCGGACTCAATCCAACGGACCCCAACAAGCGCGCCCAATCTTGTGCCCAGCAGCTCCAGAGCTTTCCCGCACAAAATTCCACTTTTTATACACCGTCACGGCATTCATTCATTCATTCACTCATTCACAAACATTATCTTATCGAGTGTATGGGAGAGTGTCGTCGTCGACTTGAGACACAATGCCTCAAATCCATCGCTTCTCCTTCACTTCCTCTCCCGAAACCCTAACCGCGGTCTTCAGATTCTGCTCTGCAACGCCACTCATCACTCCTCACAATCTCCACATCTCTTCATCATCGTCGTCGTCGTCGTCGTCGTCATCTCATCCGTTCTCTCATCGATCGCTCAAGCGCAGCACCGATTCGAGCAAACGAAGCGGCGATCTCTCTACCAAACCTAATTTGAAGAGGCTCACGTCGCGGATTGTGGAGCTCACGCGGAGGAAGCAATTGCGGCAGGTATGTGAGGCTGATTGTGTTGAATCGATGAATCGTGATCTGTTGGAGTGTTTTTTGAGGATTTATTGGTTGAATTGTTGGGTCTGGTGATTTTGATGGTTGTTATGGTGTTTAGGTTTTGGAGGAAGTGGTGATCGCGAAGGAGAGGTATGGAGAGTTGAACACGATTGTGATGAATGCGGTTATGGAGGCGTGTGTTCGTTGCGGTGATGTTGATTCGGCGGTTCGTGTTTTTCGAGAGATGTCGCAGAGTTGCGGAGTTGATGATGTTACGTTTGGGACTCTGTTGAAGGTAACTGGACTGATATTGCTTGGTAATTGTGGTTTTCCATGCATTTTGTTGTCTACATTGTTATGATTTTATCAATGTAGGTGTGTGAGGACATTGTTTAGGTAGAAGATTAGAAGTCGAAAACTGTATGTATCACTTTCATCAGCCTCATCTATTCAATATGCAATTTATCATTACATTCGAAGAAATGATTCTGACATAGTGAGTGAGAGCCAACCTTCTAGTAGAAATCTTTGAATCCATCTTCCTGATATATATTTGATGGTTTGAATGTATCGTTCATCTTTCACGTTTTTCTTGAGAAGGAAATGGTGTTCATAATAGTCCACGGAAACATTTTTTTTTTTTGCTCTAGCTCCTGTGTCTTGGTTTTAGATTTTGAAACTAACCACTGCTTGTCTGGAGGGGCCATCTTGTGATTAGCTCATCCTTTTAAGTGACCTAAGTTTTTCCTCACTATTTTTGAATGAAATGGTTGGTTCAACTTCATTTATGTGAGAGTTACTTGGCCTATTTATGTGATAGAATTTTCATTTATAATGTGTAAAGGGTTTGGGACAGACTCGAAGAATTGATGAAGCATTTGAAATGCTTGAATTTGTTGAGCAAGGTCTTGCCCATGGAAGTTCAAATTTGCTGCGGTCACTCATCTGTTGCTTGCTGAATTCTTTGATTGAAGCAGGTTAGTATGAGTAGAAAAATAGAAAAATAGCTATAAAATCATCTAGGATCAGTCATCCATTCGTAACTTTGTTGCAGTCTAGAAATTGAAGTTTATGAAACATCCTAATTCTTTAGATTGTATAAATCCGGATCATATAAAATAGATACTACTAAGCCCTTCTTTTGTAAGTTGTAGTATGGTTATCGAATAAATCTATTTGGGACTGAGGCTATGTTGATGTTTTTGTTATTGAATAAATCTATACTGCCTTGTAATGGAATGAAGGTTCTTTTTTTTGGCAACATTGAGAAATACTACCTATAAAGCACTAAAAGTCTAAAATGCTTTGAAAATTAAGGATCATTGTTTTCTGAAATTCCTCGTGGGCAATGCAGTAAATTTTTTGATCTAAATTGGGTTCATAATTTTTTACCTTCAATCTTCTTGGAAATAGTAAGGGGGTTGTATTCAATCAAGGATTTTCATGGATTATAAAAGACTTCGAAGGATTTAGAAATCCATGGGTATTTAATTTGGATTTAGAATGATTTCGATGGAGTTTTAAAAAATCTATGGGCATTTAATTTGGATTTGGATGGATTTGTTAGGAGTTTTAAACAATCCATGGATATTTACTTTTTTTGATGAGTTGTGTGGATTTGTGGCATATGGTGGATTTCGATGGACTTTCTTCAAAAACCATACATGATTTGTATCCAAAATTCTCTTGTGGGTAGAGGTGAGATTTGGAAGGATTTGTGAACGGTCTCCAATACAGTCGAGTTCTTCATTCGATTATTCTCTCCTGAGTCTCTCAAACCCTAGTGTCGAATCTCCTCTCTTTGCTCACAGTTAACTCTCTTTTCTCTCTTCGCGTCGTCCACCTCTTCACCTCGGTAATCTCCTGCCCTTCTCGCTATTCATGAACATTGTAGTGTGTGTGGTTGTTGTGTGTGTTTTTGGGGATTCTTCAGTGTCTTCAGATTCACTTGTTCAACCTTCCTCACTTGTTCAAGCTTCCCTACAACAATCTGATCCATTTTTGCTTTGGGATCTAGGTATTAGCATCTGAAACTAGTTGATGGGTTTTTCTTGTTCTTGAACTCAAAGACCCTTATCTGTTCGATCCATCGAAGAAGAAGATAAACAGTGAACTGGGTACTATTAAGTTGTGACCACTAGATTTTTATCGAGTCACGCACCTCTTATGATTTGTTTGTTACAAAAGTCCATCAAACTCCATCCAAATCCACTCAAGTCATTCTTCAAATCCACATAAGCCCATGAAAATCATTGAATAAGTCTATAAAAATCTACACAAATCCTAAAATCCATGAAAATCAATCACCAAAAAAAGTCCTTTAAAATCCTTCCAAATCCTCAATCGAATACACCCCCCTAAGTGTCATTCTTATTGGAACTTTTATAAATACTTGTCAAGCCAAATATAGAATGACATTTACATTTTATTTTTCATATGTAGAAAGATTTGAGGCATTATATCATTTTTTTTTCTTTGTTGTGAAAATTATTTTTTTTCTTTTGCATCTTTTTCTTATCTTCTTTCCTTGATTGATTTGTCCATAGTGTCACAGAAGATATTTGTGCTAGGTGGATATGATTGTGGTTCATTTTAGTGGAACTTTTGTAGTTTGAATTGAACGCCGTACAGGTTTCATACATTTTTCAGATCCATAATCCATTAGTCTATTTGAGGGTTCAACTTTATTAATGAAATTTGTCAATTTACTGTGTGTTACTGATACATTTTTCCTTAACGTGTCTTTGGTATAGTGCAGGGGATTTACGCCGTGCTAATGGTCTCCTTGCACGTTACAGTTTTGTGCTTCATGAAGGAGGTTCTTTGATAATAGTGTACAACTTGTTAATGAAGGTTTGCATTGACCTGTTCTTAAAAACTTTAGCTGTTGAAGTTCTTGTCTTAGTTAGCAAGTAACTGTCATGCTATTGAGGTCCCTTGGGGACTCCATCTATTGTGTCCCTTACTGGTATTTATATTCATCATAAAAGATAATTGGTCTTTGCCAAACAGTGCTCTTTAATTCGAAGAGCTTTGCTATATTTGTACTTGTAGAGATGTGGATTAGAGTTTATCACTTATTGTTTGCAGATGATATATAATGTTCGTTGCTAATTTGATGATAAGTGGCAGAACTAGAAACTATTGACCAACGTAACTGATTCTGTGGTTGCTGCCCTTGAATTCAAAATATGGATAAAATTCAGTTGATTGGGATTGACACATGGGAAGAAGTCTTCACAAAATTCACAAAATATTAGAAGGGTGGAAAAGCGGTTTCTTGTCTTCTCGAGGAAAATTAGCTTTGACAAGATATTCTTTAATGTGATGCCTGCATTATGATCAGATTCCTTGAGAGATGGTAAAGTGGCCTATTAACAAAAGAGGGTTAGCTATTGGAAACATTCAAGTGAAATATGATCTTGGTAACAAGAGGGTGTGGAGGCGTCCAAAGGATAGACGCATGTTATGTGGAAGAGTGCTAAAAAGCATCTATGGTCCTGCTGAAATGATGTAGTAGCCATATAAGACTAAGTAGAAGAGTTATATTTTGTTACATATATAGGACATAACACGACGAGGCAGGAGTAGACCGAAGTCACCGAAGTTTACTCGGGATGCATTAATTGGGAGGGATTTGAATGGTTTGGAATGCTCACCATCAATTGCACTAAATCGAGCACAATGGAAGAGTTTGATCCATGTAGCCAACTCCAATTAATTTGGGACTGAGGCTATATTGTCGTCGTTGTTGTTGTTGTATATAGGACATAATTTTTTGATGTATTAGGGTTTTAGCATAAATAGATGTAAACACACTAGAATAGCTAGTTTTTTTTTTTAAAGAAAATAGACTTGAGAACCTTGGATTGAGTGTTTATGGCTTCTTCTTCCTTGTTGAGTTGTTCCTCCTTTGATCCTCTCTGCACCATGAAAATTGTTGGAATGCTTGTTCGGCCAATTAATCATCCCACAAAAGTCCATTGAACTTTGTTTTGTCTATTCACGGTGTGATGCATAATTGGTGATATCCTTCAAAAATTGGGATTGGAACTTATTTAGATTTTGGGAGGATAATAAATAGTGTGGAGATGAGGAGGATGCGACTTTCCTAGCTATCATCTTGCCAGCCATAATCACTAATGCGGTAATGCCTATTCAATTTTATTCCATGGTTCAATAGATTGTGCACCAGCAGCAGCCAGACTCTGTATCATGTTCTTGCTTTTTCTTGGGTGATATTACATGCAGGTCTTTCTTTGAAAGATTGATTCATAACCCCTTATTTTCTTTGAGAAAGCATTTGTCCCTCTTAGTGGCAGTTTCTGCATGGGTCTTGGTTCATGACAAATGGAACACTGAAGCTTCCTCCCCATGGGGAGTTAGCCCGCTCATAGTTTAGCTGCTCGTTAGTTCCTCCTCTCATCTAGTGCTGATCCCCCCTTGCTCCATAGGGCTGTTGTCTGCCCGAGCGTTTTTCCAGTGCATCTTGCCTCGCGAGTTCCATCTTTTCTTATGAGAAGGAGATTTCTTTATTTCCTATTTGAAGGAACTTTAGTCAAAAGACTTGGGAGAAAACGAGACAGATTTTGCATTGTGAAGCTAGTAAACCATCCTATCAGGATGTTTTAGGAGAGTTTGTATGTGGGAAACTACACTCCTAGTAACTTTTATAGTGGTCTGGGTGATAGCTAGGAAAAATTCAAGCATCATCAAGGATAAAGAGAACAGGTGGGAGTTTGTGGCTGAATGTTTTCAAATAATGACTGGTGAATAAAATGGGTTGCTGTACGTATGGGTAATGGGGACTAGCGTTAGTATGTAATTTGTTCAAGTTTCTTGTTAGTTTAAGCGTAACTGTATTGTTTTGGCTTCTTTTGCTTGCATGCCTTTAAGCTGTAAGCACCATATAAATGGACACATCTTGTTTTCTCCTTGTCCAATGTCCGTATAGATGCTTCTTCATAGTAATATATTGTTCATGTTTTTACCTATCAAAGCAAGAAAAGATACTTTGCTTAAAGATTTTATCTTTTGCCAGGGCTATATAAATGTTGGATCTCCTAATGGTGCATTTGATGTGCATGAAGAAATACGGCGCCAAGGATTGAAACCTGATCGCCTCACCTATAATACATTACTGTCAGCATGTGTAAAGTCTGGAAAAATGGATGCTGCGATGCAATTTCTTGCTGAAATGAAGGTCTCAAGCATGTCCGGAAGGCCAGTTTATAGCCATAAAAATCACTTTAATTGGTGAATTCGACCCTCACACTTGAATAATTATTCCTGCTTTCTGCAGGATGAAGCACAGAAGGCTAATGCTCATGATCTTTTTCCAGATGCCATCACATACACGACCTTACTGAAGGTAAACATCCATTATGCATGTTCCTGTTTTTTTTTTTTTTTTTTTATCATATATAAGCATCAATAAATGAATGCAAGCATTCGAAATCAGTGGTGATTTTTTTTTTCTTATTTTGATACTCGATACAAATTTTACATTATCAAGACTGATGTAATATTGTTTTTTAAACCGAGTTGCACTTCTCTGTTTTACTGATAATTTATTTATTTCATAGGGTTTTGGTCATGCTAAGGATCTGCCTTCAGTTGAGAAAATTGTGATGGAGATGAAATCATCTCATGACCTTTTGATTGATCGAATTGCATACACTTCAATGATTGATGCATTACTGAATTGTGGTTCAGTAAAAGGTAAATGGGTGTTATCCTGTCTTTATTTAATACTTATTAAGTATATGATACCCAAGAGGCACTCCCTCCGCTTATTTAACCTACTTTAAATTTACCATTGAAATAGGCTGTTAGCCATTGTCTCTATGTTCTGTACATAATTTGTAACTTCTGCATTATTGCCCTGTTTGATTACAAATAACATGTTCTATAGGAAAAGAACATTTTCTTAAGAAAGTTTTCCCCAGTAAATGTTCAAAGGAAAATTTTCCTCTGTGCTTGATTGCACATATAAGAATTTTTTTCCCCTCAAAACTCACCAACAAGTTTTGAAATAAATAAGAAAACTTACCATATATATTAAATCTATTAATTTTCATATTTTAAATATAAATTTAATGTGTCTTAATATGGAAACTCACATTTTCTCAATGGAAAACTCAATTTGCCCCTCATAATAGGTACGAAAATATATGGGTCTTAATATGAGAAATTGACAATTGTAAGAAAATGTACCGCGAGAAAATTTTGGCTAACAAACGCATGAAACTGTCATTTTCCCATGGAATTTGTCATTATCCTTGGAATATTTTCCTTTTCCGTCCAATCAAACATGACCTAACTTATTATTTGGTGCCTATTTTACCTTTTTTCTTCTATTATTGGACATTCATTTATCTTTCATTTATACAAATAGAATATCTTTATTAGGTTCGTCTTTTTTTGCCATTTATTCTAATAAAAGAAAAGGTTTTTACATTTTTATTTGACTGTGAATGAAATTTGAGATTGAGGCTTTGTGGTTGTTGTTGTTGTCTAGAACTGTTGTGAAGTACTTTCCCTCAGTCTGATGTTGCACTTTTGGCCATAAATCTAGTGTTCATTGTTTGTCTTACTTCTAAAATAACTTTCTTCAACCCTCTTTTGGATTATGAGTAGAGACTTTTTGAATTTGAAGGTGCTCTCTGCATATTTGGGGAGATATTGAAGAAGTCTGGTTCAAATCCAGACTTGCGGCCAAAGCCTTATCTTTATTTGTCAATGATGCGAGCTTTTGCTTCTAAAGGAGACTACAATATAGTAAAAAAACTTCATTCCCGCATGTGGCTTGATACTGCCGGAGTCATCAAAATGTCAGCTCAGGCGGAAGCTGATGAGCTCCTCATGGAGGCAGCAACGAATTGTAGCCAGGTAGTATTTTGTATCTTTAAAGTATAAATTTTGTTTTGGATATCAGTATTTTGAATGCTGATGGACATGTCTAAGAAATGTCGTTCCTAATTGGTGGATTGATGATCACGATTAGGTGCTAGACAACTCATGTCGACGAGATCGTTTGAGTTTGTACAATCATCCGGTGCTTGTTATTACATACTATGAAACAAAAATATGGAAGTTTGGACTTGCACTTGTGTTGGATGTAAATGAAATATATGCAGACTTCGCTTTCTAGCACGTAAGGTGGTACAACCATTCTTTTGATGTCCTTGAATTTTAAAAATGAAATGAAAGGGAAGAAAGAATGAGGGAAGGGAAAACAAGGCCCTTTATGTGGTCCCTTAATCCTATTGTGTAATTTAATCTACTTAGTTCGCCGGATTGGCTTGACATTAGAGGTCTTTTCTATATTATATTATATTATATTATAACTTACTAGTGCATTATATTTTGCATTGGCAGTTTACTTGTTTTTGCGTGGATAAAAGCATTCTAGTGAATTATATGAGCATAATTGCTTTTATGTCTTCAAGTTTTGTTGTTTAAACAGCTGTTTGTGTCAGGAGAGCACTAAATTGAAACTCTGGTTGAATGTGGCTTTCCAATCCTGCCACTGTGATATCATATTCCTATGATGATGTTAATACTTGAGTCTTGAGTATCTCTATCACGGGCTTCTGATTATTTTGTTTATTCACAATTAATTTGTAAATCTTTGTTTTGCAGTAGTACGACATGTAACATCTAACACATAATATAAATATTGAACTTTGGTGGTCCAAGACTCCAAGGATTAATCATTCCATTATTCCAGTTCTTACTTTGTAGGCTACTTTACATTTATTTTTCTAATTAATGAGATTCCTTCTTGTCTCGTTGAATGCTTTCTCAGGTTGAGGTGGCTCTCCAGATTCTTTCACTTGTTGTCTCAAAATGGGAACGTATACCTTGCACAACTAGAGGAAGCATGGTGTGTTTGGAAGCTTTTTTCTTAGCTCTCAATTTCATACAAGCACGTAATCTTGTTTTAGTTTAATTGGTTTCTCCATGTTGCTGTGCTTTTTGCGAAAGGCCGCTGATATAATCGTTTAGCATGCTGGTTTCATGTGTTAGATACTTGATAATCATACTTTCTCATTTCATCTAGGTTTTGCTAATTAAATCCTGGAAATCGGATGTTTGCTTTCTCATTCTGCCTCCTATCTCCTGGCCTAAATGATGTTGAGGTTGTAGTTGTACTCAGTTGGTATCTAGGTATTTAGTCTTCATGGAGCTTAAGTATAAATATTCCAAAAACTATACAAGTATAAAATGAGCGTCATTTAGTTAATATAATTATAAAACGACTTTTAGTTTTAAACCTCAAGAGCTGTGTACGATGTTTCACCAGTATACTTAGTACTGAGTAATGCTCGATCACTTATTTCTCCCCACTGTTAGAAGAATGTCTGGAGCTATTTTGTCTTCGCTGCACTTGAATTCCTGCTACTGTATCTCTGAGTCATTCCTTTAAGGTCCAAGGTAGTCTCAGGTGGCTGCTAGCAATATTGGCAATGAGTTTTACTTGGCAGGGGGAAGTTAAACCATTGCATGACTTTTGTTATGGATGTGATGGTGATTCCTGATCCTCATGTTTTTTAACTCCTACACTGCCTTTCTTTTCATTAATATATTATGCATGTAGTTTGTTCCATTAAAATGAAGTTATGATATCTACTCCGCTGCAGGCTGCTGTACGCCTGGAGGTTTTATCTGGATGCACCAATTCAATGCTTAGTCCTTACCTCCTTCCTCAGGTACAATATATAATATTCTAGTTAAATATGATTTTGATCTAGGCCAAAGAAAATTGTAGGAGGTAACCTAGAGTTGAACCATCAAGTAGCAATGGAAAAGTTTGATCAATTGACCCCATTAATTTTGAGGCTATGTTGTTGTTGTTGTTGTTGTGTAACCTAGAGCTGAAGCTTAAGTTGCAAAAATAAATCACTGGCACTAGTTACTAGTTACGGGACCCTGAAACTCTTACCTGCCATGCCATGAGTTTATGCTTATCCTTATACGCTAAAATAAAATAATTTGGAGTTGAAGAGAGCCAAAAAAAAAAAAAAAAAAAGGAAATAACTTTGTAATTTGAAGAGATGATGAATGTATCAAATAACGATGGCAATTAAATTTATTTGATGAAGTATTTGTTCACCCAACTGCATTTGGGACAGATTGGATTTCAGTGCTGTTAGAATATGATTTATATATGCATTTTATATTTATATAATTTATTTGTTGTGCTTATGTATTGGACCCCAACTAATTTGGGATTGAGGCTTTGTTGTTGTTGTTGTGCGTTTTGTGTGAAGTAAAGTCCATTGGGCTACACTACCAGTTGGACAGGGAAAGTGTTGGATATAAGTTGAGATGAAAAACAAAGGCTTATAAGTTTAGAGTGAGATGTCAAACTTGCCTTGGCATTTTGGAGAACTTGCCCACTCTCAAGCTAAAGCCTACACATATACAAGTATACAACTAGTTACTCCACACTCTCTCAAGACCTGAACCGGGCCTTACACACGCAAAACTTAACAGTTCCAACTCCTGCCCAGTTAGATTTCACCACAGCACACTCTTTGGTTACATCTCATTCTCATAGGTGGCAGGGCTGCAATATCAGATTAGTTTTGTTTTGGTCGCATGTTTTTGAGGACCGTTGCATATCAACTTGGATTTCATCTTTCCTCGCTTTCTTAAGGATTGTTCTGTTACCTCTGTTGTAGGTGTCACTTGGTAATTCAATTGAGGATATCATGCTACCAATTGAAGAAGCCCGGCCACTGCAATCCAAACTTAAATTGGAGAAAGTAGTGATGCGCTTCTATTGGGATGATGTTGTGCCTGTCATTGATGATTGGGGCAATTGTGTTGGAGTGGCGCATCGTGAAGATTGTAGAGAGGTAAATCGCAATTATTTCTTCTTTCGCAATTGTTATATGGCGATGCTAAAATACGATACTCTTCTATGCCTTTGCTAACCAGTGTCTAATCTCAGTCATATTTGTCGCCGTTATTGCAAATTGTGCTCAAACATTGCTAATTTTCTTTTATCAGTTGAATGCAACGATTTCATCAATTATGCGGTCTCCATTTCCTTGTGTGACACCATCGGCAACAATCGGTCAAGTCATTGATCTGCTTCTGGAGAAGAGGTATAAAATAATTATTGTTGTCAAACCTAGGAACTTATTTGAAACCGGTTTCACCTCATGTTCAAGAGCCGTAGGAATTTTCTCGTCTAAACAACTAAATAATCTAACTTCTTTTCCATCAAGTAGTCAAAAACCTTTTGCATGCAGAATGTTAACATGATTGTCAAAGCAGATACTGCTCTTATTCTCTCTGTGAGTGTAAAAAAAAATATTGCATAACTGTGCTTTCTGTGAATAGTTTACATTTCTTCAAATGAATGCATTTTGATGTGTTCTGCATTAGTTATTGAAGAAAATGAGAGACATTCTCCAGTCAAGTATTGGATTTCTTAGGGGATATCTAACATTTAGGTTGGAAAGAAATTAATTGATAAATGTAAAATTAGGTTTTTTTGTTCTTCATTTTTTCTTGTGCCTTTTTTTTTTTTGGAGAAGTGCTAAAATGACAACGAGTACTTCACATCAGAAGTCACATCGGGCATTAAGTCGTCCACGTGTACCTCGGGATGTGGGCATATACAAATTTTAATGCATAACAAGCGGGTCGAGACAGTATGTACAGCTCTTATGGGCCGATGTGTCTTCTAATGTGACATACATGTTGTCATTCTAATATTTTTTTTTTTTTTTTTTTTTTTTTTACCTTTATCACTATATGCGTACGAGAGATTCTAGGTGGAATGCTTTTTAAGTCAGAATTGAATGTACAACTAACACTCTTATTAGTACATTTATAAGAACTAGGTATACGGACATATCATACTTATCTTGAGCATTTAGTAGATTTGACCAATACCTGCTTGATTAAATCTAAAACTAAAACAAACAATCAGCCTATTTAAAAAGATGGTCCCAATGACTACTGTTTATGTTCTAATATAATTGATCTTGGTAGCTATATCTTATTGTGCATAATTAAATGTCCTTAGAGAGGTGCCCTTCAATATTTATTTCAATTATTGGTCTTTCCTTGGATAAGCTTTGAAATGGTGTGTAGTTGGTCAATGGCGGTCCAAGTGACCTGCATGCAAGGGTGTTCAAAGATTGAAACCTAAATGCTTCTAGTTCTAGGTAGCCTTTGTATTTGTTAGGGAATATGTGGACCGAAAAGATAATTTCATATCAATTAAATATGACTTTATAAGAAGTATATAAGTGTGGATTTCCTCTTAAATTATATCGAGACATTTTAGAGTAAAATTTTATATTTTTAAGTTGAATGTGATTAAAGTGGTGGCAATGTCAGTACTTGTGGAGATCTACAGGCTTATGGATACAGGTGCAGGTGGGTTTCATGTTTGCCCATCCATGTGCCCCTTTAATATAATCTTATTTTTTTGGTTCTACCACTAACAAAGAGGGTATTTTGAGGTTTTTTTTTCTTCTTTGAATTTTATATTAAAACCCTAAACCCTAATTGCCCATCCATGTGCCCGTCCCCCACCCCAAGACTTTATTTTTATTTTTATTTTTATTTTTTTGAATTCCATGTACCCCCATAGTTGAAAGAACTTTAGGTGTCTCTATTCATGTTATGAAGACTCGTAATCGACGTGTACTGCAATTATACTGATGGACGCATGTTATGTACCTGTCATTTTTATTGCGTTGTCCGACAGAGACAGTCTGACTAGCATTAACACTTGGCTCTTCCTCTTCGGCCCATTTACTGCACTGCCCCAAAAGGGCTCAACACTTGTCTTTGTAGCTTCTTCGTTTGACAGATTTTTATTTTCTACGTAGAAATTGCTACTAGAATGCCATGTGTTTCCAAATCATGGATGCCCTATGAATCTATCGTATAAGCTTGCAAGTGGAGTGTTGCTCCCATTAATGAATTTAAATTATCTATCTAATGTATGTAAGTGTGCGTTTAGAATCATACCAAAAAAAAAAAAAAGTTTGCCTTTTTATAAGGACAAATTGATTAAAATATACAATTTTTGTTATTATATCTTAACTTTTTTAAATTGTTAAATTTGTATCTTAAATCACTTTTAAACTCTATATTAGATGATGTGGCACATAAAATAATAAGTTTAAATTATAAAATTAATAAAAAACTTGATAATTATGAGTGATAAGTGACTTTCTAAATTTATATTAACGTGTCGCATAATCGAATTTTAAGTTTAAGATTTGGAATACAAATTCAATAATTTAGAAAGGTCGATATATAATAACAAATTTCAAAATATTATAATATAATAACAAAAAGTTGTGAAACGTTAAGATATTTTAATCAATTAAGTCTTTTTATAAATACTCTTTTAAAAAATTTAACACTACTTTCTAAATTTGAGAGAATATTTATTACTTTTCTACTCATTTTATTTGTACACAATCCAAACATTTATTACAATTAAAAATTTTCAATTCTTCAACTCATTTTATGTTAATGGATAAATATATAAATTACACTGATTGCATTAATTTGTGTGCTTTAATCAAAAAGACTTGTAATTTCAACATGAAGAGTAGTAAATTAAGTTATTTAAACTAGGAAGCGGATTTGTTAATGTTGGACACGAGTTCGAGTCTCAATAGGGGCAAATGAGTTGGTTTCTTTGTTTTTTTTCAAAAAAAAAAAAAAAAATTATCCTAAGATTAGATTAATATCTCAATTTTTATGGTAATTGGATTAGATCATTTTTTTGAAGCCTTATTTTATTTTAATTAGAATTAGATCATCCACACCTTGTAAAGTCAAGGTTAGGCTGCATTATTCCTAAGTGAAGTCAAAAGTTACCAATCATCATTGTCTACATCATTGTCTTGATGATTTACACATTCGTTTCATAGTTCAAATTTCTTAATTTTTCAAGACATGTTTTTATAAATTAGAGTATAATTTTTGAAATAGTAAGGTATAAAATAAAAAATGAAGCTTGAAAAGAAAAATAAAAAAAAGATGAAGTTAATCATGTTAACCTCATAAAATAAAAAATAAAAACGAAGTCAAGCATATTGTCTGAAAAAGTCCCATGTCTAGTTACACTACACATTCCAAAATATAATAATGAAGTGTAGTTTTGATGACATGTAACAATTGATGTATCTCCTCATAATAAGAGAGAAAAAAAAAAAAAAAAAAAAAAAAAAAAAAAAAAAAGGATCATGTATGTCGCATCCACCCATTGTTTGCTTTGTAGCTATTATTGAATGAAACATAAAGACCGCAAGACTTGTATAACACAACACATAGTATCAACACGGGTGATGATTAGATGGACAATGAGAAGGTTTGGGCTTGAGAGCAAGAAAGTGGGTCCAGGAGTAAAATCGAAAGAGGTGGAAAGCAGAGATTGGAGCCATTACCAACATTACAAAGGCCCCGAGAGCACCGAAGCATATCCCACAGCCCATCTGAACTCGGAACCTTGTGTACATGTGGCGCAGTTTTAACCACTCGAAGTCTTCAGCACCTATTAATGACAGGAGTGCAAGCTGAGCTGCAGCTAGTGTGCTAGAGAAGGTCAGGTACTGAAGGATCTGTTCAACACAACACCAAAAAGAAATAAGCAAATAAGCAAATAAAAATAATAAAAGAAAGTGCTAATCAAAAATTTTTAGAAAACATATATGATTAAATCTATTCTACCTAGGGTTAATTTGTACAAACATATATGACTAGTTTGGTCAGTGTCGAGTTAGAGTTTGATCTATGTAATCGACTCCAACTAATTTGAAAATAAATTTTTGTTAATATTTTCGTTTTTGATGGCTAGTCTAATCTATATAAAACCTGAGATCTCTCAAAGTAATTTTCTCTATAGGCAATGTATAAGACTTTTGTTTACTACATAAGGGACATTGTCTAATTAAACACTGATGGAGTGGACATTATTAGGCTGGTAAAGTCTTGGAATAGATTTTAATTGAAGATCTTTCACACAATTTTTTATTTGTAACGAGTTTTATACTGATTAAAAAAAAAAGAGTTGTCCGGCAAGCCTATATATCAAGGTCTCGTTTAATTTATTTTTGATAACTTACAGTGTTAGTTGAGAGTTATCTCTTTAGAGTTAATATTTTCATGTTTAGTTAACTTTAAACTTGCAGAAAAGTTTCAAGTTTTTAAACAATAAAAAATATGAATTGATAAAAATAGTCTTCAAACAAGAAAGAGATAAGTAATACAATGGTCATTAATGAAGGGGTAGTTTTGTCCACAACTCCTGAGAGATAACTCCCTAGGGCAGGTGGTGGGGAGATATCGCACACTTTATGGTGTATGTTGGGAGATAACTTGTAGGTAAGTTGGGCAACCAAATAAAATTAGTTTTCAACTCTATGTGAGTTATCTTCTTGGAGATATCTTCACTTCATACCAAACAAGGCCTAAAAAAGAAGTGCTAGAATGTTAATGGAGAAATCACATCGGGCCTTTTGAGCCGTCTTTGTGTACCTCAAAATATACCTCGAGATGCGGGCACATACAGATCTTAACACATAACACATAAAATCGAGGCCGTGTAGATAACAATCATGTGGGCTAATGCATCTTGGGTATTACTTACCCGTTGTCATTCTATTATTTTTTATATTAAAAACAACAAACCTAAATCTCAAATCAGTTAGAGTCATAACAACATATATCATTTCAGTAGATTTACTATAAAGTAAAGAATGTGCATTTAGTAATTAAATATTTTTAAAATGTAATCCAGAAAACAATAATATTTTTTAAAATTAGTTTTCAAAAAAATTATAATTAATAATGATACATACCATCGCATACAACAAAAAAATATTATACATCCAATTTTCCAACTATACGAGATATTTGCAAGTTTCAGGGCAACAAATTAATTAAATCGATCACCTGGTCCATCAAGCAAGTTGTCCAAGCCATAACCTTATTAAACCCTCTTGGATTCTTCTCATGAGACCGGACTCGAACTAAACACGTAATCAGTTGAATGATTTGATAAACAGCAACACAAGACACCACAATCACAAAAGTTCTGCAACAAACCACATGCACAATTAGTACTACCTACACCTAAATAGCGGAACCAGAAAATTTTGTTAGAGGCAAACTTTAACTTTAACTTTTTTTTTCAAATAAAAAATATATTAGTATGAAAACAAAGCAAAACAAAAAAAATATAAAAAAAAATCGACAAGTACATATATACATATATGTATACTAATTAAACAACTTAATATATACTATACACTAACCTTAATGTTGGGAGATCATTGATTGTTGCTTTCTTCTCAAAATCACCCAAGATTTGTTGGGTCTGAGAATCCAAGCCAACTATAAAAGCAGCTGAAACTAAGAAAGATGTGCACAAGGACCTCAAACAAACCTCACCTTTCAAACTTAAAAAATACTCCATTAGCCTCTCTCAAAAATAGAAAAAACTTCGCTTCCAAACATACACTCTTTTATATATGTATATAACAGTGTTGTCTTGGGTGGTCCCTTTCGTGTTTATAGGGAGTGAAGAGAGAGTACATTTTCTTGTTGGGTATTAATTAATGCATGCGCGTCATGAGAAAGTACTACAAAACTCTCAAAAGTAATTTCGAGCAATGGAGTGGTAATAGCCCGCGGTAGTAAAGTTCCTGAGATGTATTTTGCTGGTCAAAAGGTCATATAATCAAATCTTGGTATTCAACTCCAAATTTGTAGATCGATTTGTTCCGATTTATAGGGTTGAGGCGTTAATCTACCACCCGTGGAAATAGTAGTGCTTGATCAGTAGGGAGGAGCCAAAGAAAAATGTTTAATTAGACACTCTTTCAAAGACATATAAAAGCAAAGTTACAAGAAGTCACACACAATGGCACAAAAACGATATTTTTAAAATGGATAATATTAAAATGGATAATAATGATATGGTGATATCTTTTTACTACAACCTTTACACAGTTGCCGATGTCCCTTAGTCGACATACATGAAAACACGTGCAAACAAATCTAGATGTAAGATTCAAAGGGACATCGATTGACTAAGCATAATGCATAAAGCATCACTTGCCAAAGGCAATTAAGTTTGCGGCAGCTTGTGAGTTGAGTCTTTTATATATTAAAGATGTGTAATAAAGTGTCACGTCACTAACCCACTAATCTCTGCTCTACTATACTTATCTCCATTATAACTAAACACTTACTACACATTTTTTGGAATCCATAATCACAACCACAATGGTAAAAAAAGGTTAAATTTCAAAAAAAAATAGCTTGTTTGAAAAAATCAATTAACAAGTTTTTTTTTTTTTTTAAAAAAAAAAGGTTTTGTAGTGCCCACGTGCTGAGAAAAGTTACACGTGGGCCACGCACAACACACGTGTAGTACATTCTTTGCGCTCCAAAGTATGGAGGGAAGCGTAGTGGATTCCATGTGGATGCCCTCAGCTTATGTTGTTTTTTGCCGATATGTATTGCATGGACGTCAACAAATACATGCAAGTGTTAGGGCACCATAGCATAACCATAAAAAAGAAAACATTTTCGATTAATTTTTGCTACTGCGATGTTTTCTACTCGTACGTCTCCAAAATGAACTGTAAAGCGCGTACCACGTTTGCTCTTCATTTATCGTAATTTATTTAGTCTGGTAGAATTTAATTTAAATCATATCTTATCCTAAAAAACTTGACCTTATTAAAGGTGGTTCTTATGTTATGTATTTATTTATTTATTTATTTAAACTACTCGGTATTCAGACTTAACCGATTACTATGGACTCGAACTGCATCGGCCCACCAAAAGATAAAGCTCTCTCAGCAATGATTTATGTGTACGTAGAGTCTCAGACTCGAGACATTTTTTTAAGCCATTGAAGTGTCAAACCACTTTCAACGAACGTTATTATGTTCATTAACACTGACCACCGTGTAAGAATCCTAGAATGTGCATGGGCCTAAAGCCCAAGGTGAAATGATCGATGAATCCGGCCATAGTTCATCAAGGGCATTGTGACTTGATAGGTAAATATTTTTTGGGTTAGAAGGTAAAAAGGTTTTTGAAAAATCTAGAAATTCAAGGAAAACCAATAATTGGTTGGTCCAAGAAATAAAAAAACTCAATTCCTCTTAGTACGAATCTCATGAATAGAAAAAACTGAATTGAAAGGGCCCTCAATAGCGCATGCCTAAGTGTGGATTAGTCAATGCAGTTCGCGCCAGATACTAAATGAGAAACCGAATAAAAAAAATTTAAAAGAAATGCACTATATGACTCTAAGCTCATGCGCCTTACACAAATCTAAGTGTAATATATATATATATATATATATATATATATATATATATATATATATATATTCTTTTTTTTGGGTACGCCTTAATTACGTGATATCTTGGTGGTCTATGAGTTTAATAAGTTCAAATCGACATTTTATAAGATTTAAATATTATATAAAAACTAGTCGGCATCCGTGCTTCGCGTACGGGTAAGAATAAATATCTACATATTAGATAAAATAATTTTAACGAGAAAAAAAAAGTGAAAAAAATACTTATGATGTTCTCCCAAAATGCAAAATTGTATCTTTAATTATAATCTCACTAAAGGCAAAATCGTATCTTTTAGAATAAATACTAATTTGTGTTGCAATGGATAAAAAAAAAAAACTTGTGATATTTTGTGTTACAAATTTTTTGTTATCAAATACTTATGTTAAAATTAGAAACTCCCAAAACCGGAAAAAAAAACAAAAATTATTAAAAAAAATTGAAACAGAAAGTAAAAACTCCTTAAAAAAATCGCAAAAAAAAAACTACCCAAAAAAAAAAAAAAAAAGAAAATTATAAAAAAACTGAAAAATTAAATTTTACCATCCTACCCCTCACTTAAGTGCGAGAAATATTAATGGCTTGTGTTTTTTATTTTTTTATATAAAATATCAATTATGACATCATAATGTCATATATCACATTGTGAGAGCTTTATATATATATATATATATATGATAGATATATAGATTTCTAATTGAGAGGAATTAGTTCTCAACATTCAACCCTATGTATCAATTCCAAATCATAAAAATTGCTTTTCACATGTTTGCTTTGTATCATATCAGACATCAGTTAACTATAATTGCAAGAAAATCCCTACACAGTACTTTTTGGGCTTGGGTTTCTTAGTTGCAAGTTGCAACTTAGCTTCTCTAGCCTCACATTATTAGAAGGATGTAGAGATACAATATTAACATAGTAATTTATGAAACCACAAGCTCTGCAAATCATTTTGTTTTGAGAGCAAGGAAGTTGGTCCAAGAGTAAAACCTAAAGAGATTGAAAGCAGAGATTGAAGCCATTGCCCACATGAGAAAATTTGCAACAGAACTACAGAATATTCCCCCGCCGATTTGGACGCAGAATCTCGTGTAGATGTTGCACAGCTTCAACCACTCGAATTCATCGGCACCTGTTATGGCTAGAATTGCTAGCTGAGATGCAGCTAATGTGGTTGCAAAGCTCACATACGACACAATCTGTTAATGAACATGACCAATTAGAGATCAATGAAGAGAATCGCAGCTCACTCAGCACTGACAGTTGGACAAGACAATCACAAAAAAAAAAAAAAAAAAAAAAAAAAAAAAAGCTGACAAACAAGCCAAAAAAAAAAAAAACCTTTTTGATGGGCCCCAAGGCAACTGACTCAGCTGCGTGAACTTGCCGCGTGTCCTTGTTTAGGCACGCTAGCGTTTTCTAGAGCTAGTTTTGCTATTGTTGGTCAATTTCATTTTCTAGAGCTCTTATGAAAAGAAATCTAATGTGACATAGATGGTTAGTCTTGAGTTCCATAAAATTGCAAACCCCCACCTTCGTTATAGCCTAAATGAGATGTGAGGACTATGGTGGTAGACGAGTGCTCGGGCCTATATCAATCCAATCCACCCTACCAAATTGCTTTAGTGTCATTTTCCCTTTTTTTTTTTTTTTTTTTTTTATATTGTAGCGTCCTAGTTTACCCTAACTATTACAATGTGAGAAGACATACCGCACCCTACAACCTTGAACAATCAAACAATTCGAACTTGAGACCTTAGAGGCCAAAGTGAACAACTAGTAAGTACGTCCTAATTACTCCCTATACCGAAGAAATGGTTGGTGTGTTTCTACTGCTCTATTCCGTTTAATATTTAATCTTACTTCAAAAAAATAAAGAATAGCCCTTTAAACGACGACGCTCATACGCAACCAACAACAACAACAACAACAACATAGCCTCAGTCCCAAATATATGTTTGATCCATTTCATGAAAAGTGACAAAAGTTTTAAGCTCTCAACCTATCGCAACCCTCCTCCATTTTCCAAGAATGGAAAATGAGCTTGGGGCAACCGATGAGACTAAAATCTAGACCAACTCTATGACAACCTAGACGACAAGCCACTGAACCAATCTGTTTATGAGTTAGAATTAGATTGAATTCAAGACCTTTAAAGAGAGTACCTTTACATGCAATAGATTTTGCACTGAAATTATAGTAGTACCAAAAACAGCAGTTTCATATCAGTGATGATGAAAATTACTCACCTGGTCTGTAAAGAAACAAGTCCAAGCCATAACTTTATTAAACCCTCTTGGTTTCTTCTCGAACCGGATTCGAATGAGACATAGAGTTAGTTGAATAAGATGATAACCAGCAACAGCAGACACCACAACCACATAAGTTCTGCAAGACAGTGCACCAGCAGTACACATAAACATGAATATACAGATATGGAGAGTAACACTAAGATTTAAATTTAGCCTAGTTTCATGAGTTGCAACGTATCATACTTACTTTAAAGTTGGCAGATCATTGATAGTGGCTTTCTTCTCAAAACTGCCGAAGATGCGCTTGGTCTCCGAATCCACTCTAACTATACAAGCAGTTGTGACCAAGAAAGCTATGCACAAGAACCTTAAAAAAGCCTGAGTTTCCAAACTCCATATACACTCCATTGATCACACCTCTCAATACTACTTAGTGAATCTCAATCTTCATTGTCTTCACTTTCAAAGGCTTTGTTTTTATTTCATGTTTATATATAGTGAGATTGAGAAGACTAGTCCACTTATGTTGTTGGCATTGAGTGTTGTGGGGACCCTTATGGATCTCTCAAGGGAGTAATTAAAATAAATTTCTGCTAGCTTTATCATCTCTTTCTATTCTCCAATTTGAGATTATGGACTACGTTGCTCTTCATCTATCATCAGTTTTATTTTTTAAGGTTTTGGTAGAATAGCAAATCATAATTAATTTGGTTTGGTAGAGTTTCGAAATCGAACTTAATGAGAACTGCATGTACATGCATCATATTTTAAGCATGATTTCACTAAGTCTTGACCTTCAATAGGCTGAATCGTTAATCTACTAAGCTAGGTATGACGGCTCATTGTTCCCCAGTATTATTTTCCAAATGTTTTAATTCAACATTTTTTCACCACCCCGTATCGGGTAGCTCATCGAACCTGTTCGACTCGCGAAAGGTAAAGCTCTCTAGTAAAAGTGACCCCTTACGTAGGGCTCAAAATCGAAACCCGTACTTATTTAAGAACCACCTTACATTAGTTTTTTAAATCGTGACCTCACTTAAAGGTAACCAGTTCACTTGCAACTTTGAATCAACCGTTGGTGGTGCATTTGAAGTTGTATTGTACATTGTACCGCTCCAACCTCAATAGCAAGAGCAAATGCCCACTTGCTTTGACAATGCCCATCTCCATAAATAATACATTAAATAGTGTTGGGCGTCAAGGTCAATTGCTTCATAAATCTTTACAAGTTGTTTCTATCGTCATTACAAGACCATAAATAGGTAAGGCACGTGCACATTTTTCAATGATATAAACATAAAATAAAGAAAACATATTGTACAAAAAAGATGACAAGAAACATAGTTATATAGAAACCAATTCATACATTTTTTTTGACAAGAAAAAATGGAAAATACTAGTTGACCCTAACAAAATAAGCACGTAAAATGTACATGCACTTGTTAGTGTTCATAGATTTATGTATTGATGTGTATGCACACGAAAATCGATGTGCCTGTAATGGACACCCATAAATGCGTATCTATTTAGCACGCCCTGTTTGAGTCAACTTAGCATTTGCCCAAAAAAAAAAAAAAAAAGCAAAAAAAGCAAAGAAAAATAAACATCTCTATAAAGCTGGCATTCTCAATGAATATTATAACCCCTAGTGAGTCAGTAGTTAATATTGGTGGTAGGCTGTTAGTGGTTGTGGCATTCACGTTTCATGTGACATACATGTAGTTTTCAGAAGCAACTCATTAAGATAGGAACTAAACATCCATGTTCATTGGTCACAGGTCCACCCAGAAAACTATAAGTGCATGAGATTCACCACCCGTACAATGAGTATGCATCTTCTCGTGTGAAAATTGAGATGCGTACACACGTATCACGATGCTCGTCTCACACACGTGAGCAGGACAGGATGCAAAAGTTTCAGAAAAGATTCAACCAAATCTATGAAAGATTGGACTTACTTTGCCAGCACATCAGACACTCAGCCAAAAGTGAATTGAACTTAAACCACTTCAACCACCAGATCACACTGAGGAAAGAATAATAAAGATCAAGTGGCATACCTTAATAAATAAATATAGATTCACCGCATGTTTGAGACCTTCAGATTGCGTGTTGAGATATGTGCGCACACGTACTAATGTGTCTAAAGGACTCCAACAACTATGTAGCAGGTGCATGTATTACATACTATCAAAAAAGAAAAAACAAGTGCATGTATCAAATGTCCACTGAATCAAACATCCCTATAGAAAACCAAATTGATTTCTGACGAATTGATTGAATAAATAGATCAAGGAGATCCCAACGATTCAACTCAACCGCTATGGGTAGACCAACACTTTAAAGGCACTTGAGACATCCATCCTAAAGCGAGGACTTTTGAAGAGGACTTTAACACTATCCGAGCTTTCTTCAACTTGTTCTTGAATGTTTTTACCATTCCTTTCTAACAAGGCTCAAATGACTACAAAAAGTAATGAACCAGATGTTCGCGCCAATTTGGTTCCCCCTAATTTTATGTTGAAAGAGTTGAAAAAAGCTAAAAGAGGAAGAACCGGCATCTACAATACGACTAACCAAAGATTTTACAATGAGAAATAAGACATCTAGAAAAAAAAAAAAAAAAAAAAAAAAAAAAAACTATTAAAGCCAATAATACATACTGTTAAGCAGCTGACTGTGGACGTGCTGGCATCATTCACCGGAAGAAAACCGTGAAGGGTGGTCATAGCCTCCGAAGCAATGCCCAGCAACATCCCGAAACTTAAGAAGTGGTTTGATAATTGTACAAGCAGCAAACCTCATCTCCTATAGCAGGATTAATGTCAGAAGCTGACGAGAAGTCAAGAACGATATACTGTAGTTATTCAGCCTCTGACACCTCATCTTCATCTTCCTCCAATATGTAAACCAAGGCTCGTTTACACATCGCAAAGACACAGGCGAGCCCTCTTGATGCTGCAAAATTGATTGTGAAATTGAGACAAAATAGTATACATTTGGATTTTGGACAAAATGCTTAAGCAATACTTGACCTTGCATAATACTTTTTCCATCAATATTCCACATAAAAGCATGCAAAAGCAATTTTCATGTTACTTTTTGCTAGATATAACATCGAAATGTTCATGGATATATGATCATGATCATGGGCAAGTACACAAGTCTTGGATTATGGACAACAACAAAGAGTAATGTCAACAACATGTTAGCATAGATGTTTTAACTTTCTTATATTTAAAAAATGGATGTTTTAACTCGAAGGGCAACCAGCTTTGAAATGTATGCTTCACATGGGGTCTAGACCTGATTAATTCCTCCATCGAGTAAGTGTACCATAAAGGCATAAACTAGGAAGTATTGACCAATAATGAGTAGGAATACGTTCAGACCTTACCAAAGCATCTCTGAACAGATAATTTACTGGGGAAAATGGTGGACACTAGAAAGGACAAAAGATATTATAGGAAGAAATGATGACGTGAAAACATATTAATTCACAGTAAAAAAAAAAAAAAAAGTACAGTGTTTTAAGTAAAATAAGCAAGCATTGAAATTTGAACAACTATCAATTGAACTTCTACACAAAGAAAAACGGTGCTATTGCTAATATGGTGCACATGGTCAATAATTGAGCTCATTTAGGATCACAGCACTATCTGCTAATAAATTCTACTGCCCTGTTCATTTCAAGGTTATGCATGTAGTAGAGTATTTAACATTTAAAACTAACAGTATGATGTCATTGTCACCTAATGCTAGAGGGTTAGGAACTTAGGATTTCAAGAATTTCCAGTCGAAAATGCATAGAAGCTTAACATGAATGAGAAAGCACCAGCTTGACAGACTTACTCTTGCACCTTGTCCTTATGTACAGGATCAATGTCAAGGAAAGAGTTCTATGGCTACAATTTGAATGTCAACCATCCAAGACTACTAAGTTAATGTTAGTAAAGTTTATTGATACATCCAACATCTGCACTGTCATTACCATGGGTAGTGGGGTCATCTAAGAGGCTAAGATCAAACATGTATGACCCTCATCAGTGCAAGTTGTGCAGCAGCATGAGTAACGTAGACCTGTTTCTTTTAATCTCTACCGAGATTTCCCTGGTAACATGTAAGGCAAAACACTTACCACTGACAGCTAACGGGGCCTGTACTGAGCGTGGAATATGTCGAACTTTCTCGTTCTCAAAATTCAGCTCAACGGCAAAGTCCTAGAAGAGAAAACGCCAAATAACTCATTTATCACTCCATGTACATGAATCAAATAACTTCTGATGTTCATAAAAAAAAAAAAAAAAAAAAAAAAAAAAAAAAAAGAAAGGAAGAACAGAGTTTTAAGTCAGGGAGTGACTGAAGCTTCTGAAACAAAACCTTCAGTTCAAGCAATTTCCAATGGGTTGAATACGCAGATCTTGTAACTGATACAAATGGAAGTTGATTTGTTGGTAAAATCATCATTCTTGCACCTCCTGGGTTTTCCGAAGCAGCGGTTGTTTCATTCAACAACAAAACAATATGACTATCCTGCTCTCAACAAAGACAGTTTTCATTAGTGGCAAATTAGAAACAAAGAATGAGAAGAATGTGATGCATTCATATTACCTTATATAGAGAAAGATCCACACACTCAAAGCCAGAAGGAACACACAGCAGTAAAGCCTCTGTGCATGCATGACTCCCCGGAGAGCCACTTGGATCTTGTGCAAGGCCCCTGACTACGACTAAATAATTATTCAAGTCTGAGAAAGAATTTTCAGGCATTCTGAAACATATAAAGTCTAACAGCCTCCGGTCAGATGCCTGACATGAAGAACCATCAAGAATGTCCTACAAAAAAGTTGAACCTTCAAACTACATAAGCCAAATACGCAATGAGGCATAGTCTGGAAAGATAATGGTAGGAAACAAACAAAAATAATAAGCGTAAATACAAAAGTAGCTTATCCACAAATACAATCTTGCCTATGATTGCTGGAACACCTACAACTAGATATCTAACGGAAAATTCAGTGTCCTATTCATGTACCGATTTCCAGGAGCAACAAAATATTTGTAAGAGGGAGGGTAAAAAAACATGTTTTTATATTCAATTATCTAGATGATTGGCTCTAGAAAGAGCACCATCATCCGTATTTAATTATTAATGGACCAGGGATAAACACCATGTGAAACTTTACGGGGATGGAACCACATTTAGATCGAGTTAATGATTCTAACAAAGCAGTTGAAAGTAGAAGGAAACTAAGATATCAAACGCTTGCAACACAACAAACCGAGTAACCAGGGCCTATATTAAACTACTCTGCAAAAACTAAGATTCAGTACACAAGGAAAATACTCTCAACGATTAAGAATACATATGGACATTGGCCATGTTTGGTTCAGCTTATTCTCTTGCTTATCGCTGAAATGGCACTCAATAAGCAACTTTTGTACCGTTTGGTTGCATTTTATTTTTTTTTGCGATTGGTTGACGTGGCGCTGATGTGGCAACCAAAACTACCTAAAACTACCAAATAAGTGTGATTCTCAAGTGCATTTCCCTACATGCTTTTTGCTTTTCATAAGCACTTATCCACTTCATCAAAGCATAAGCTAAAAGCAAAAGTTAAACCAAACAGGGCCATTTACCTATTTTACCAAGTAGTAAACTAAGTTTTGGCGATCAAATGAAGCATAGAGATAGAAAGGTACTAGTTACGATGGATTTACAGCAGAGACATCCACAAATCCTAGTGGGTCCTTGCAAAATCTTCTCATTGCTTAAAAGGCCTGCTAGCCCCTGCTTATCTACATTCCCATTGCTTCCATACATGCTAGTATTCACAACTACTGACAAACAGGCAGGATATCAAAGAATTAGCCTTTCATGTTTCAGACATTCTCATGATCTATATGGGCATCACTTCATGTTCCTGGTCCGTGATTCAGGCTAAACAGGAAACTGTTTAAGAGCATAAAATTGAGAACCCGAAATATTGCAACGGACAAAGGTCTGATTAGCAAACATACACACCCAAAAAAAAAGTAGTTTTTAGGTTTTCAAATATCAGGAAATGCATAATGCTTGGTCGCCTTACACCAACGTCAACTACCTTTTTTTTATCAAGGAACATCAACTACGTTATTCGCACCAGAATAAAAACATATGAATGTAGAGATATCACATTCTACTTGTGAATCATCAAGCACACCTGAATAAAATTCACAAACATAGAAGAAACACATTCATTTAAAGTGCTTCATAAATAGCAAATCGTAATACGATATTTCCATGAATAAAAGCCACTTTATACCTCGTAATATGATACTGATGCAGGAAGATACGATGTTGTTGATCTTGAAGAAAATTGAATGGGAAACAACGGCATTATGTCCTTGCAATATATCTTTTTGGATATGGCAGTGAATGGCACCTGTAATGCCTCCTTAAATCTGAAACCAGTCGTAGCAGACAAGAATTTTAAATTTGACAAAAGACCTTGCAAGGTTGAACAGAATATACAAAATCGTTTCATTTAAGTAACATGATAAAAATTTAAACACGAGCAACAGGCTCTAGGGGAATAAAAAATTTCTAAAGTGGTGTGGACAAATTCAAAAGAACCTGAAGGGTAATGAGAACATTACATCAGAAAAAAAGTAATACAATATCTGGCTCAACATAATATTGCAATAATTGCATATTTGCATATAAAATTTGCAAAGTGAACATAGTGTAAAGTATATCCAAAGTATTCTTATTCCCGTAATGATACCATCAACGTCACATCAATTTGACAGCATTTATAGGAATAGACTTATTATTACAGAAAAGGAAAAAAAAATGCTTCCCATCGAGAAGCAGAAAACATCATCATCACATCAGCTTATTTTGAGTCTGCTACACGAACCTCCCGCTCAGCTTGATTTAGAACAATTGATGACGTGCTTTCGTAATCTTCAAATCCTTCATAATTTATCCATTATACATCCCCAGTTATCTTAGGTCTACCCCTATACTATTATGACTGTTTGGTTGGAGTTGTGTAAGATGTAGGGAGTGACTTGGGTAAGCGATGGGCTTAGTGAGAGATGTGTGCCTAATTTAAGGCATTTGGTTCGACCACACTAAAAACAACCGAAAGTGATTGTAATTACTAAAATACCCTATTGTACTTTTCAGAGCCATGTCTTTAATAGAGATGAGGAGGGTAAAGTTGTATTTTTACCCTTTTAAGTTGGGCTTACCTAAAGATAGGGAAGAAGTATCTTTTGGTAAGCATGAGATTAAGAGTTTAGGTAACACCAAGTGTTGGTTAAGATGTGAAACAAACATGGCTCTTATCCCTAAGCCCATGTTTAGCTAAGCTAACACCTTAATTTCTACTAAATCGAATTTTCTTACTAGAGTATTGACAAGCCGTCCTTTTTTTTTTGGATAATCATGGATGTCCAAACCTTTTTCATAGACCGTCCTTTGGATGCATCCAAACCACCACATCCATTTTTCCCTAATTTTTGTATCTTTTGTGCTACTACTTTTCCTTGAATCTTATTAATTAAATGATTAAACAGGTCAGGGAATTTCCACCAGAAAAACACAAATCATGGAATTACCTGTATTCCATCTGTTCAAATTCCTTAGATAGTGTTCGGCTCAAGAAACTCGAATCTGAAAATCCTCCAAATTGAACTAGTTCTTCAATTCTTTGTGTTGTATCCCTGCAAAAGTACACATATTCACAAAATTTTTGTAACCAATGAACAAGTTAAGCAATTTTTGACTGCTAGCCACCAGAGTGTCAAACTGAAAACGCAAGAAGATTGTACAAATCATTAGCGAAGGGCACTACCATACACAAGGATATGGTACGAAAACAACAACAAAGCCTCAGTCCCAAATTAGTTGGGGTCGACTAACACAAGGATGTGGTATCAATTCTAAATATCAACAGCAGAAAGGATACTGATGATTAACACTAGAAACAACGCCACTCTGAATAAGAAGTCCTTATCAACAACCACAGAATTTTAAACATTCCAAAAACTTTACATTATATCCATCACTAGCAGAAGTTAAAAACTGAATAGTAATGAACTTGTTTCATTTCTTCTTTCTGTATATACTAGCTACATAATTGCATGTCATTTTGGCAACCCCAACTAATTAGGAATTGAGGCTTTGTTGTTGTTGTTGTATAATTGCATATTTGCATGTCATTTTGACCAAGGCCAATATTGTTAAGATCCTTGTCCTTCATAAGGAATTCAAGCAAAATCATAGGACTGGTGATAGTTTCAACGAAATTGGACCACGTAATCAGATCTGAATCATAGTATTACATTCTTAGAATGAAGAGAGCAAGTCTGTAGCATGTTACAGCCTTGATTTTTAATGTATACACTTACTTCATATTTTGCTTATTTTAGATGCTTCTTTGTATATAACTAGTATTTGATTTTATTTTCACCATTATACTGACGCTTAAATAGGCTTCATTAAGTGAAATTGGCTTGATTACCTAACAAATTTCAAAACTCAAGCAGGTTTTTGCCATGTTTTGCTAAACATTAATCTCCCCTACTATGTGCATATTAAAAGCAACTCTTTGAAACAGTTAATAAATCTAAAACATAAAAAAAGGATAAAATTTCTTTTAGTGAAGAGAGAGTATGGTAAGTTGGCAACCTCATTCAGAAGTTTTTAGAAATGAGTGAAATGCAATGAGGACTTGTAAATCAGCTTTAAGGAATAAATAGTAGGATGTCTAGGAACAAGTACAAATGGAACTTACAAGTCAATTTCAACAACAAGATCTTCGGAGACATCCAATAAATGCTTGACAGGATCTTGGTCGAAAAGAAACTTCAAGAATGTAATTACAAGCTCACTGTAATAAATACAAAGCATAACGTAGAAGATAAAGTTAAAACGAATAAATAATACCATCAAAAAAAAAAATTATAAGGAGAACTAACATCTTCAGTCATACCTATTATATGAAGGAGGGGGATCACTTGATTCAGGCATTAGCAGCTTTATACATTTAGAAAGCCAGCAAAAGAAATTTTGAAACTGAAATTAAGGGAAACCACAAAGTTAAACAAAAAACTAAAGCAAACTGGATTGATTTCTACACAGAATGAAGCCAGAAAAGTCTAAAAGTTAACAATTGTTATATGCTAAGATGTAATGTCAGACAACAACTATGAAGCAACCTACAATTTGTAGTTGTCGCTTGTAAGAAAATTTCTTTAGAATAAAATCATTTTTCAGATATGGGCGATCAGTCAAATTTCTAATTAATATTCAAAAGGCTTCTTTTGGCACAGCAGCTATAAAGACTCTTAAGTCTTAATTCTAAAAATAAATTGTTTCCATTAAAATCAAAATTACTATCATGCTCTAAAGCATTTTCAAGATTAATACAAGAACATTTCAGACTTTCTTCGTCTAGTGAGAACATTTCAGACATTTCTCAAAGGGAAATTCAAATCCTACGAATGTCAACATTAAGGGATCAAAATGGTTGTAAGATTCCACACAAATAAGGGATTCAGATAGTGCTCACAATCAATTCAGACCAATTCACTCACAATCATAGCCTCATTATTTCATGAACATAATCCTGATCAATTTGGGGCCAAACTAAATTGTGACTTGTAAAATAAAGACCATGAGTAACATTGCAAATACTTATAAAATATTTTACAATCAAATTTCCACATTCAAATGAGAGAGACTGCCAAATGAAAAGTTATAAACTGTTAGCATAGCATCAGGACAAATCTATCAGAACTAGAAATAAGTGCAAACGCAAAGTGTGACCATGCCAGCCAAGTATAGGTGCATGTACTTGATGAAGAGATTGACTAGCCCAACAAGTGCTACAAAAGAATAATGCACACAACTCATAAGAGTAGCTACAACCTACAAGAAAAATTTGGGCTAGTTTCTGAGAAGATGTTTAGAAATATATTTAAAACATCATGAAACCCTTGCCTTTGGGATACCTGATACTCCACAATTGCCAAGACTCTGAGAAAGCGCTCAACTTGCACAAGCAACATTCCAGCTTCCTCTGTTGCATTATTAATAAGTTTTTCATCAAGACCAATACCCTGATAGCGAGCACGCCATCGTGACAGACCTCTTAGCTCTCCTATCCTAAATCCAATTATTTCAACAGCAGGCTGCAGATTGATTAAAAACTAGTTACAAAATAGACTATAATCACAATCAAGCACTATTACGGGCCTTATTTTACAATAATAATAGAAGAAATCGTTCGGATGAAATATAAGATAGCTCACCCAACATACTACAGATTTAATTCAATTAGACTAGCATACATTATTGCATTATAACTCTGATACATGTCGTTCATAGTCTATGCCACTAAAAAAAAAAAGCATATGGTGCCTGACATGAACATAGTCAACATACACAATGCCATTAAAATTGCAGATGCACAAAAAGTTCATATTGTGTCAAATTGAGATGAGGCTCCAGTATGAACCTGGTTAAAAGAGTTTGATCATGGTAATGTGGCCAATTATTAAGCTCATCCACACGAACACATATGAAAACTTATTTGAAACACTAACATAATTGGAACATTAAAAAGTGTCACATCTAACAAATTAGGTTAATCTATCAGTTGAAATTAATTGAAGAAAATAGTCCACTTATAACAAGGCTAGGAAAACCTGTAGGTGCTCACGAACGATAAGATGAAGCTCCTTCCCTGCATTATCAACAGCCTTCGAAATACGCTTGAGCCCCTAAAACATTGGAATCCAACCCAAGAAAAATAGAAGAGATAGATATTGTCAATCTGCAGAGATGCCTCATGATCTATGCTTAAAAAGGTCTGAAATACAAGATATTAGCATTTAAGCATACCGGTTCACCAAGAGAATTCACAAGAAATTGGTGAATAGGTGGACTAGTCCGAGCACCACCAAGAAGGCTTAGGAACTCCTCTTGAGGACTAGAATCCAATCCTGTCGGGAAAAATAAAAAATAAAAAAAATCGTTACTATGACAGTCTAAATTGGACAACTGTGCTACATGACGTAAATATACGAGAGGAGGTACCATGGTCTGCAATAAGTGGCGATAAGGAATCGAACTTTTCATGAAATGATTGCATCGCATCATTCCATTGCTTAAGCATAATTGATAGTGAAGCCCTGACAACCTCAAACAAATCTTCAATATTGGAAGCTTGCTGAGCCACTTGATGAAGCTCTTTTTCCTAAATTACCATAAATGATTAATCAACACTTGATTCATGTACAACTGACGAAGAATAGAAAGAGGCTACATAGAGAGATTGATGCTAAAAAATGCAGAAGCGTAAGTAAGCACCAAAGACCAAAAAGCATGCATTCGGTTTCATCTAATACTCAGTTGCTCAGTACTAAGATTAATCCAGAAAACCCACGCCAGTGTATACTCAAAATTCAACAACTCACACTACGCTGCTCTATCATGCATATCTCTAAACCGCACTCATGGAAAGCCTCATGGACCTCATCCTGCCAGTGGAAAGACGAGAAAAAATTGCTATACAAATCTCATTATGAATCACAAACCCAGGTTCTAAATGAATCTCACTACATAACTGAACTAAGTTGACAAGAAATTCTATAATCACCAAAAATAATTAAACGGAAAGGAGTAAGACGAAGGAAATAAGTACACATGCAGCTATATATGTGATACACAACTAACTTTATTACCATGCAAAACTTTACAAGTTACACTTTGATCCCCTTTCCTTGAGTTTATTGCCGACTAGGGCAATCAATTTCATTAATTTATTTCATTTAATGAGTTGTTATTTCAGCCATTACTTCCTTACTGATATCTTTTATTTATTTTAGGTACAAGCATCGTTTTTCCTTTTTCTTGGCGTATTCCAAGTGTCATGTGTGGCTACAAATTCCAAAATAAAAGTTATAAATAGGCGCTGGTGGTGGAGAAGAGCTTCAATGTGCTACCGACAATTAATGACAACCTAATGCTTGCACAATGCGTTCGTCCACAACGGTGGGTAAGATGAGGAAACTAGAGCAACAGTGGGGCAAAGCTACGGCTTCAATTAGGGGGGCCATGCATACTATTACATACTATTACAAAATATCAATATGTAACATAGCTAATGTGATTACCTAGCTAATACTCTTTTAAAAAATGTACTTTACACTTACGCTTACACATGCATGAGTATTAATAGGTTCAAATGTTAAATAAAAACATTATGATTAAAATTTTCTTCTAAAAGTTTGACACAATATAGTTACAAATTTAAGGTTAACCAATAATCCAAACTAGATTCAATCTCGCCCTAAAATAATAATAATAATTAACAAAGATATCAATTCCAATAAGTTCATTGGGTGAACCTACAATTTCCATTATTATGTAATATTAATATAAAATAAGTGCATTTCAAATGTCAGTTTACTTTAGCGTCATCTTCCTTTTTAGTATTATTTGCATTGATTTTAAATTTTGACAATATATAAAGGTTGCCCCCCCCCCCCCCCCCCCCCCTAAACCTTGAGGTTTGGCTTCGTCCTTGAGAGCAACTCTGTTAGATACTTCTTTCTTCGTCGTTGTTTTGATAATTTTTCAAGTCCTTGGGTTGATATTCTACTTTAGGGTTTACTCTCTTAAAGTTATTTAGGAAGTTAACCAAGAGGGTTGTGGTGGCATGGCATGGGTCCATCCTCCCTTAACCAGAGGTCTCAATTTTGAACCTTGAGAATGGAAAAACTTTAGAACTCTTGGTCAGAGGTTGTTACCCTTGTGATCCTTCCTCCTAGAATTCAAGATTAGTCCTGGCGAAGCTCCAAATACCCTACACGATAACCTAAAAAAAGTTATTTAGGAAGTTATGCAAAGTTGCCCAACCATGCAATCCTTCAATGCTTGGATAGACCACAAGCGATTCTGATCTCATGTTTAGGTCGTAAGGAAGTTCATTTGCCATTTCCCATTCTTGCCTTTGTCTTTGATAACGGTTTCAATGTTTCATGGTCGTGGGTACATGATGAAATGGATGGATTATTTCTTGTTCTCTATGCAATTCAACTCATCAGATTCTACGGGTAGAAGGAGAATTAAGAATTTATATTTCAACAATTAAATATCATATTTATTTGTCTAAGTAAATCTTATTTCGTTAAGGAATATAAAGAAAAGATTTAGTTTAAGTGGATGAGTACAGATATGTCTAGATTTGTAATTGTGATTAGAGGGGATGGCTAAGACCCCATTTAGACAAAACTCAGTTCGGACAACCATTGATATAAAGAAACCAACAGCTGTCTAGAGTGTAGACCCGGCCCTATTCTCGAATTCGAAAAATAAGCTAGCTCGTTTAAAAAACCTTGATCACTTTGAAATTGGATTGTCTAGTTGTCCAAAAACTAAAAAACTACTTTTACATTTAACTTTTCCAATAATATAAATTATAATAAATATGAACTTGCCATACATATTATAATCCCATTCAGTACTCATTATAGTTTAAAAAGTGATGTACAAATAAAAATCATTCTAATGAGAAATTTGAGTCATCTCAAAAACAAAGATATCATATGTGTTGGAGTAGTGTATAGCTATATATAGTGGGTATCCATAGTCTAATAATTCAGACCAAATTATAATATGTGTTTAAATAATAGCAAGGGCACGATTGTCCAAATTGAGATCCATGGAGGGTCCGAGTCCGGACAAGATGGTCCTATCCAAAACTTAACTCAAACCCTATTTAATCAAAGGTTGAACAAACCGGGCCAATAAGCCCAGACAAGTTTTTTGCCACACCAAGGTTAGAGTTAGTTACCTTCAATTAGTAGTCTATAGTCATTATTGAATTGAAATTGCATTGCATGTTGATGATTAATTAAATTTGATTTCTTTCTCTAATTCTACTCCTAGCTCGTATCATGAATCAATATGTAACAAGAAAAAATCATGGCAAGACAAAATGAAGAAGAAACATGAATTGGCATGCCAAACAATACACGTAACGAGGCATAATATAACCAAAAGATCAAAAAAAAAGTAAACTACCTTTTCCGAAACACAGAAGTATCAAGAAGTAGACAATGTAATCCAACTAAAGAGTCACGCCTAGATACTTCAATCTCTTTTTGTTCAATCCCATCCTCTACGAGGTCTCCAAAACTGATTACAATCAAATGATTAAGGTCCTTCGACAATGCAACCTGCTTGACCATAAACATATGGCAATGCATGGTAAATAAAATATCTTTTGCAAGATTCTGATAAAAATCAAATGCAGGAAGATGTAACTGCAACTCACCACATAGTTTAATCTAAAGTGACAAATACATACAAATCTAGATTACTGAATATAAATAAAGGTAACCACAAAGAAACAATGGGATAGCAGACAAAAACAAACAGATTACAAGCACATAATGGTGAGAAGAATATAACACTTCTAAAGTACAATTGCAGAAGTCACAAAAGTTACAAAACCAATCTAGTTGGAAAAGGATTCATTGAATCAAGCTGCATCTTGCATTAGACCTAGTCTTAAGACTCCTAACATATGAATCAAACACTAATTGAAAATGTGAGTAAGATCAAGTTAACTTTGTGCATTCCTTATGTTGGCGCAAAGGAAGCATATTTGAAACCAGTTGCTAAATTCTTAATAAAGTAGAGCGTGGCCTTTGACATAAGTGTTTTCAAACTAGATAACTTGCTTGTTCTAACTTCCTGGTGATACTCGTATCTTTGCAAAGCGTCTTGCTAAAATACATATAAACTAATTAATCAAAATTATGAAATGTCGCAGTAGCATGTCAGATACATATCCCGCACAACATTCCACACTTGAAGAAGTAGACTTCGATGAGTTTTAAGTCGGATAAAGTGTGTATTTTATGTTTGCAAAAGAAAAGTGTTTATTGATAAACAACTTTCATATTAGCAAAAAGGTTTTACAAATACAAAAGCATAACAACAGAAATAGAATGATAAAAAGGAAAACAAGAAAATGAAACACTGCTATTCCCGCAATCTCCTAGCACTGGACCCCATCCCCCCCCCCCACGCCACCCACCCAAAAAAAAAAATCAAACACCGATTTATAAATCACTCATCAGTAGAGAATTTCAACTGGTTGTTAGCAATGAACCACATGGCAGATGTATGCTCAATAAAATCCTTTTATCTCCTAACTGCTTAGCATTTGTTCTCTTCTCACAACTCGTATTGTTCCTTTCAGTCCATGCAAGCCACATGACTGTCAAACCCACAGTGTTCCAGGCAAGTATAGAAGTCCTTCGGCAGCCACTTCTCAAGAATGTCACATCCCAACCTTCAATAGCTACATCAGCCCTTCCAAAGTCCTAAAGAATCGATGTCAACAGTGACCTAGTAAAATAGACTCCATGAATACGTAATAACAGATGCATTATCCTGATAACAAAGTGTAAGCTAGCTGGGAGACAATGTAATATGAGGCAATCTTCGTTGGAGACAATAGTAGGTGTTAAGTCTCTTGCGAGACACAAGCCAAGAGAATACCTTAATTTTATGAGGAACCGGCTTCCAAATTAAGTTATGGTGGACAAGGGTTATCGTGATCAGATGTGATTATATCATTATGGAAGTGATGAACTTGCAAGAATATAGGTCATTTCCATCTAGGGGCCAATGCCACTTGTCACATACATGAAGAAAAATCCTAATAGAATATAGGAATCAACAGGTTAGTCACTTCAACATGAAGATGGTTGATTAAGGGTCTCTGAAAGTGAGACTTCATACTAAAGAATAACTAAACAATCTGTCTAAGTATTTAACCATGTACATATTGACATGGACTTAAATCAACAGGTTAGTCACTTGAATCAACCCCAACAGACAATACATAACTCAGACCCGATGTAGTGAGGAATTTACCAATTGGTCGCTACAAAGAAAAAAGGATAACTTTTTCTACATATTCATTGATTCCGCAAATACCGAATTGAATAAACACGTCTCTAACTTGTGATTGAACACACAAAGTTCAAAAAACCAAAACAAACAAAGAGATACTTTCTCTCAAAACACAAATTCTCATTAATCAAATAATCACCCTCCACCTTTAACAAACGATCAATCCTTTATATATATATTAGGCCTAATTAAGTTAACTCTAATAAAGAAATCCTAATCTAACGCAAACTCTAACAATCTTATCTAAGAAATAAGAAATCATAATCTAACACAAACTCTTATTTGCATCAAGACCTCACTGCAATTAAGTCATTGTCCATTTTTCCAACGGCAACTCCAAGCATTATGGGAACTTAAAATAGAGGTCAGAAAAATTTTCTCTTTTGAAAAAATTGGCCGTTTGGATCTCTATATTCATCAAGAAACATAATCACTAAAAAAAACAAGACAGAAAATTTGGCTCACCACATTAGAGCTCAAAACTCTTCTAAAAATGAAGATTCATCTAATAGTAAACCTAGAGATAAAGTATAACTCAAGAACAGTACCAGTGATAGGTGTCAGAGTTCTTTTTCCATTTATATGTTGATTTGAATATTCTCATCTCAAACAAAATTTTATTACCTAAATGTTGACAAGTAATTTAATAGCAAGAAAGCATCTAAGGCAAGGCTACCTAAGAGCGTGTACTAGTTGCTCATAAAGTTAACAGGCATAATTACCCCTTGTAAACCAGCTGAAAGGACAAGGTAGTTCATGATTGTTCAAATACACAACCAATACCAAGGTTGGAGTTGCAGACTCGCAGTACATTTCTCCTCTAAATAAATAAAGAGATTTAAACTTGGCCTGTCCCTAACATACACCTACCCCAACGCGGTCGAACCCATTGGCAATTTGGCACATCTCTACCTTGAAACTAGCTTAGCCCCCAAATGTAAGCAATTGATATCTCAATTATAACCAGGAGATGTAGGAAGCACTAGTAAAATAAACAATATATATATATATATATATATATATATATATATGTTTTTCCCATTCACTTATTGACATGGGCACAGAACATGCAGTATTTCACCTGAATATGGTAAACAACAAGTTATTCATAGGGAGCGATAAAACTATACCTTGTATATTGAAGCATTTGAAAGTTGGTAGGTGGTTCGCTCATCCAAAAGTGGGGCACGAAAGGAGGATTCATGTATGTTCTGATGCATGGCAACAAATTTATAAGGAAAGTAGCACAACAACGAGCATTTCAAAGCAAACATAATCTATGAACACAAACCGAACCAAACAATAAGCATGACTTCAAAACGGGTAAATACAATCTCATATTCTTGACCCTAAAGCTGAGAGCTGAGATCTATTGACATTGGAATTTATCTTTTTGGTTTGTGTTATAGGGAGGAAACATTTTCACTTTTTTTGCAAACTTCTTTAACATTAAATAATTGTCTAAAATAAAAGATACAACATGTTTTTTTCCCCAAAATGCATTTCCACTACTTACCAAATTTATGATGATGTTTAGTATCAATGTTAAAGAATATAAGATTTCCTCATGATTCATATTGTGTCTAGATTGCTACAGGTAATCTACAACTGTTGTTACTTGTTAGTATTGAGCATTGTAACTCTACAGCCTCTTTTATGTCAATCATCATTGTTGGTGTCGTTATGAGTCTACTGCATATTTCACCACAACCATAACATGAATACAAGGATCAAATATTCACCAGCTAAAAATTTGAAATCAGCTCAGAGAAATTCAATATTTAGAAATTACAAGACATGGAGGCATTGCTACCAAATATTTTAACCAACTTTGGTAAATCAGTAATGCTTAATGCATAAGCATTTGTGAAGGATTCTTCTCCCATTTTTCTGTTGCTGGCATATAAATTGGAGGTCGGAAAACATTTTTCACATATACAAGTTATGTTTAAGAGAGCATTGATTTACACCAACTGATTTGGGATTGAGGCTTTGTTGTTGTTGTTTCCTTTTCAAGTGAAGCATTTGTAATTTTCTTGCTTACATATCTATTTAAAATGAAAGGATCTTATAGGCTACATTTTTACTAATATTTAAAATATTTAGTTAGTGGCTTCCAAAGACCTGTTAATTCTTGTAGCTTAGTTTATTTCTATCTGGATTATGCGCCTAAAACTAATGTAAGACAACGAAATCAACTGAAACAAGCTCCATGAAATGAGAAAAATGAAATTTGTTGAGAAGCTATTAAAAGTTAAATATGTAAAACAACTTAAGAGTTGAGAAATCAAGCTATGCAAGCAACAAATACAAGTGAACTAAGCAAACGAATGATTCTCAGAAAGTTCGTCCATCAAACAGCAGCTACTTTAAACAATAAAAATAAAAATGCAACATCAAAAACATTATAACACATTTCAAGATAATATCAAGGAAAAGTTATCACAAACTATGGGTGCCAGAATCAAAATAAAATCACCCAACAATTCTCTTTTTTCCAAAAAATTACTTACAATCTTTCCTATAGGGAAAATCCCAAATATGCTAAAACATATGCTTCCACCTCTGTCTCCACTGCATAGGATATTAAAATGCTGGTGTGAAGAATTAGACAGACCTTGACCTGAGTCTTCGCTGTCATCTGTTATCCCGATTTCCCCTTGAACCACTCCGGGCATTCTAGGAACCCTTGGAGCCGATGGAAAGAATCGCAATGTACGGTCTTCATAAGTTAAGATGCCACCTTTTTCATCCTGAACGCAGATTTAACAGAGAGCATTGCATAACAAAAAAAATTGACCAAGAAATTGTGCATAAGATATTCTGTTGCTTTCAGAGAAATACATTGTAGCAAAGCAATCCTGACAAAGCAAAACAATCAAAGAGCAGCAAGAAAAAAAAAAAAAAGCTGTTGACAGATCAACAGAAAGACATTGATTTTAAATGTAAGGGTTTTGTAGACCAGAAGAGAGAATTCAACTTGTGACACACACAAACAACAAGATGAACTCTCGCATACCTTTGTCATTCAAATATGATGATATATCATACTTGAATTCAATTTATTGTAAGTATTAATCATGCAAAAG